>CM070791.1:191363-237234 GCA_036346955.1 Dipus sagitta | reverse complement strand
ACACATTTTATTGATACATGAACGTGTTTGTGTCATCATTCCCCTCCTCCCTGCGCTGATACACTGAGGAATCTCTTTAGTGGGATCTCTTGTATTCACCATGTAGTTGTGGGTAATGAATTGTGAGAAGACTGTGCAATGCTCCTGGATATTTTCTCCCTCCTTGTGTTTCATACATTCTTACTGCCCACTCTCCCACAAAATATCCTGGGACTTGGTCAGTGTGCTTTATATCTACTTTAGTGTGGAAGTCTGTCTCAGCATTCTGGATTTCTGTTTTAGTGCATTTTGAGTATCTTCAGTGTCAGTCTCCCATCACCCTGGCTCACATTAGTAGGGTGTCCGTGGAGGGAGCATTGCTGCTCATCTCACCAATTCCTTTGTGTTTTCATCTGGGCCCTAGCTCCTGTGCTTGGGGTGGTTCACTAGCTGACATGGAGTCAGAGATCCTTGTCCTGTTGATAGATTTTGGTTGTACTTTGTTCTTGCTGCGTTTAGAAAAAGAAAATAGATTCTCCAATTTAGAATGAGATCAGGATACGTTAAAGTGTATAACAATTATTAATTTGGAGAGATTTTGATAGCTGTAGTCTCACTTTTGACCAAAGACTAATGGATGATTTTCATTGGAGACTATTATCTTGGTGTCCATAGGATTCTGAATTTGCTCCTAACTCTAGCTATGGTTTTCTTTCCACTGAACAGATTGCTTAGCTAATCAGAAAACCATCTGCAAATTACTTCCAGATGTATGCACCACTTTGTGCATCTGGCTTTACATGAGTACTGGGGAATCGAGCCCAGGTTGTTAGGCTTTGCAGGAAAACACCATAAGTGTTGAGCTGTAATGCCCAGTTCTTGGCAACCCCAGTGACCACCAAGGAGAACCAAACACGTAAGCAAGGGCAAGGAGCTTTATTTCGGGCTTAAGCTTGGTCTCTTGACTTCACCAACGCAATGAATCCATACAACAGCCCGGAGTAGTGGGAGGGTAAGGTTTTTATAGGGATTTGAACATAGAACGAAAGCGGGTGGGTACGTGATTGGTGATTTAAACGGTGGAATGCCACTTGTATTCTTCTGTTGGCTTGGTCCGCGGGCAAAATAGAGGTCTGGACAGAGCCAGGAAGATTTTGGCGGGCCAAAATGGGGGGGTTTTGGCGGCTGGAGTTAGGTAATTAAGCAAACTGTGTTGCGAGGCTCTAAACATGCACAGTAACATTTTTATGTATTTTCGATTGGCCGAGACAGGGAGGTAGAGAGAAAGTCTCAGGGTGTCCTGGACAGGGGCCAGGGCAGTGCCTCTTTGTTTTTTTTTTTTTTTTTTTGGTTTTTTCGAGCAGAGTCTCACTCTAGCCCAGGCTGACCAGAATTCACTATGTAGTCTCAGGGTGGCCTCAAACTCATGGTGACCCTCCTACCTCTGCCTCCCGCATGCTGGTATTAAAGGTATGTGCCACCATGCCCAGTAAATAAACTATTTTTAAAAATGGACTTGCTATTCATTCCTGGAGAGAGACACACCACATGCTCAAAGTGCATGTCTCCTTTGATAGAAATTTTTGTGAGGGCTTTGTTGTTGTAAGCTACAGCCTCATTCTGCAAAATCCAATTTTCCTTCAATCCTGTTCCTGCAGAGGTAATGTTGCTAGCTGAGAAAGAACTGAGGAGCAAGTGAATCACAGGGATTGCTATGTATCCCAAAATGTGCTTAAATTTCCAATCCTCCTGCTTCAGCCTCTTGAGTAATGGGCTGATAAGTGTGTGTGTACCTCCACGCCTGGCTTGAAAGACTCTGCTGAATCTATAAAGTTACTGTGAAGTTTTGTTGTTGTTTTTAGGATAAACACAGCCCTAACTGGTCAGTCCTGGAGATCTTACATTCTGGATGAAATCTGTCTTCATGATGGAAAGATTCTTAAAATTCAAATCTTAAGCCTGGAGTGGTTCCATCTACCTTTAATCTGAGCACTTGGGAGGCAGAGGTAGGATGATTGGCCGTGAGTTCCAGGCCAGCCTGAGACTACATAGTGAGCTGCTGGTCAGCCTGGGCTAGAGTGAGACTCTATTTCAAAAACAAAAAGAAAAAGAAAGAAAAGAAAAGAAATCATAATTCCCTTTTCAAAACACCCAGATGTTGGCAGAGAACTAGTTTTATTTTTATGTTTTTATTTTTTTTTTACCTCATTTGGCTTGATTTATTTTCTTTTTTTCTCAATTTTTATTAACATTTTCCATGATTATAAAAAATATCCCATGGTAATACTCTCCAATCCCCAGTTTCCCCTTTGAAATTCCATTCTCCATCATATCCCCACCCATCTCAATCAGTCTCTCTATTATTTTGATGTCATGATCTTTTCCTCCTATTATGATGGTCTTGTGTAAGTAGTGTCAGGCACTATGAGGTCATGCATATCCAGGCCACTTTTTGTCTGGAGGGAGGACGTTGGAAGTAGTCCTACCCTTCCTTTGGCTCTTACATTCTTTCCACCACCTCTTCCGCATTAGACGCTGAGCCTTGGAAGGTGTGATTGAGATGTTACTCAGTACTCCAGTCACTTCTTTCCAGCACTATGATACCTTCTGAGTCATCCCAAGGTCACTGCCATCGGAAAAGAGAAGATTGTCTACCCAAAGTGAGAGTAGCGTTAAAATAAGGGTATAACTATTAAGAGAAGTGCTTACTGGGCAGTTTGATAAGCATACTATATACATTTTTCCAGACACCAGCAGATGTTACACCCCTAGGGCTCCTGACTACCCCTGTTTTAAGTTTTCAGTATCAGGGGTGTATCCCCCCCCACATGGAGTGGGCCTCCAGTCCAATTGGAGGGCAGATGGTTTCCACCATGACAGATGTGCCACTATCGTACCTGTTGGCTCATTTGGCCTGGCTGGCCAATTATAAGTCTTTCAGTGCCCACTGTTGAGTATCTTCACTGGCGGTATCTCTTTCTCCCATTGAACTACATGCAGAATGACTTCTTCCAGCTTTCTGTCAGCTGGTCTACATGGAGGAGGTTATCAGCTCAGTTCCAGCAGGATTACTCAGTGGCCTTGCAGCGCAAGTATGTGGAGTCTTCAGCAATAGGGTCTTACCATCTATCACTGGTGGCAAACCAAGGGCCTCAGCAATGGCCTATAATGTTTTGGGGGCATTAGGGACCTCCCTGGTCAACAACTCACTGGAGGTATCCCATCCATGGCACTGAAAATTTCTTTGGTCACTTAATCTTCAAAATATCCAAGCATGGCAGGGAACATCTGATATGCTGTTAAAAAAAAGATATCAAACCAAAAAGAAAAAGAAAAAGAAAAAGAAAAAGAAGGCAGGTGTGGTGGCACATGCCTTTAATCCCAGCACATGGGAGGCAAGGGTAGGATGGCTGTGAGTTTGAATCCACCCTGAGACTACATAGTGAATTCCAGGTCAGCCTGTGCTAGACACCCTACCTCAAAAAAAACAAAGCAAACAAACAAAACAAAAGAAAGAAGAAGAAAGAAAAAACAAAGAAAGGAAGGAAGAAAGAAATACGGAAAGGGAAAGCAATAAATCAAAATATAAAAGAGTAATACATCCCTCCTGGAAATGGACAGAGAATTTGAACTCAAGACTATCTTATTCAAAGTCCTTCCATGGTCTGTGACAGATGCAGTCATTGTTGAATGCCCGGTGAGTTCACGGAATAATATCCAAATTTTCTTCTTCCTTTCTCCGCGTGGACACAACCACGGTATCCACTGCACCTGGAGAGTGTGAGAAAGTCTCACAGAGAACCATGGCTTGCAAGGTTTCCACATGTGACAAGCAGACCTTGCCTGCAGCGGGATTGGAACCTAGGACCTTGTTGTGACCTTGCAAGTCTCTGACACTGAGCTGCATCTCCATTGAACCAAACTCCCAGGGGGTCCAGATGCTATATTCTGCCCACCCCACTGTGAGAACCCCTCACTGAAATACTGATGAAGATAAGAGGTGATGAAAAGTTTTGGGGGAGAGGGGACAAAACTCAATGGTGATGTGCCAGGATATGTACAGGACCCCGTTTCATTCTCAATACCAGTTAAATAACGTAGTAATTTGTGTTAGGCACTGAGCTATTAAAAGTTACTCAAGGGGGCTGGAGGCATGGCTTTGCTGTTAAGGTATTTCCTGCAAAGCCAAAGGACCCAGGTTAGATTCCCAGGACCCACATAAGCCAGATGCACAAGGGGGCATATGCATCTGGAGTTGTTTGCAGTGGCTGGAGGCCCTGGCACGCCTATTCTTCTCTCTATATCTAGGTGTTCCTCTCTCTTTCTCCCCCTCTCTCAAATAATAAATAAAATATTTAAAAAATCTTACTCAACGCCATAATCCTACCCATGAGTGCATCTTCCTCACCCTATATCTTCCACTGACACCATCCTGGCGGCATGTGGACCTATTTCTACATATGAATTTTGGGGATACCCATGCAAGCCACAGTGCATTGCTATCACATTTTTTAGGCTCAGAAAGAGGGTTGCAAACGTTAAATTGATCATGATAGCAGAGCTGATGCTTGGAAAAGACCATTGAATGTCAGTTCTGCCTGTCTCCAAATAATATGGGATATACATATTTTTATTATTATTTTATTTTTTAAATGCAAGCAGAGAGAGATGGAGATAAGAGAGATAGAGAGAATGGGTGCACCAGGACCTCCAGCCCCTGAAAAAAACTCCAGATACATGCACTGCTTTGTGCATCTGGCTTTATGTGCGTACTGGGGAATTGAACCTGAGGTTATCTGGCTTTACAGGCAAGCACCTTAACCTCTGAGCCATCTCTCCAGCCCATATTTGGGATATTCTATATATACCTGACCACTTACCTGTCAAATCACAGAGCAAAGGGAACCCCCTCACCAATGACAGCCATGCCCCAATCAAGAAGTCACCTTCCCGCCTCCCATATGTCAAATGCATACAGAGTAACAGGTGGCTGAGAAGAAAGTAATATCAAATTTTGTCAAGTTTGCATAGCTGATAGTTTCACAGTTTCTTAAAAGTGCAGTAATTTTTCTACCAAAAAATGCTTTTAGGGGACTGGAGAGATTGCTTAGTGGTTAAGGCACTTGCCTTCAAAGACTAAGGACCCAGATTCAAGTCCACAGTACCCACATAAGCCGAATGGACAAGGTGGTACATGCATCGGGAGTTCCTTTGTAGTGGTTAGAGGCCTTGGCAAGCCCATTCTCTCTCTCTCCCTCCCTCTCTCACAAAAATAAGTAAATGAAAACCAATTTTTAAAATTATACTTTTCTTGGTAAACCTAGCAAGATATATTTTATTCCCCAGCAGATAATTGCACAGCAATCTGATTTGATTGTCCCTGGAAGACCCCACCATGAAAGGAACATGAAAAGTCACAATTTCAGAAAATATATCTAAGCAATATCTTTATTTATTTACTTATTTATTTATTTATGAGAAATAGAGAGACAGAATGGGTTTCCAGGGCCTCCATGCACAACAAATGAACTCCAGATGCATGTGCCACCTTGTCCATCTAGCTTTATGTGGGTCCTGGGAAATCAAACCTGGGTCCTTTGGCTTTACAGGCAAGCGCCTTATCCGCTGAGTCATCTCTCCAGCCCAAGCAATATCTTTTCAACCTGAAGCACAGTATCTGGGAAGGCAAGACATCATTTCCAGATTCACCTGGAACTCGCTCTGTAGTCTTAGGCTGGCCTCAAACTCACAGTGATCCTTCTACCTCTGCCTTCTGACTGCGGGGACTAAAGGTGTGAGCCACCCATCATGCCCCGTGCAAGACATCATTTCTAAAAATAGTGTTTAGTGCTGTGTCCCAGGACAGAGCAAAATGAGCATTTTTTTTTCCTATCAGCACGAACCACTTCCGGTTCTTTGCTGGCATATCCAGGTTACAACAAAAGCTGCAGTGTGGCTGTCTGCAGCAGAAAGGACTGATGGACATGTGCAGACCACAAACGTATGTAAGGGACAGACTCCCTAAAGGGGAAAAAGAAGGATGACTTGCCGGGCCATGGCGGCACATGCCTTTAGTCCTAGCATTTGGGAGACTGAGATCTGACGATCTGCGTGAGTTCAGGGCCAGTCTGACACTACAAAGTGAATTCCACGTCAGCCTGGTCTAGAACAAGACCCAACCTCAAAAAAAGTTAAAAAAGAACAAAACAAAAATAAATTAATAAAAAGAATGATGTTCAACAGGGACCAAGTTCCATTTCAAACTAATAAAATTGATGACAAGATTTTATTTTTTTATTTTTGGGTTCTTTCTTTTTTTATGGTATTTTTTTTTCTTTATTAGGTAGTTTTGTATTCAGCAAATACAGTCAGTTTGGTACCATTATTAGGCTCATCCATGATCTACTCCCTCCCCTTGGCCCCTCCTTGTTGAGGTATATGGGTCATGCATTGTGGAGTTAGCCCACAGTTATGGGTAAGCTAAATGTCTCTGCATAACATGACCCAACATGTGGCTCTGACATTCTTTCCGCCCCCTCTTCCGCAAAATTTCCCTGAGCCATGTTGGGTTCATTTTTGGTCTGCTTCAGTGATGAGGTGTTGGGGGCCTCTGAGGCTCTGGCTCTCTGATTTGGTAGGCGTTGATTTTTCTCTGTGCTGATCTCCTTCCCCCTTGTGCTGGTATCCACTTCATCAGGAAAACAGCCCCCTTGCTTGTTTCTCCAATTTTTCTTAGTTTCAGCCGGGGCCCATTTGAGGTATGATGGGGTGGCTCTCTCCTTAGGATCTACATCTATCTGAAAAAGAGAAGCAGATTCTCCAACGGAGAGTAAGTTAGCACCAGGACAAATGAGATAACCTTTTTTTTTTTTAATAGAGAATTTAATAGGTGTAGGCCCTCTTGTAGCCCACAATTGATGGTAGCTTGATATTGGAGAGTGGGCTTATGTTTGGATCTGGTTCTGACTTGTTTCCCAGCTCCAGCTATGGGTCCCATACCAGTGAGGGGATCAGTTAGCCACATTGAGAGCAGTTGGTTCCCCACCATGGCTGTGTGCCACCACTGCACTTGTGTGGGCATCACAACAAGTTATTTGCTGCTAAGTAGGTTAGACCATGCGTTGCTTCGATAGATATTGGTCAATTTCCCCCAGTCGCCCATGTAGCACCTTCTGGCACTAGATGCGCTGACTGTCTGGGGACTGACTCTCATCCAACTTCCAGCCATGCCATTCTAATTTGCATGTCAACCACATAAGGTGTCTTCAGCAGTAGGGTCTTACCACTAGCCTTTGGTGGGTCATCAAGTAGTCTGACAGAAATCTGTCTGTCTTTTAGGAAACCTTGTAGGTCTCTCTGATCAAAAGCTCATTGTGGGTGATAGCCCATGCTGGTTCTGGGAGTTACAGGTCAGTGCCCACTAAGAAAATGAGGAAAAAGATAACTAATATAAAGGAGTTAGAGAGAAGAAAGAGAGAGAGAGAGAGAGAGAGAGGGAGAGGGGAAGTGAGCGAGGGAAGATGTAGAAGATTAAGGTTAGTCTTCATCTTACCCTCTCCAGTGTCTTGTGGTTCAGCTGTTCCCTGTAAGGGCCTGGTGAAGGATCAGCCATTTGGTCTGTCTTTTAGTAAGTAGAAAATTATGGTACCATTGCCGTTTGGCTAGAGAGATTTGCTCAGCCATGTTTTTAGCGGCTCCATTTGTAATAGCTAAGTGCTGGAATCAACCCAGATGTCCATCACTAGAAGAATGGATAACTAAGATGTGGTATAGCTACACAATGGAATTCTATACAGCAGTAAGAAAAAATGACACAATGAAATTTGAGGAAAAATGGTTGAACCTGGAACAGATCATTCTCAGTGAACTTACCCAATCACAGAAAAGAAATCATCACATAGTCTCACTCATCTACAGCACCTAACCTGAATCTATCCAAGATACCTTATATACCCAGCAAGCATCTCCTAGACTAGACACTAGGATGGAAGGGGAGGATGGAGAGGGCATCAAAGGTGTGGGATGACAAGATTTGAAATGATTTTAATTTTATAAAAGTCATCTTTGTCAAGCTGGGCGTGGTGGCGCACGCCTTTAATCCCAGCACTCGGGAGGCAGAGGTAGGAGGAATGCCATGAGTTCGAGGCCACCCTGAGACTCCATAGTGAATTCCAGGTCAGCCTGGGCTAGAGTGAGACCCTACCTCGAAAAAAAAATAAAAAAGTCATCTATGTGAGTAGATGCAAAAAAAAAAAAAAAAAAAAAACCTCTAGGGCACTGAGAAAAATTTAGATACATAAAGAGATGATAGGTGGATAGAGAAATGATAGATGATTGCATACATACACTCACAGATGATAAAGAGATAGATGATAGCTGATTAGATAGATAGATGATTACATACATGGGTGGACGGATTGATAGAGGATAAATGATCATGGTACATCCACAAAAATGATACATCTATATATACATGGATGGATTAATGGAATGAACATAGAGGTAGGAAGATAACAGGTAGGTGGATAACTACCAGTGAAGGAATCGATAACAAACAAAATGTGGGGGCTGGAGAGATGGCTCGGCAGTTAAGGCACTTGCCTGCAATGCCTAAGAACTGCAGTTCAACACTCCCCAATATCCACATAAAGCCAAGTGCACCAAGTGGCACAAGTACCTGGAGTTCATTTGCAGTGACTAGAGACCCTGACACATCCATTCTCTCTCTCTTTGCAAATAAATAAATAAATGTTAAAAGAAAACAAAATGTGATCAATAAAATAAATAATGGAGGTGAGCATGGGCTAGAGCAAGACCATACCTGAAAACCAAAATAAATAAATAAACGATGGAAGAGAAATCTACATACACAAGTATTGGATAGATAACAGGTAGAAGACAGACACATCACCATGTATGAAGGGATTGATTAATAGAATAGCTTATTTATTGAGGCAAGGTCTCACACTTGAACCCAGAAGAGTTGAAGAGTCTAGCTAACCAGCTTGACCCCAAAATCTTGTCTCCACTTCCTGCATGCTGGGATGACGGCCTTGTACCATCACACCCACCTGACCTTTACAAAGGTATGGGGATCTGAATTAAGATCTTCATGCTGACACAGTAAGCCCTTTACCGACTGGACCAGCTACTTTCTCATTGCTATGACTAAATATCTGTTCAGAAGCCACTTAAACAAGGAGAAAGTTTATTTTATTGACAAGGGTCCAGTCACTTGGCAGGCTGGGGAAGATACTGGTCAAAGGATGCTGATATTCATTTATGGCACAGATAGATTCTGGGGGGCTGGAGTGATGACTTAGTGATAAAAGGCACTTGTCTGTGATGGCTAAGGATCTAGGCTTTTTCTCTTTCCCTCTCAAGTAAATAAAAATAATAAAAATTTTAAAATTCTGGAAATCTTATATACAATACGGTGATAATTCTTTATGATACTGTGTTGTGTACTTGAAATTTTCTACAAGCATAGACTGGAAATGTTCTTACCACACACACAGGTTAGCTAATGATGTCAGCAACGGACAGGAAAATTTGTTGTTCTGCACAAATTATTTTATATTGCAGATGTAAATCTACATTACAGATGGTAAATAGGTTCAATTTTTATTAGTTGTTCCTCAGCAAAGTTTTGGGGGAGAGGAGGGTGAACAAAAACTTACCTTACCTCAAATCCCCCCACAAAATAAAAATTAAAAATGACTGGAGAGATGGTTCAGTCTTCATTAGCCTGCAAAGTCAAAGAACCCAGGTTTGATTCCCCAGTAACCATGTAAAGCCAGATGTACAAGGTGACGCCTACATCTGGAATTCATTATCAGATATCTATCATCTATCTCAGATAAATAAATTAATTGAATATTTTTAAAAGAATTACAAACACAAAAAATATTTCATACAAAAATAATAAACAGTTTCTAACAGGTCATGCTTGAATGCAATGAATGCTGTACATAATAAACGTGACCTTCTCATCCCTTACATTTTTCCTCAAAAGATAAAGTATATATATATGTGTATATATATGTGTGTGTGTGTGTGTATGTATATATATATGTATATAAGTTTGGGGTAAAAGAATCCACATGAGACTGAAATAACAGGTTCCCAGAACCAATAGGTGGCCTAAGGCAATAGAAATTTGTTCTCTTACATGGTGTAGGCCAGAGGTCTAAAATCAAGCCTTGGCAGTGTCAAAGACGATATGAGACAGTCTTTCCATGTTCCCTTAACTTGCCATGTTTTGCCTCTGCAGGACCTTGCTTCCTCCTCAAGTACTAGGGAAGTGCCCTTCCTTGCTTCTAAACTCATCTATCAGTGAATATGAGTGTGCTCTGAATCCAGGTTGACATCATCTTGAGATCCTTCACTTACTCGTATTTGCAAAGACTACTTTCATCACATGAGAGATCCTTCATTTACTCGTATTTGCAAATCCCGCCTTCATCACATGATGTCCCATTCCTAGGTTCCACCTATCCAGTCCATATAGACCTTGTCCTCTCTGTAGCCCAGACTAGATTTGAGCTTGCCATCATCCTGTCTCAGTCTCTTTGGTGGCGGGGATTGCAAGCTTGCCACATTAGGCTTACTGTATATTATGTTCTCTTTCCTGTGAGGCTTGTCTACCTCCCTTCCTGTCTTTGTAGAATTCACTGTCTTCTAAGACCTGTCCCTTACTGCCTTGGGGCATTGAGTGCCCCTGCAGCACTTGGACACGAGCTGAGAAGCTAGCACTGGTATAGAAAGAAGAGTGACTGCTCTGCCCTGCTCTGAACCACAGCCTTGACACCACCCTTGCTTGCTGCTCCCACATCCTTCTTGATGTTGGGCCCTCCAGGCTTGAGAGCCATAGTGCTGCAGATTTAATGTTAATCAAAGCTGATAGTAATTCAACAGTTAATTGTCAGCTAGTGAAAAAAGAAAAGAACCCACCCCACGTGACATTCCACAACCCTTTCCTCATCTGCACTGGGCTCTTCAGTCAGCCATCAGAAGGGAAGCATGGCACAGAGAACATGCACATTTTTAGGGACAGCTCAGTGTTGGCATTTTAACATGCATTGAATCTATGATATTCTGGGCCAGCTCTTTCATTAGTATAAAGCTATGTTCCTGTTTTAATTTTTTTTTTTTTGGAAGAAAATGAAACTATCACAAATGTCCCTCCAGTCCAATCATCCTTTAAATCAGAGCTGTCAAGCAGAGATGTTCTCCAGGGTGATAAATTCAGCATGGTCAAAGCAGGGTGCTGGAAAATTTCAGGGGGGGGGGTAGAGTTGGAAATTCTGGCCATCTTCTTGTTCAGTGGTGACTGTAATCCAGGGGACAGCAGCTTACCCATGATGCCCACCTCAAACAAGGAAGTGCTGTGACCTAGGAGAAGGCTATGAACAAACCCACTCTCTCCCTAGCCCTTGCAGGTGACATCAGTTATCTGCCGATTTACTGAGGATAGAAAATGAAAATGACAATATGTTGCAAAAGCTAGGAGCCGAAAAGGATTTTTTGGTATGCTTTTATTTAAAAAAAAATAAGAGTTCTGGGGAAATGGCTGCGTGGATAAGGCGTTTGTCTGTGAAGCCTAAGAACCCCAGTTGGGTACCCTAGGACCCATGTAAGCCAGATGCACAAGGGGGCGCATGCGTCTAGAGTTTATTTGCAGTGCCTGGAGGCCCTAATGCACCCATTCTTTCTCTCTGCCTCCTCCCCCCTCTCTTTCTCTCAAATAAATAAATAAAATAAAAAAGGCATGAGCCACCATTCCTGCAACAACAACAAAAATAATACAAGAACAAAGTGGCTGTGTGGAAGGCTACTGGAATCAAAAAACACATACTTCTCTATTAAAAATGCCTATGTGGGGCTGTAGAAATGGCTTAGTGGTTAAGGTCCTTGTCTGTGAAGCCAAAAGTTCCAGGTGGGATTCCCCAGGACCCACGTAAGCCAGATGCACAAGTGGGCACATGCATCTGGAGTTCCTTTCCAGTGGCTAGAGGCCCTGGCACACCCACCCTCCCCTTCTCTCTCTCTCCCTCTCTCTCTTACATCTGCCTCTTTCTCTCTCTCTCTCTCAAGTAAATGAATACAAATAAAATAATTTTAAAAATTAAAATTAAAGGCAAGGCATGGTGGTGCATGCTTTTAATCTCAGCACTCAGGAGGCAGAGGAAGGAGGAACACCATGAGTTTGAGGCCACCCTAAGACTACATAGTGAATTCCAGGTCAGCCTGAGCTAGAATGAGACCCTACCTCAAAAACCCAAAAATTAAAGTGAAGTTTAAAAAACAGTAAGACACTTTATGGTCTTCTAGTGACAAAATATCCACATCACTTCTAACAACAGATGGTAAGACCCTATTGCTGAAGGTTTCACATGCATGGGCGGCAAGGTCACTGAAAAATCAAGCTGGTTCTGAGCTGAAAACCTCCTCCATATAGACCAGCCAACAGAAAGCTGGAAAAAGCTGCACTGCATGCAGCCCAATTTGAGACAGAAGTCCTGAGTGGTGAAAACAGTGGACACTGGAAGCCTCAAGTTTGGCCAGAAAGACCAAATGAGGGAATGAGAGCAATAGTGGCATATCTGCTGTGGGGAAAACCAACTGCTCTTCAAGGCACTGCTTGGACATGGAAAGGGCCTCCTTCTCCGCCCCTGAGGGCATGGCACTCTCCTGTCCTGGGGCAGAAGGACATGAGGCTGCACCCAGGGGAGCCAGAGTGAACTCTAAGACACTGGTCTACTCTGGACGCAGGCAGGGCCACCACTCCCTATAGGACGCCAGGCGTCCAGCCCAGTACACGGAACCACACGCAAGCCACACGTGGGAGGAGCAGGAGGAGGAAGCCTGTTCCACCTTGGCAGCAAGCAGAATCCGGCGGAATCCTGTCTCATGGCTCTCTCCGGATAAGCACACGCCCGTACAGCTCTGTGCCCTGGAGAAAAGTCACCCAGAACTCCTTGCAGAGCGGCCTGGTTTACAGTGGCTTTGCTGCCACAGAGCCTTGAAGGAGGAGAAGCCCCAGGGGCAGGAGACTTGGCACCAGAGCTACACGAGGCTGCAGGAGGCTCCAGAGCAGGGGCTCCAGTACTGACCCGCAGCACCTGGGACGCTGCTGAGGCCCAGAGGCCCCAAAGCCTGCCAACCCAGACGATCCTTGCCAACAGCAGCCTTCTTCCCCAAAGGCAAGAGCACTGTGCCACAGGACGGGCGGTTGATTCTGGGAAAGCCAGCAGCTCTGGTTCGGGCTCCGGTCCTGACTCAGTGCCCAAACCAGCCTCTGCTTGTCCCCTGGCTTCCTCAAGGGCTCACTGGGGTCCAGCGCCCAAAGGCGGCAGGGTCACCACCAAGAAAGTCAACCCACTCAAGGACAAGACCATAAGAGATTACAAGAATTTGTGCTGCAGGAGATGAGCCCAGCTCAGGAAGCAAGGACGTTGCCCAGGGAAGAAAACTGGGCTCTGCCCTCTGCCGCGCCTTTCCGCTGCTGCCGCTGGAATGGATCCCAAGTCCCTGCACGGGGGTAGGGGGCACGAACTGTGCCTCACAGTCTTCCTGCCCGAGAACGATGGGCTCTCCGGGCATTCCTAGGTGCGAAGGCAGACATTTCCCTGCCTAGGCACTTGGCGGAAGCAGTGGATTCACTTGCCGCCGTGAATCCACAGACACAGGGCCAGACACAAGGCCACACTGCAACCGTGCTTCCATGCAGCACGATCCGGTGAATTTGCAACAGGAACTCGTGTTCCATTTTTGCTTAGTTAGATAGCTGTTCAGAGCAGGGTCACAGTAGGAGATCAAGGATTCCACTCTGCACCACCCCTTCATCCCCTTGGAACTCATGGCAATCACGTAAAACCCTCAAATTCACGTCACCCTTTCTTTCTCCCCCAGTGCCCTGGCCACCCTGCTCCCTGATGCTTCCAAACTGAGGCCACCAACACACCAACCATGTTCAATTTGCAGGAGTTTTTTTGAACAGTATCTTTCAGTTTTTAATTGTAATTATCTATCTAAGTGTCTATTCGCCCATTTGTTGGTCGGTTTCTATATTTATTTAATTTATTGGTCACTGGAGCAAGGTTCTCGCTATGGCCCAAGCTGCAACGGATCTCACTAGATTGTCGGAACCTGGCAGGGAATTCACAAGGATCCTCCCAAGTGCCGGAATCAGAGGGAAGCTCCACCAAGCCCAACTGGCTTCTGGGATCTTTCACATCTGCCCGCCCCCTGCCCCCACGTGCCTTCATGTGGTAGTTTCATGATGAATAGGATACTTTATACCCACAAATAGGAACGTTTTGATTCTACCTGGACACTGACTTCCATTGGATGTGCATACCTCCAGGCATAACCTTGATCAATTCTTTGTCTAATAACCAGGCACCTAGGGAAATGTGAGGACAGGGCAGGGAGGGGTTAGGCAGAGCTCTTGGGGATCCATTACATTCTTCTGGCGGGTCCCTTAGGAATTTCAACCAACCATCCCACCAGAATAAACAAAGAAAATGAATAAATACATAAGAAGTGCAGCAGAGAGAGAGAGTTTGGAAAGGAACCAGGATAGTAGCTGGTTGAAGGAAGGGAAGGGGAACCGTCCTTTAGGGCATCTCTTGGTGTTACGATGCCCTGTTATCAAAGACAATGGACAACTGCAACAATCCAATCAAGGCAGTGTGATAAATGGCTCAGATCCTTCAGGAATGAAGGTATGGGTCGCTCCTCCAGGTAAAGAACCAAGACATGCTGATGTGAAGCGCTTTCTGAAGATGGAGGAAACAGAATGGGTAGTAGAAGAAGGCAGTTAAAAATTCCAGCTAAAGCCACATGACCAGCTACAAATATGAGGACTGTAATTCCCATGAGTGTTTCTGTCCTACCTTGTTAAGAGTGTTTGTACATATCTACACCAATATTAAGGTGCTTTCGTTCTTCCTCTACTTCTCTACTAGACAATTAATACTGATTAAGATCATATTGCTAGTTAACTGTTGTTGAATTTATATTTGACCTATTATATTAGAGACTAAACATTCATCAAGGAGCCTTGATTTGTGTTGGGGGAAGATTGTGCACTTCCAATTGCATGAGGGATAGGCATATCATGTTAGAAGGAATTATGACCTTGTTACTGTCTTCATTTGGAAATTAAGTATGATGTAAGGAGATATGGTTTCCTGTCAAGTTGACAACGGGTGGACTTATGATGGTTAAGTTTGCCGCAACTTGAACTGTTTAGGAATCCATAGACATTCCTCATAAGTGGGTCTCTGAGGTTGCTTCCAGGAAGGATTAACTAAAGAAAGAATCCTTTCCCTGTGGTGAGCCTTTCCCCAGAGTAGGCTACCCCCTCCCCCCGAGAGGGCAACTTTATCTAAGGAAGGTCTGGGAAGGAAAGTATCCCCTCCTCCCACCTGGCTGCAGTTACTACTTGCTGCTTTCCAGTGTGGACTGAAGGCAGCAGGAGTCTAGGAAGCCTCCAGGCCTCCAGTGCCAGATTGGAACTGCTGAGGCATTCAGCTTCATGGACTGAGCTACCAGGTTCCTTGACTCTCATGCCTGCAACCTGCTATTGTTGGACTGCTATAAGCTAATCCAATAAATTCCCTTTAAATACAATTCATTCTATTGGTTCTGTTCCTCTAGAGAACCCTGACTAATACACTCACTGAGCCATCTCCCCAGCAGCACAAGTAATATTTTTTTCCTTAACACTGGTGTTCTCCAACCTGTTCTGTCTTACCCTCTGATCAGCCTCTTTACCATCAGGGGCATGTCTAGATGCCCTGAAATGGCATTGTGTGGCCCCGGCCTCATCACTTCCCTCAAAGCATGTTTTTCCAATCTCTTAGGAAATCTGAGCTGAGACAATCTTTTTTTGACAACTACATTTTAACACAAATTATGGTTCTATAACTAATATGTATGGCTGGCCATGATGGGAAAGATGTTTATTCTACTCTGAAATATTTATACCATACAGTGTCTGCTTCCTTTACTGTGAAGTCATTTTTTAGAGAGGTGTGTTGGATACAGTGACAGGCAAGAGTGCCTTGTGAGGGTACAAATGGACAGAGAGTACTTTCAGCCTGACTGGGCGCTGTGGCCACTGAGGAGCCATAACAGGTATTCTACGGGACAACTCCCCAGCTCAGACCTCTTAAATTATCTCAGGGATGACTCAGTGCTCGTGATAAGAATTGACCTAATCATTGTCTTGGGGACAGATGGGGCTTTCCAAGCATGTATCTGGAAAAATAACAGTGCGGAGAACATCGGACCTCTCTGGCTTCTTTGCACCATTCTTGAGAGATGTGTCTAAGAATCTTCAATTTATAATGGGAAAACTGTGGTTGAAAGTGGGAAAGAAGTGCTTAAGAACACGTGGTCAATAAGTAGAAAAATGTATTGGGGACCGGAGAGATGGCTTAGCAGTCAAGGTACTTCCCTGCAAAACCAAAGGACAAAGGTTCAAATACCCAGTACCCACATGAGCCAGATGCATAAGGCGGTGCATGTATCTGGAGTTCATTTGCAGTAGCTGGAGGCCCTGCTGCACCCATTCTCTTTCTCTCTCTAATAAATAAATATAAATATTGTTAAATAAAAAAAAGATATTGGAGGTTTCTTTCTTTCTTTCTTTTTTTGAAACAGATTCCATTGCCCAGGCTCATCTGGAACTCACTCTGTACTCCCATCTGGCCTCAAACTCACAGTGATCATCTATCTCTGCACCGTGAATGCTGTGATTTTAAGTGTTCACCATTATGCCTGTCTGGAGTTTAATTTTTTTAATTAATTTGAGAGAGAAGAGACAGAGTCAGATAAAAAGACAGAGAGTGAAAATAAGTTTGCCAGGGCTGCTTGACACTACAAACTTCAGATACATAAGCCACTTTGTGCATCTGGCTTTATGAGGGTACTGGGGAAATGAACCAAAGCTGTCAAGCTTTGCAAGCAAGTGCCTTTCACCTGGAGCCATTTCTCCAGTCTCCTCCCTTTTTGAATATGCCTATGTAGTTTGTGTGGATGTGTGCTCTGGTATGTATGAGATATATATATACAGGTGTGCAAGCCAGAGAATGACAGATGTCCTCTTCTATCATCCAACTTCACATTTCCTTGAGACAGTCTTTCTCTGATCCAGTTTTCCTGAGCCCCAGCAATTTCCCAATCTCTGCTTCCTACAATGCTGGGGTTACATACCTGTGTGGTCATGCTCAGTTGATTACACGGGTCATAGGTAACCAGTATCAGAGCCTCAGGCCCACATGCTTGTTCAGCAACCTCTCTTACACTTGGACCTATCTCCACAGACCCTGGTTTTTTCTGTAGTTCAGGGGATTGAACACAGGATCTTGTACATTGCAGAGTGGCATTCTACCACTGATCCATGGCTCTAGACCCTCACTGAAGGATTCTAGGAAGATGCCATATCACTGTGAAACACCCTTAATCTCTCACTGATGGATTCTAGGTAGGTGCTATATCCCATGTATCGAGCTTGTTTGCACGAGAACATCTCTCTTTAACTAGGGAGATTTCTCAGTGGTTAAAGGCACTTGTTTGCAGAGCCTACTTGTCCATGGCTCAATTCCCATATTCTCTGTGTCTGTCCTTCTCTCAAATACATAAATATTGGAAAATAAAGACATCAATGTCTTGCAGTTATGTCCACACTCTTCTGCATTCTTTCTTTCCTTCATTTTTAATTTGAACTTTACCAATGTTGTGGCTGAAAATATTTGCATCACTTGGGGATAGGGGCATGGCTCCATGGGTAAAGTACATGTAGAACTGAGTAAATCCCCAGCACCCATACAAAAGACTTGAGTGATGTGGCACATCTGTAATCTCAGTGCTGGGTGTGCAGAGAGTGTTGGATACTGGAACTCTCTGTGCAGCCAATATAGCCCAATGGGTAAAATATAAGCCAAAGAGAGACCCTGTCTCAAAGGAGAAGCCTGAGGAATGACACCTTGGGTTGTTCTCTGCCTTCCAGACACATGAACTCAGAAGTGGACATGTACCTGCACACACATGTTGCCAGACAAATGCAAATATGTATGCACACATGCACTCACACTACACATGCAAAGAGTAGAAAATACTTGCATTCTTTCATCATAAGACTTGTTTGCTACAACTATACACTATTACATGAATGTTGAAAACAGATAAATAGTGCTTCTATTCTTATTAATATGTTAGTATTTCTCGCTAAGAAACTCAATGATGATCTTTGAATTCTTTTCTCTTTAGTGTAGATTTCCTTTCTCTAGCAGATTCCAAATAGCTATTTTGCTTCTAAGTATTGCCCCTCAAGTTATTCTAATGTTTCAGGAATATTATCCAAATGTATGGAGCCTCTCATCCTTCAGGGGCTCTTCTCACAGTTGCCTACTACTCGTCCATCCCTCTTTGCTAATTTGGATGCTGCGATCAGAGGACCTAGAATACCTTAGTGAGGGGCTGGTGGTGTGGCTCAGTGGTAGTGTGCTTGCATTAATAACACAGGAAGCCAGCTAGGGCTGGGAAATGTAAGAACTCTGCAAGTCTTTCTAGCATTTTAATAAATCTAATGTTCTAAAATTAAAAGTTGGTTGTGGAACAGGGGTGTCCCTTGGGGGCAGATCCTACTTATGTTGGCCCTTCCCATGTTTGTTTCTAGCTTATGGTGGTACACCTGGTTCAAGGATTTCCCTTCAAGGAGGCTTGAGGTTAAAGTCAGATAGTGGAATGTTAGCTGGGTAGGGGAGTAACACCTGTGTGTACTAAGTGGCTGGGTAGCTGGTCCTGGGTTTCGCTTGCCGAGGGTATGAGGTCCCTTATGCTGGGAAACTTGGCTTATAGCTTAGTCAGGGTGGCAGGATATAAGTAGACATAATTATAGTTTGTTCAGTTAATTACTGCCAGTCTATCCCCATGGGGAGGGTGCAAGTACTTTCTAACAACATAAAGCACCCAATACCATGAAAATTGAGCCCATTTGAAAGCCTACAGTGCTTCAGGAGGCTCCAGATGAGGCACTGGATAAGCCACCTTCTGCTGCAGGATACTTGACGGGGACATCTCCAGAGAGGGTCTGTTGGAACTTCAGGCTGCTCAAGTCTCTTATGAGATGGGTGAGCAAGGTCCCAGCTAGTAGTACTGTGAGCCCATCCTTCCTCCAGGTCTCTGTTTCCCTGGCTTCTGAAGAAATAAAGTCCACCTGGTTCTTAAGGACGAAAGAAAATCATGGATCCAAGCATGGTGCCACAAGCTTGTAATTTAACACTTGTGATGCTGAGGCTGAAGGAACATGAACTTTAGCCAGCCTGAGCTACAGAGTGAGTTTTAGGTCAACCTGCAATACATAGTTA
The DNA here is from genome assembly GCA_036346955.1 of Dipus sagitta. Lineage (NCBI taxonomy): Eukaryota > Metazoa > Chordata > Mammalia > Rodentia > Dipodidae > Dipus > Dipus sagitta. Next base: position 217,873 of record CM070791.1, on the reverse strand, counting down.
GACCTTGTCTCAAAAAGACCTAAAATTGCTGCTTCAGAGATGTCTCAATGATTAACATCACTTGCTGTTCAAGCATGAGGATGTAAATTGATCCTCAGCACCCACATAAAAAGGTGGGTGTAGCCATGTATGTCAGCAACCTCAACCCTGGGGGAGGCCGAGACAGCAGGATCTCGTGGCTTACTGTTTACTCAGTCTGACTAGAATAAGGTGGACATTTCATGTTCAGTGAGAGATTCTGTCTCAAGGGAATAAGGCAGAAGAGCAGTACAGGAAAGTGAACATGCACCTCAGGCTTCTGCACATGTGTGTACAGTCTCCATGCATCTGTATATACATGCATGCAGCACACTAAATCACATAAACACACCACACTACATACACCAAAGAGAGAGTCAACCTACCCAAACAACAAACAAGAAGAAGAGGAGAAGGAAAAGGAACAGGGGAAATAAGAAGAGAAGGACAAGGAGAAGAAGATGACTTTGTTCTTTATTTGCAAGATATCTCACTTGTATGAGTTCTCATAAGTACAGTGATGTATGACTTGCAGTGAAATTTTCCTTTGCATTCTTTACACTCACAGGGCTCCTCAGCAACAGTTTCCAGTAGATAACCTTCTTAAATTTATTACATCCATATGACGACTCAACTGAAAGAGTTCCTAATGTACAGTGACTTATGACTTGAGGAAAGCTTTGCTACATTAAACACATTCTTATGGGTTATCATCTGTATGGATTCTCAGGTGTATAGTTAAGTTTGACTTCCAGAAGAAAGCTTTTTCACATTCATTACATTAATATGGCTTCACAACTCTGTGTTTTGTGATGAATGATAACGTGTGACTTCCAAAAGAGAGTTTTCACATATTTATTCAGCTTCCCAACTGTGTAAATTCGCTGATGTATGGTGAGTGGTGACTTGGAGAAGAAAGCTTTCCAACATTCATTACATTCATATAGCTTCTCACTTATGAGAATTCTGTGATGAATAGTAAAGGGGTTGACTTCTGGCTGAAAGCCATCCCACATTCATTACATTCCTATGATCTCTCACCCAAATGTGGTGAGGTGTGATTTCCAGAAGAAAGATTTATCACATCTATTGCATGCATATGCTTTTGCACCTGTGTAAATATTCTGATGCGAAGTGCATTGTAACTTGAAAGCTCTCCTACACTCATTATATTCACACAGTTTTTCACCTGTATGTCTTCATTGATGAATGATGAGTTGTAACTTATGGTAGAAAGTTTCCTCACATTCATCACATTTATATGGTTTCTCCCCTGTATGTGTTCTCTGATGAATGGTGAGTTATGACGTACGAGAGAAACCTTTCTCACATTCATTGCATCCATATGGTTTCTCACCTGTATGTGTCCTCTGATGAATGGTAAGTTGTGATTTATAAGAGGAACTTGCCTCACATTCATTACATTCATATGGTTTCTCACCTGTATGTGTTCTCTGGTGCATGATAAGTTGTGACTTACAAAAGAAACCTTTCTTACATTCATTACATCCATACGGTTTCTCACCTGTGTGTGTTCTCTGATGAATGGTGAGTTATGACCTACGAGAGAAACCTCTCTCACATTCATTGCATCCATATGGCTTCTCTCCGCTATGTGTCCTGTGATGAATGTTAAGTTTTGATTTATAAGAGAAACTTGCCTCACATTCATTACATTCATATGGTTTTTCACCTGTATGTGTTCTCTGGCGCATGATGAGTTGTGACTTACGAGAGAAACCTTTCTTACATTCATTACATCCATATGGTTTCTCACCTGTATGTGTTCCCTGGTGCATGATGAGGTGTGACTTACAAGAGAAACCTTTCTTACATTCATTACATCCATATGGTTTCTCACCTATATGTGTTCTCTGGTGCATCATGAGGTGTGACTTACAAGAGAAACCTTTCTTACATTCATTACATCCATATGGTTTCTAACCTGTGTGTTCTCTCTGATGCATGGTGAGTTATGACCTAAGAGAGAAACCTCTCTCACATTCATTGCATGCATATGGTTTCTCACCTCTATGTGTCCTGTGATGAAAGTTAAGTTGTGATTTATAAGAGAAACTTGCCTCACATTCATTACATTCATATGGTTTCTCACCTGTATGTTTCTCTGGTGCATGATGAGTAGTGACTTACGAGAGAAACCTTTCTCACATTCATTACATCCATATGGTTTCTGACCTGTATGTGTTCTCTGATGGACGGTGAGTTGTGACTTAGAATGAAACCTTTCTCACATTCATTACATCCATATGGTTTCTCACCTGTATGTGTTCTCTGATGAATGGTGAGGTATGACTTATTAGAGAAACTTTTCTCACATTCATTACATCCATATGGTTTCTCACCTGTATGTGTTCTCTGATGCACGGTGAGGTGTGACTTATGAGAGAAAGCTTTCTCACATTCATTACATCCATATGGTTTCTCACCTGTATGTGTTCTCTGATGGTTGATGAGGTATGACTTACGAAAGAAAGCTTTCTCACATTCATTACACTTGTACGGTTTCTCACCTGTGTGTATTTTCTGATGCAAACTGAGTGTTGACTTGTAGAAGAAAGCTTTCCCACATTCATTACATTTATATGGTTTCTCACCTGTATGTATTCTCTGATGAATGGCGAGGTATGACTTCTGAGAGAAAGCTTTCCCACATTCATTACATTCATATGGCTTCTCACCTGTATGTATTCTCTGATGAATGGTGAGGTATGACTTCTGAGAGAAACCTTTCCCACATTCATTACATTCATATGACTTCTCACCTGTATGTATTCTCTGATGAGTGGCGAGGTGTGACTGCTGAGAGAAACCTTTCCCACATTCATTACATTCATAAGGCTTTTCATTTATATGGGTTCTCTGATGAATGGTGAGTTGTGACATCTGGAAGAAGGTTTTCTCACACCTATTACATGCATATGGCTTCTCAACTGTGTGAGTTTTCTGATGCACACTTAGTTGTGACTTATAGAAGAAAGCATTTCCATATCCATTGCATTCATACAGTTTGTCACCAAAATGAGTTCCCTGATAATCAGTGAGACCTGACTTCTTCAGAAAAGTATTCTCACATTCATTACATTCAGGTGGCCTCTCACCAGTATGTGTTCTCTGATGAATGGTGAAATTTGTCTTCTTCAGAAAAGCATCCCCACAGCCATATGGCTTCCCAACTGTATGAGTTCTCTGGTGAAGAGTGAGTTGTGACTTCCAGAAGACAGCTTTCTCACATACATCAAATTCATATGGTTCCTCAGATATTTGAGCATTCTGATGAGTGGGATGTAACTTGTGACAGGCAAATTTCTGGAATTGTTTATATTCATGAGGCTTTGTATAGTAGATACTCACTTGAGGTTTTAATTCTGCTATGGAAGGGAAAAAAAAGTTTATACACAATAGGGCCTTGACTTACAAATGCTTCCCAATATTTGGACACATATAATTTTGTAAGATGTCTCACAACAAGTATATTAATACTATTTTACACTTATATTTACCAAATTTAGTCTTGATACAGATGAATACCCCATGCAAATTATACTTGGTGGTTTGTTCCTTGATATGAGAGATGTTTTAAACAATTAAGTGTAAGCAAAATTACAGATTTCCTATATTCACTAATTTACTGGAGGTCTCTTGATTGTGCAGTGTCTCCATGTGAGAATAACATTGACATCTGGGGTTCCTTTTGGGGGTGTTGAGGTAGGGTTCTACTCTAGCCACCACTGATCTACAATTTATTTACATAGTCTCAAGGTCGCCTCAAACTCATTGCAATACTCCTACCTGTACCTTCCAAGTGCGGGTATTAAAGGTGTGAGCCACTACACCTGGCTGGGGATACTTTTAATGTGACCTCAAGAGGAAGTTATCTACTTCTCTGAAGGCAGTCATTCTACATTGGAAGAGATTTAATCTAATTTGAATTTAAGTTTCAGTGTGATAACCTAGTGGCAAATGGTCTCTTTTTTTTTTTTGACATTGGGAAATGGTGGGAAAAGTGGGCTGGAGAGTTGGCTTAGTGGTTAAGGAATTTGCCTGCAAAGCCAAAGGACCCAGGTTTGATACTCTAGGACCGATATAAGCCAGATGCACAAGGGGCACATGTGTCTGGAGTCCCTCTGCAGTGGCTAGAGGCTAGAGGTATGCCCATTGTTTCTGTGTCTCTTATCTATCTATCTCTGTTTGCAAATAAATAAAAAAAATTTTTTTAAGGAAAAAAAACCCTCCACAAAAGACTTCATGGGACAAAAAGGAAACAACCCACACTAAAATGTGAAAGCAAAATGAGAAAAATAGTTAATTCAATATAGGTAAGAAAATTAAAATTCAAACATAAAATGCATCAGCATATGGAATAAAGACAAAACAAACAACGTAGGAAAATACTTGGAAAATACAAAAAAATTTGGAGAATCCCTATAGCCATGTTCAATAATACTGGAAATTCACAGAGTCTGGGGGGGATAATTGGGGTTTTAGCTGCAGCCTAATATAGTTACTCCAATTGTCAATGTATGCTGGATGATGAGTGGACACATGAGAAACGTCAATGACAGGGCAGCATTCATGTAAGAAATATACTTGCGTACAAGTCACTCACTGCTGACCATCAATAACCTTTTAAGATGATGGGACTAGGAAAAATTTTGCTCACTATAAAGGCCCCACAATTCTTAGAGATACAGGCAAATGTGCAATGCATCTTCAATGTGTGTCAGACAATGAAATATCAGAGACAACCAGGACTCATGCAGCGAGTTTTCAAGCTTTGCTTCTTCAACAAAGAAACAACCACATGATAAGTGAAAGAATGCAGAATACAGCCATGTGGTCAACCTGGACTCACAGTTTCCAGTTACACATGGCAGCTAAATCTGGAAAGCTATAATAAACGTCTGGAGGCAAACCAACATGGTCAGTATAAGCTTAGTATTCTCTTTCCTTCTATCTATAAGCAATGTGGATGAATCTTCACCATTATGGGTGATGCAACCAAACCCTCCATATCTTGAGTTCCCTAAGGTTATCACTGTTCAGTGATTCTAAACCCGACTTTGTCAGATTTCACTATTGCATCTTGTGTCTGACACACAGAAACATTCCGTGTGTCTATGTCCTCTCAGGATTGTGGTTTTTCCTTGTTTCCTGGTTTAAAAAGTAGATGATGTCTTCCAGCACTCCAAGGTAGTTTGGCAAATTGATGCAACTTCTCTAAGGCAAGTTACAGGTTATAAATTGAGTCACAGTCAAACAGAACTACTCTTTGAATTTACCACTTGTCAGAGACAGATTTCTACTAATATCAAATATAGTAAGATTTTGGCACAAGAGCTTTTAGAACTGCCACTCTGATCTTACACTTGTGGCTTTGTATTGTGTTTTCACCTGGGAGATGAGAATGGTTAATTTCTTTTTCACTGAAGTGTCATTGCATTTGTTGCCTTTTAAATGTCCCTACTCCTCTTTTTCAATCCCTGGTACGCTTCCTCTCTTTCAAATATGTAATATTCCGTGTCAACTTGAGTCTACTCATGGACATTATAATATGGAGAAAAGTTCTAGTCTCTATCTTACTTTGGAATCTCTGATGCTCTCCTTTCTCATTTCCTTTTAGATTCCAAAGGTGACTACAATTATTAGTATAGTAAATATTAAGTTTCCTGTCTTGATTTCAACTTTCTATCCCCATGGTAAGCATGGTCCCCATCACTGAGTTGTGCACTTAAATACATACTTTCCTCCCTTAAATTGTTTCTTGTCAGCATATTATCATAAGAAGTTGAAAGCAGTAGCACTTATCACAAAACATGGGCAAATGGTGATTCAGGTGCAAAATCTAACAAGTAATATTTTCCAAGGAAAATTATATAGAGGCAATGGTAGAAACAGGGTTATGGGTGGATATGGACAAAGTGCTTTGAAAACTACAGAAAACATATGTCTGATTCGCAGTCACAGGAGTATTTAGGACATGAATAGAAGTTGATACAGAGAAGTTAGCACAATTATTCCCAATGACGTCTTATCTCAGTGACCTTCTTTCCCCAGTTTGTATTCACTTGCCTGGATGCCTCTGAGCTGAGCTTTCTGGTACACTCCATGGTGCGTATCCTTGCTCTAACTTGAAGATCAACTCTGGTTTGCTCATACAGTGCCCTACAAATGGGAAATAATGGACAAATTTTGCAAATGCATTAAATCAGGAAGACTCATGGAAGATGACGATTCCACTTCAGGAACTTTGCTCTACTTAGTGAACTAAAAAGTTTCCTTAGAGAAGGTCTACCCTCATGAGGTTCTCTAACTGGCATATCACCCTCAGGTGACATTAGCCAACATGAAGTATAAGAAATGATTTAAAAACAAACATTAAATGAAGATAATGAGAGGGAACATAATAAAATCAGAAAGAGAGGTGATGACATTTTTGACAGGTAGAAGAAAGAGAGTTGTCATAGAAAAGAATGGGCAAGAAAGACTGCTAAGACCTCAATGAAAGAATGAATAAAAAACAATGACACAAGACAGCAAATTTGATAAGACAGAGAAAATATTGCAAAATGACAGATTTAAAAACAGTTAAGGCCACTGAGCCCTGCTGGCTGCCACACCCACCTGGTATCTGAGTCTGGCAGGCTCATAAGGACACCAGGGAATCTAACAAACAGGTCTTGGCAGCAAAAGAGGGAGTGAAACGGGGATGGGATCAGTTTTAGTAATTTCTGGTCCCACTACAAAACTTTTCTTCTGATTAGAATAGAATACCATCAATCTATCTGAAAAAAGAACCAAAAAGATAAAAATGAAAAGAATACCAAAATAAAAGCACAGCCACTTCACTCACTTCAAGACCTATATACATGTAAGTTGTTTTCTGTGGATTTTTTCCATTTTTCTTTAATTTTTTTTAGTGGCCAGGAAACCAGGAGAAGGCTCAAATGTGACAGCAGGAGCAGGTGGCTTCCTTCTCCCTCCCTAGGGGAGGACCTGATTCTCACTCTTCACCTTCAATCCAAGGCCTGGGGCTCGGGAGCCAGGTAAATGTGAATGGATCCAGGAATGAGAACCTACCCTTGTCCTTGACCCCTGGCCTCACGATGGTGCTACCTAAGAAAGTCCTCCCTGCAATCACCTGCCCCCACCCCTGCTAGCCTGGTCAAGGAATTGGAGGAGGATCCGACAGGAGCATCTAACTGTGAGATTAAATGTCTTGGTTGTACCTATTTTGTGATTTAGCTTTGTATTTAAATAGCAAACAAACAAAAAAGGAAATAAACTTGAAAATTATTTGTCATCATAAAAATGAAACAAATATTAAAATATTTATTGCCAGGCAAAAAACAGAAAAAACAAACAAACAAACAAACAAAAAAACACGTAAAGCAAATTAAGGAGGTGGAAATAATATAAGTGCTATTTGATACATCTGAACTCAAATAAGTGAACATTTCTAATAATTGTGTTCAAGAGTGAAACAAATTAAAAACAAACAAACAAAAAAATAGTTTCCATGAAAGAATTTTCTATTATAGGGAAGGGATTGACACAGAGGTTCTACTATCTCATGAAACCCATAATATATTTGACCAAAAAATTCTTCTGTCTCAATATATTCAAACTAGAAAAATGCTAATAAAACAAAGGGAATTCTAATGATTTCAATAAAAAGGCCAAAAACAGTTATTGAAAAAACACCCATTATTGGACCTGGCGATTTATCAACTGTAAACTCACATCTTAGCATTACACTGATTTTTGAAACTACAGTCACAAAAAAACAAATTACAAGCCCAGTATCTTGAGTGAATAAAGGTGATAAAGTTCTCAACGAAACAGGAAGTAAAGAAGGGCATATAAAATTATTACAAATTTGGGCTCAGCAAATAATTGTGGTTCCCATGTAAGCATGAGGGCCTGTGAGTATATGAAACTGCGTGAGTTCAAATCTCCAGATCCCATGTAAGACAGCTGTGCGAGACCACGCACACCTGTTACCCTTGGCCTGCAGGGGAACAGAGAACCAAGAATCTTTGCAGCCCTGCAAGTTCTGGAATCAGTAAAAGGAGCCTCTGGCTTAAAAGAAAAAACTGGTGAAAGAGTGACAGTGAAGGTCATCTGATGTTCCATCCTTGTCACTGCAGATGAGGGATACCTATTAAGAGGTGAGTGCATGGGGCATTCAACAAAACCAAGACACTCTCTTCCAACACTCTTCTACAATGACTACTGTAGTCTGAAGGCTAAAAACTAGCTTAGTTTTACAGGAGTTATCTGATATGCATGAGGCCCTATGTTCAATTCAAAGCACCTAAAGATGAGAAAAGGATGAACTCTTAGCCTACGACAGAAGATGAGGGCAATAAACAATGCACTTCCAAATCACAAAGGAGACTAGAATACTTTGTTTGTAGACTAAATGACTATACAGAGAATGAGAGAAATGGAGTGAGGTGCAGTGCCATACTCCTTACCCCTAACACTTAGGACCCTGAGGTATGAGAATCACTGTAGTCTGAGGCAAGCTTGGGCTCTAGAGTGACTTCTTGGATAATCCTGGTCCTATTAATACCCTACCTGAATCAACAACAACAAAAAACTCTGAGATGGAGAGATGTCTAAGAAGTTAAGGTGCTTGCCTGTGATGCCTAAGGACTCAGGCTCAACTTTTCAGGTCCCACATAAGCCATATGAACAAGGAGATGCAAGAGTGCAAGGCCACATATGTGAAATTGATGATACATGCGTCTGGAGTTTGATTGAGTGGCTGGAGGCCCTGGCGTGCCAATCCATTCATAATCTCTTTCACTCTCTCACTCTTGCCCATAAGAAATACAAAAAAAAAAAAAAAATTAAAGAGATCAAATCTTTATGAAACTAGCCTTTGTTCTCTAATAAAGTTGGAATTGATGATTTTCCCCACAGGGCTATTAAATCATTTCATAATTGAAGTAAATATTTCATTTCTTCCCAGAATAGCCATAGGATATCAATTAAATAAGACAGGCACGAAAAAAAAATCACGCATTTTCTTATTACACTTACAAAGTTCAAGTCGACTTAATAGAAATATAGAATAAAACAATAAGACATTTGTGGTGGTTTGAGTCAGGTGTCCCCTATGAACTTATGTATTCTGAAGGCCAGGTCCGCAGCTGGGAATTGAATTGTTGGGGGCAGGCTTACGGGTGTTACAACTAGCTTCCACCTGCTGCTGTTTGGCATACTCTCCTATTGCTGTTGTCTACCTGATGGTTGCTTGGAGATGTTATTCACCTTCCACTCATCCCATAATTTCCCCCTGTAATCATGGAGCTTCCCCATAGTCTGTTAGCAAAAAACAAACAAACAAACAAAAAAAAACCCTAAAAAACAAAAAAGCTATTTCCTCCCACAAGCTAGACTTTGTCGAATATTCTCTGACAGCCATGTGAAGGTGCCTGCAGCAACAGGTAATTAGAATATGGAAAAGGAGTAGAAGGAAAAGGGATGGAGAGGTTATGGTTGGAATTAGCTGGGTGAGCCAGGCGTGGTGGCACATGCCTTTAATCGCAGCACTAGGAGGCAGAAGTAGGATGATAGATATGACTTTGCGGCCACCCTGAGACTACATAGTGAATTTCAGGTCATCCTGGGCTAGAGTGAGATGCTACCATGAAAAGCAAATAAATAAGTAAACAAGAAAAAACTGAGTGCATTTGGAGGGAATAATTTCTTATATTCTAACGTACAGTAGTAACTATGCATCTGGCAACAAATTAGAATTTCAAAACAGCTGCAAAACTTTTTAAATGTTCCCCATATAAGTAATAGGTGACCTGACAGACTCTAGTCATTACATATGTGAACTGCAAAGCTGCACAGTTGTATATAATGTGTCCAATGCCAAGGTGTCAATTAAAAATCACAACATCAAAATATTAAAAGTTAGCAATGATTTCTATGCTCTTGAATGTAAAGCAAAGTAATTGCTGCTAAGACTTTCAAGGGAGTGAAACTTACCCAAGTACACCAGGCTGTTGTAGTTTTCTAGCATCACATCCCTATAAAGGGTTTGCTGAACAATATCAAGGTATTGCCATTCTTGCCAGGAGAAGTCCACAGCTATATCTTCAAATGACACCAACTCCTATAATGAGATATTTTTCTTCAGCATAAGACCATACGAATAGGAACAGAAAAGAGGACTTCAAGCTGCGCATGGTGAAACACGCTTTTAATCCCAGCACTCTGGAGGCAGAGGTAGGAGGACTGCCTTGAGTTTGAGGCCACCTTGAGACTACATAGTGAAATGCAGGTCAGCCTGGGCTGAAGAGAGACACTCCATTGAAAAGAAAAAAAAAAAAAAGGAAAACAGGGTTCATTCTTTACGTGTATCTTAGCAAGGAATTACAAAAAAGTGCAGTTGATTTCTATGTTGTATCTTAGGAGAAGAGAGTCAAAATATCTTACCAGTGGCTTACTGTGATAATTGAATAAAAAATCATTATCGGTGTTTTTGTGTGTGTGTGTGTGTTTGTGTGTGTAATGACATTAGGAACAAAATGCATAGGTTGGGGCTGGCACCATAACATTCTACATTGTATCTAGAAGATGAAAAGCCATGAGTTAAATTCCTAACACTGATAGTAGAACAGGAACTATTCTTAATGTGTGGATCAACACTCCATATGGACTTTAATAAATTGAAGTAGGAGTCATGAAAAATGTGGCAAAACTCAGAGGATTCTGAACAACGACGAGATATTAATTCAGAATCAAATATGTAATAAATGAACCCAAGGTGTTTCTGGCGCCAATTCTGCATGTTGCAACAGCTACTTTACTGCAGTAGGTAATTTTATTGCAGCCTCTATTGGGAACACACACGTGCACACATGCGCGCACACACACTGCACTGTGTATGCCATGAAGCCATGCAACTACAATCCAATGAATGCACACAACTTGAAATACCTTCACTCAAACATATGGCACAAATACCAGTGTTTATATAGAGTACATGGATATATCTGTTCTCATAGAACCATAATAGTTTACTACCACATAAAAGGTTTTTTAAGATTTCCTACCATTAGTTTTCAACATTTAAATATCAAATTGGTATAGAGTTGAACTGTGTTCTTAGATAATCAAATTCATCTATCAGTGTACAAACCTGCTTTCACCTTTAAAAAGAACTCAGGGAGCTCCAGGTCATATACTGCTAGCCATATTTTGACCCATGCTTCAGCGAACCATTCCAGTAAACTCTTGCCAAGCATTTTTAACTGTGTGAGCTTCATTATTAAACGTGCACTCTCTGAACAGTTAGGCCATATTGAAAATTGAAGCCTGAACTTTTATGTTTCTTTGCCCATCATCCCATACACTGAATATATTCACCCACACATATATTTCATATTTATGCTCAAATGAGTTACAAAACTAAGGATGCTCTTACGAAGAGTGTATCATACATCTTCACTAGTCACGTATTCAACCTGCTAACTCTCATTATAGGCCTAGAGGCAAAGTACTGAGTACTGGGTGCTGAGGAACATCCGTATTGTGCTATTTAGGATAGCCTTTGTTGGCCTCTGAGGCCCAGGTGTGAGGCCTAGTGGAACTTCCTGAGCCTAGCTAAAGTTTGGTGATCTGCCTCTGGCCAGATGTGACTCAGCAAGACGCCTAATGGCTTCTTACCTGCTACCTCCACATGGGAGTTAGAATTATCATTTCAATAGTCACAGTTTACTATTGGCCCTTACCTTTCCCCACCATCCTACAATCCCCGCCTTCACCCCCAACATTATATAGGCAACTGTTCATAGCAATAAATCGAGTTCCTGCTTCGACAAGACTCCCGACTCAGTGTGGTTTTTCTCCGGTGGCCAGGAGAGGTCTGAGTCGTCGGACGCTCATCTCCTCCTCAGCCCCTCGGGAGGAACCAGCGGGCCTGGTCCTTCCCTCGGCACTACCTGCCCCCGCCGGCGGAGCCCGGCATCTGGCGCCTAACGTGCGGCTCTTGGAATCCGGCAGACTAGTGCCCCCTGAGAGACATTCGTTGAGGAGCTCAATCGGTGTACATATGCGGTGAGCGTACCCCCATAAGTAGTCTTTATATTTAATGCGCTAAACTTTGCTTCTATAACCTGTACTTGTTGATCAACATCTCTTTGTTCTCTTTCTCTTTCCTTTCACTTTTAGTTTGCAGACAAGCTACATCTGCGGCTTTTGTACAGCATGTTTACCTATCTTTTGGATCCTTGTGGTTGTATTGTACTCATGTGTATGTGGGTTGCTATTGCCCTAATTTTATGGACATTTTTCTCTCAACTTTATAATGAGGGACAGTCTAACTGTAAATCCAATCCTGCCTTAGAATCTCTCAGGGCACTCCTAAAGAGTAGAGGGCTTAATTTGACTGATAATCAGGCTCAACAGACCTGGGATTGCCTTCTCAAACTTGCGCCATGGCTGCCGGAAGGAAATCTCTTTGATTGGGACACGTGGGGTAGAGGCCCTTGTTTGTCGGGCACATGTGGAGAAGGGTCAAATACCCCCCTCAGGGGTCCTCCCTATGATCTCAGCCCTCAAGGCCTGCTTCCCTCCAAGGCCAACCAAACATAAACAAAAGACAGAAGAAAAAGATAATATACAGCCTGATCCAGCTACTCCTCCTGGAGATACAGCTTTAAAAAAACCCCAAAAGGATACATCTTTATGCTCCTCACTCGATCCCTTTGAGAGTGCTCCCTGGCCTTCCGGGGGACCTCCTCCACCTCCTCCATCAACTAACCCTTTCTGGACCCCCTCGGCCCCTCCTTCATATTCGGCCGCCGAGACCCCTTCAGCCCCTCCTTCATATTCGGCAGCCAAGCAGTCAGAAAATAAAGCTACTTTTTTATTTCCCGTCAATCTAAATCCTGGGGGCAATCGCCCTGCTGCCTGGTATCCGTGGGAAGCTCAGGACCTTAAGGAGCTTAAAAAAGCGGTCTCAGAGGATGGACCCAACTCTCCTTGGGCTGAGACCCTGTTACAGGGCCTTGCCCATCAACCTTGTACAACCCAAGATTGGAAAAATCTAGTCAGGGCTGTCTTGTCAGGTCCCCTATACATTAAGTGGTGTGCCTTTTTTAGAGATGAATGCCATGCACAGGCAGAACGAAACCAAAATCAACAGCCCCCTGTGCCGATAACTTTTGGGATGCTCTCTGGTACCTCTGATCAATATGCTACAGGCACTCAACAGGCGGCTATACCTGACCCATATAGGGACCAGGTCAGGGCACTGGGCTTGGCGGCATGGAAAAAGCTTGATGAGGGACCCTCTGAAACCCCCCTTATGAGTATTACTCAAAAACCATCTGAGGATTTGGCTACATTTATAGATAGGGTGGAAAAAAGTCTCCAAAGAAAATTTCCCCCAGGGGCATTACGGGATCAGTTTACTAAAATGTTGGTCTGGGATGGGATGACGGCCGATCACCGCCTCGCCTGTGCGGGTCTCAAGGACAACTCCATGAGTAGATGGATTGTAGCCACCAAGGACGTTGGCACTATCTCCCATCAGGCTAGGGCCATGGCTGCCGCCCTTCAGGAAAATAAACAGAGAGATTTGGCCAACACGATCTGTGCATTACAGTTAAATTCTAAAAACTTGACATGTTTTGGATGCGGGGACGAGGGCCACTTTAAAAAGGAGTGCCCCAACAGGACAAAGCCTCCTCCGCGCTCTGGGGGGACGACCAACGCCCCTCACACCCTTTGCCCTAAATGCAATAAAGGGTTTCATTGGGCTAAGGAATGTAAATGGAAGTTTAACATACAGGGAAAGCCTTTAAACTCCTCCAGGGGCTTCCCCCAGCCCCGTTAAATAAGGGGAAAGAGACCATCAAAGCCTATTGGACCGTCCCCCCGGTCCCCGGCCTTAGACCCAAAATTATTTTGAATATTGGCAATAAAAAATTCAAACTTCTCATCGACACTGGAGCGGACCGAACGGTCCTGAGAAAGGAGGAAGTGCCCCCCTCCTGGCAGCTTGTGCCCGGCCCTCCCCTACTGGGAATTGGCGGGCAATCCACCTCCTGGGAGACTGCCACGTGGCTCCCTTGGACTGACCCAGGTGGGGACAGGGGAAAAGTCCGCCCTCTCGTGGTGACTGGGCTCACTGCTAACTTACTGGGGCAAGACATCCTTGGAGATGCCGAGGCTTTCATCACTACTGACCATAAGGCCTTTTATAATGATTTGTTAGATAAAAAAGAATATCAACAACAGTCTGAGGAAGGGAGGGAATATCATACCAATTATAGAGATGACCCTTACTTTGAGCAACTCAGACAAAAGTACTCCAATAAACACCCCCAATTCTAAGGGCCACTGCCCAGCCCCCCCATTTAAAACCCAGTGGAGACCGGGGGATCCTGTATGGGTTGAGCAGTGGTCTCTCCCTTCTTCTAAGTTACACCAACTCCACATACTTATTGATCAACAGTTGGAGGCCGGACATATTCGTCCCTCCACTAGTCCCTGGAACTCTCCTGTCTTTGTCATAAAAAAGCCTAATGGGTCCTGGAGATTTTTACATGATTTAAGAAAGATCAATGAACGCATGATCCCCTTCGGAACTCCCCAGAGGGGACTCCCATGGATCCCAGCTATTCCCAATATATACCATATTACTATCATTGACATTAAAGATTGCTTCTTCTCTACCCCTCTCCATCCAGGAGACAGGGAAAAATTTGCATTCTCTGTACCCGCTGTTAATTTTTGTGGCCCAGATAGGAGATTTGAATGGACTGTCTTACCTCAGGGCATGGCTAATAGCCCACCCATTTGTTAATATTACCTGTCATCCATTTTCTCTTCTCTTATCAATCTCCCTGATACCCTGTTTTATATTTACATGGATGATATTATTCTTGGGTGCCTAGATTCCTCCACACTCCAGGACCTTACCCACCAATGTCTAACTATCCTGCATACTCACGGCTTTAAAGTAGCTCCGGAAAAAGTTCAAACTGTGCCTCCCTTTAAGATCTTGGGCTCGATCCTTACCCTAGATAGTTTCACCTGTTAAACCACAACTTTATATTCAGGATTCTTACACCTTGCCTCAACTCCAGAAGCTTTTGGGAGAAATTAATTGGATGAGGCCTTGGATACTCATAACTACTGAAGAGCTGTCCCCTTTATTTGACCTCCTAAAGGACCTTAACTTCTCCTCTCAGGTAATTTTGTCCCCTTGTCATCAACAAATTTTTCGTAAGGTACAACAGGCTATAAATACTGTGACCCTAAAGAGGTTCAATCCTGATTTGCCCATCTCCCTCTACATTTTCTCTGGGGAAACATTATGCACCGCACTGTTGGCCCAGGAAGGTGAACCCATCCAATGGGTCCACCTCTCAATCGGTGGGGTCCCCAGAGTTTATTCTATAACCAACCAGGTTGCTGATTGCATTATCAAGGGCAGAGACACCTCTGTCCGGTTGTTTGGCACAGAACCTCACCTTATTGTCACCCCCTTTAAGATAACAGATTTCACCTGGCTTCAGAGAAATAATAATAGAGTTGCTATGGCTCTCGAGGGGTTTCTAGGTAAAATTGATTGCCATTATGGCCCCCACAAATGGATGAGTTCTTTCTCCAGGTTAGAATGGAAGCCCCCCAGGCTTTTTCTGTCTCAACCTAACCCTGACTTTCTTACAGTGTTTACCGATGGAGGGCACCTGGGGGCTTCCCTAGTCATTTACCCTCCCTTAAAACAGGAAAAAGAGCCTATGCCCATAAAGTCAGTCTCCCATGAGGTTGAGGGGTCAGCACAATTCAAAGAACTATTTGCTGTCGTTCTAGCTTTGGACACTATTCAAGAGCCATTTAACTTATTTTCTGACAGCCTTTATGTTGTTCATTTATTACCCAACCTGGTTGAGGCCCATATTAGACTGGACTCCAACCCTATATCTCCTCTGATGATTCAAGCTCGTTCCCTACTCAAACAAAGAATTAACCCCATTTTTCTTCAACATCTCAGGGGTCATCAAAACTTACCGGGATTTCTTTCTCGAGGAAACAATTTGGCTGATAAAATGGCTTCTATGCCTCAGTGTAATACTATTACAGAAGCTACACGCTTCCACTTATTGACCCATGTCAACTGGAGAGGTCTCAAGCACAGGTTTCCACAGGTACCAGTCAAGGACCTTAAAAAAATTGTCCGGACTTGTAAGTCCTGTCAGCCCTTCCTCCAAGTTCCCCCCCTTCAAACTACAGGAAGCAATCCTAGAGGGCTCCGCCCTAATCATCTGTGGCAAATTGATGTCACACACTATTCTCCATTTGGAAAACTTAAGTATATTTTTCTTTCAGTTGATACCTTTTCCCGCGCCTGCTGGGCATTGGCACATGCCGGGGAAAAATCTAAACATGCCATTAGTCATATGCTTCAATGTTTTGCCACTCTTGGGCTGCCTGATCAAATTAAAACAGATAATGGCCCCTGCTTCGTAAGCAAGGCCTTTGTAGATTTTCTTCAGAACTGGAAAATCTCACATTCTACAGGCATCCCATACAACCCCCGGGGCCAAGCTATCGTTGAAAGATATAATCAGACTCTCAAGTCTCAATTACAAAAACAAAAGGGGGAATCCTTACCCCCACATGACCAACTAAAAAAGGCATTATTTACCCTAAATATTTTAAACTTTTCTAAAGAAGATAAACAACTATCCCCTTTTCAAAAACATTGGTCCTCATCCATTACCTACAGTTCTATCTGGGTAAGATGGAGGGACCCATTGACTGGGGCCTGGAGAGGGCCTGATCCACTCCTCACAGCAGGGAGAGGGTTTGGATGTGTCTTCCCTCAAGATGAAAAAAGACCCATTTGGGTACCAGCGAGAGACCTAAAATATTTGTCCCAACAAGAGGACACTGACAATCACTTCTCTAGGGAGAGTCCCACCCCTGAGGACTGTTCCTAAAATGGTCCTTCACCCTACTAAACAATTCCCTCCCTTGTGGAGGATTTCTGGCTTTGCCTCCAATCTGGGCCTCTCTGGCTGCTTGCAGTACAGTTGCCTGTATGACCTTAAAACATTACTCAGCCACCTTCCCCATCCCCGTCCAGCTTTTCCCAATGTTTCCCCTGGAACTTGCATTTGGGCCCCGCCTTCCCCTAATAATTCCAGTATAGATGTGGGATACATTCATCCTTCCTTCTGTACTTTTAACACAGCTGATCCCAATGCTCAATGCTGCCCGCCTTCTGGAATGGTTTATGTTTGTGGAGGCGGGATGGCCTATGACTTTCTGCCCACCAATTGGACGGGCCTTTGTGCCCCAGCCACCTTAATCCCAGATGTAAATATCATCCCTGGAAATGAGGCCCTCCCTATATCAGAGGGAGACCTATCTTCAACAACAGCTAGATTCCCTGGCTGAGGTAGTCCCACAAAACAGGAGAGGACTAAACCTACTAACGGCCGAAAAAGGAGGCGTATGTTTGTTTTCACAGGAAAAATGCTGCTTTTACGCCAATAAATCAGGAATCATCCAGGACAAGATTAAGAGGCTCCAGGAAGACTTGGAGAGAGGCAGCGGGACCTCCAGGACAACCTGCTGTGGACGGGCTTACATGACTTCTTACCCTACCTTCTGCCTCTACTTGGGCCCCTCCCCCTCCCTCTCCTTCTCCTCACTGTCAGGCCTTGTGTAATTAAGATTACACAATTTATTCACCAATGGCTAGAGGCAATAAAACCTCATCAGGTCGAAATACATTATCACAGGCTGGCAACTCAGAAATTAAGTTCCTCAGATGACCCACTGCCACCTCCTCTGCCCTCCATGTGACCAATGACGGGTAAGATCCCCATAGGGGGACAACCTAAGACAGGCCATGGGGTGGGTTCTCACCGAGCTAAACACATGGTACCCAGTGACGGGTAAGATCCCCAGAGGGGGACAACCTAAGACAGGGGCCATGATGAATGCTCTGAGCTAAATACCTGGTACCCAATGACGGTTAAGACCCCCAGAGGGGGACAACCTAAGACAGGGGCCATGGTGACTAATGCTCTTACAAAAACAAAAGGGGGAGATGTTGGCCTCTGAGGCCCAGGTGTGAGGCCTAGTGGAACTTCCTGAGCCTAGCTAAAGTTTGGTGATCTGCCTCTGGCCAGATGTGACTCAGCAAGACGCCTAATGGCTTCTTACCTGCTACCTCCACATGGGAGTTAGAATTATCATTTCAATAGTCACAGTTTACTATTGGCCCTTACCTTTCCCCACCATCCTACAATCCCCGCCTTCACCCCCAACATTATATAGGCAACTGTTCATAGCAATAAATCGAGTTCCTGCTTCGACAAGACTCCCGACTCAGTGTGGTTTTTCTCCGGTGGCCAGGAGAGGTCTGAGTCGTCGGACGCTCATCTCCTCCTCAGCCCCTCGGGAGGAACCAGCGGGCCTGGTCCTTCCCTCGGCACTACCTGCCCCCGCCGGCGGAGCCCGGCAGCCTTCATGTAAGGTTATTTCCAATTTCACAGATTCAAGAGGCAGAGGCAGAGGCAGTAATACTACAGGGGTTGGAGATATAATCGTTCCTATGTATGGGAATGCCATATCCTTAGGCAAAATAAACCCACCAGAATGTGACAGTTCAATGCCCTTCGTGTTACCATGGTCTTTCCACAAATCTGCATCTCAAATTACAGGATCTCACTGTTGCAATCAGGACCCATATTAGAACTGCCATGATTCCACCAGACTGGGACTTGACATTGTATAGTAAGTTAGACATTGTATGATGAGGGGTTTGGGTTAGATCTTGGCAACCTCAGCCTTATGATTCCAGGAGAGAAGACTCTAGGACACAGTCATAAATATTTTGAGCCTTTAGGTCCACGTGGAGAATGGAACTTTTCTCTGTATGTGCTTATATACTTTCTCTAAAGATGCTAGAAGCAACCTGGCAATCTCATTATGTTATTTACTTTTCACAAATATTCCAAAGTTTTAATTATAAAATAACTAAATTCCTTACTCCACACAAGAGGAAAATGAGGAAGATCAAATACACAGTTATCTAAAAACCTCATACCATGAATTATAAGTGCTCTTCATGTTACCAGGAGACTTCTTTGGTGGTGTTGGTGTTGGACAGGCAGTTGCACTTAACAATGAATCAATCCACTTAGGAAATTCAACCTTTTAATTCTGTTTCTCTAGAACCACTTCTGATAATCCAATCAATGTAAGTCAGTGTTATGTCAAGGAACAGAAATGAAAGAATGCATATATATATATATATATATATATATATATATATATATATATATATTACAATGGGGATTTATGAGAAGATGATTACCTTCTCACTGCTGTTTAAAAAAACACCCATTCTGAAGCAGCTCATGGGAGAAAAGGGTGTATTTTAGCTTAAAATTCCAAAGGTAAACTTCATGATGGTAAAGGAAAGCATGTCTTGATTAGAGGCTAAAAACCACCTCCCGGCCCAACATCTGATGGTCAGCAGCAGCAGCAGCAGCAGCAGACTAAGCTTGCCCCCAACAGCACAATTCCCAGCAAGGCTCCACTTATAAACTGTCATCAGATGGTGATCAAGCATTCAGAATATATGAATTTAGGGGGGACAACTAAATCCAATCCACCATATTACACATCTGTCCCCCATAAAGTGTTGACCATGCATGATGTAAAATGCAGGGTATTCAATGGCAGTTTGAAAATCCCCATAATTGACTGGCAGGGAATGACGTGGTGTGAGTAGGCCAGATCCCTGCTTCCCGGCTATTCCCAGTTTCCTGGTCTGGGTTCCCTGTAGCAGAGGGTGTGCAGATGGACGCGGGAGCATGGAGTGAGTGGGCCAGATCCCTGCTTCCTGGCTCCTAGCAGTTTCCTGGTCTGGGTTCCCCCGGGTTGCACGCTGTGCAGGCGAGTGTGGTGTGAAGTGAGTAGGACAGATTCCTGCTTCCTGGTTCCTCCCAGTGCCCTGGAGGCCTAGACCCTGTGTGGGCTGTGGAATCAGGCCTTTTGCTCTGATAGCCTGACTGGCCACTGGGTACAAACATCCATGTTCACCTGTGTCAGTGGGTGAATGGGCCAAAGGACAAAAACTTGCTTCATACTCAATAAACTAAAGAGTCTTCTTATAATGGGTGGACCATAATACAAAAAAGCCAACAAAAGTCAGAAAACAGAAATTTCTACCAATGATGCCCAGTCCCGCAATGGAAGCCTCAAATAAAATCATAAAGAAATCAACAGAAATCCACACCAAAATAAAAACACAACAACCAATGACACCCTGATCAAAATAATTGCTGATATGGAAGCAAACCATCAAAGAATCAATAACTGTATCAATGAAATCGAACAGAATTGTCTGTTAGCACATTCAGCTTTTATCAGTAGAGAACATTAGAACCCACAAAAGAGATTGAAGGTGAGTCAAAAAACGGAAGATCTCAACAACCTATTAAGCTTAATGAAGACTTGGTCAAATGTAAGAGTGAATTCCAAGAAGCATAAAGAAAGTCAGAACTCCAACTGAAATCATACCTCAAAAAGAGATGGACATGATGTCAAATAACACAACAGAAAATAAAAATCTTATATAAAACCTCTCTAGAACCCACCACAAACAGAGTACACGTGTGGAAGACAGAAACTCTGACCTGGAAGACAAGACAGAAGAAATTGATCAAAGGGCCAAAAATTACACAAAGTTCAAAGAATCAGGTGAAAAGAATATGAGGGAATTGTGAGATACCTTGAAACGAACAAAATCCGGATGATGGTGTACCAGAAGGAGAGGAAATCCAGGTGAGAGGCGTAGATCATATATTCAACAAAATTATTGAAGAAAAATTTACAAATCGTATCATAATTGACTATGATAAACAGACATTTGGGCATACAAGCTCAAGAGCATTACATATATGTTCTTTTTTTTTCTTTGAAAAAGTGTGTTTGTGAATTGACCTGTTCCTGGGTCCCCAACTCCGGGTTTCCCTGCTCCACGGGGTGCATGTGCAGAGTGGATAGGCTAGAGCTCCTGGCTTTTCCCCCACCTCCCACTTCCGTGGTCCTGGTACTCCTGCTGCTGGCTTGGGGTGGCCTGGTCCCTGCATGTGTGCTGCAGAAAAGATGCTTTTCCTCTGGCTTTCTAACTGAAATAAATGAATTGAAGGTGAGTCAACAAATAGAGCATCACAATATCCAGCTGATTAAGCTTAATGAGGATATAATCACATGCAAGAATGAATTCCAGGAAGCATCAGGAAAATCAGACCTTGAACTGAGATCTTACCTCAAAATACAGATGGTCAAAATGAAAAAGAACACTATAGAAAAAAATAATAAGGCTTTTAAAAACCTCTTTAAAGCCCCTCACATGGATACTCATGTAGAAGACCGCTGGAAGACAAGACAGAAGAAATTGATCACGAATGTAAAAACTTTGCTTAGTTCTTTGCAAAGAGAATATGAGGGAAATGTGGTATAACCTACAATGGCCAAAATCCAGATCGGGGTATACCAAAATGGGAAGAAATCCAGGCCAGAGTACACATTCAACATAATTATTGAAGAAAATTTTCCTAATCTTGCAAAGAGAGGCCCATCCAGATACAAGAGGCTCACAGAACACCAAACATACAGGACCAAAGAAGAATCTCCTCAACATCATAGTTAAAACTCTTAACAATGAAAACAAAGTGTGATTGCTAAGAGCAGCAAGAGAGAAACAGCTCACTACATACAGAAAGGCAATCCCATCAGAATTACCCCAGATTTCTCAGTGGAAACCCTATAAACCAGAAGGTCCTGGAATGAAACACTTCACAGTCTAAAAAACTATGGCTTCCAACCCAAAGTACTTTAGCCAGCAAAAGTATCCCTCATAATATATGGTAAAAAGAAAACTTTCCATGAAAAAGAGTCAGCGAGTCAGCTTTATGATTATGTGAACACAAAGCCAAACCTACAAAGAATACTTCAGGGAATTGTGCTTGGTGTTACCTGACCTTAAATCTAGTAGTGTTTATTTGATGAAGTTGGGAGCACCCATGGTAGGTGCACATATGTTTAGAGTTGTAGTGTCTTAAAAAAAATTGTAATGTCTTCCCCCTGAATTTTTCCTTTAATCAATATAAAGTGAGCTTCTTTATCTTTCCTCACTAATGTTGGTTGGAAGTCTTTCCTGTCAGATATTAGTATAGCAACACCTGCTTGATTCCTAGGCCCATTTTTTTGAAATACCATTTTCCATCCATTCACCCTAAGACAATGAATGTCTTTTATGGAGAAATTAGTTTCTTGGAGGCAACAAATAGAAAGATCCTGCATTTCAATCCAATCTGCCAGTCTGTATCTTTTGGTTGGGGCATTGAAGCATTGACATTAAGAGTTATTATTGAAAACTATGTATTTGTACTTGCCATTCTTCTTGTTTTGTAGTGCTTTTCCCCCTTTACTTTCCTATATACATCATTCCAAGCCCTTCTGGCTTTTAAAGTTTGTGTTGAGTAATCTTCTGTCATCTTTAAGGGTTTGCCTTTGTATGTGGCATGATTTTTCTAACTGCTTTCAATATACTTTCTTTGGTTTGTGTGTTTGGTAGTTTAATAATTTTTTACTTTATTTCATTTACTTATTTTTGGATTTTGGAGGTAGGGTCTTGCTCTAGCCCAGGCTGACCTGGAATTCACTCTGTAGTCCCAGGGTGGCCTCAAACTCCCAGTGATCCTTCTACTTTAATACAGGTTTGTGACTACATCTTGTCTCTGAGGTAGAGAAGGTTGGAAAATTACTAGTGTTCATACTTGATCACGTGGGCCCAATAGATTTGTTTTTTTAAGTCTATCCCTTAAAGCAGAACCTAATTAGGGCACATGATCAAAGAATACCTCAGAGAAGTTTTAACAGAGTAGAAATAACCATTGCCCTGATTGCAAGAAATTTACAATTTGCAAGGATGGAATTTATTTTCCGTCTTCAAACCTGCAAAAACTACTTCTAAAAGGAGATGTGGCATCAGTGTTTGTTTGACTGACTGATAGTTTAGTTCGGTGCCATGTACTTATGGAAGAAATATATAACACATTTTATATTCATATGAGAAAGTATTTTTTATAATTTCAATGCTAGAAAATTGGGCTGGAGAGATGACTTAGTGGTTAAGCACTTGCCTGTGAAGCCTAAGGACCCCGGTTCAAGGCTCGATTCTCCAGGACCCACGTTAGCCAGATGCACAAGGGGGCGCACGCGTCTGGAGTTCGTTTGCAGTGGCTGGAAGCCCTGGCGCGCCCATTCTCTCTCTTTCTCTCTATCTGCCTCTTCTTCTCTCTGTCACTCTCAAATAAATAAATAAAAATGAACAAAAAAATTTAAAAAAAAAAAAAAAGAAAATAAAAAAGCCAAATTGTTATCTAGATAAGGAACAGAAGGTTACCTTTTTCAATAAGTAGTTTTTCCCATTTGTTAACTAGCCTTTCAGGTCTTCTTGTGGGAGGTTGAAAGACACCTTTCTTACACACTTGGGCATTGTGACAAGAAACTCGGAGCCAGTGACGTTATAAAGACCATTCTGGAAGTTTTCTGGCACCAGGACGTCTGCACTGTTTGAAGATATAGCCAGTTATTATGAACACCCTCCTACATGTCTTAACAACAATGTGTTTTGTGAAAGAAATTTCCCATTTCCTTTTCATATATTGGAAGCAGGCTGACTTGTAATTCACTCTGTAGCCCAGATTGGCCTCACCTAAGTCTGCATAACAAGTCTCACCTTTTAATATATTATTCCAATGGGACTTTATGTAGCACATCCCAATGTTATATAAATTCACTGTTCAATATCTGATAGACAAATCTGATTTGGGTCTGGAGAGATGGCTTAGTGTTTAAGGTACTTGCCTACAAAGACAATGGACCCAGGATCAATTCCCCAGGACCCACGTAAGCCAGATGCACAAAGTAGCACGTGTGTCTGGAGTTCATTTGCAGTGGCTTAAGACACTGACATGCCACTCTCTGTGTGTTTCTATCTTATTAAAAAAATATTTTTTACAAACCTGAAAAAATATAATTTCTTTCTAATTTTTCTGAATGGGTCAGACTTTTCAAAAAGCATATTTAAGAATAAGATATGCTGGGGTAGGGTAGAGGGACCGCATGTAACATTTCTTCTATCACAAGCAAGAAGACCTGGATTTAAATTGCCAGGCATGGCCACATATGCCTATAGCCCCAACACTGAGAGAGGTGGAGATAGGAGGACCCAATGATACACTGTTCAGCCATTGTAAACAAAAACTCAGAAGCTCCAGGTTCAATGAAAGACTGTCTCAGGCAGGAGCTGAAATAGAATAGGACCCTTATGTCTTCCTCTGGTCTTCACTCACATGTGCATGAGGAATGCATATATAGTATACACACATACATAAACCATGCATACCACACACACACATAAAACAAAGTGAAGACTGATTGCTTATAAGTAATGATAAATTATTTAGATCAAGCTTGAAAATTGGCAAATGATGAATCTAAATAAAGTTATAAAGTAATTGCTTCATGTACCTTGCATATGCTCTTGGACATCATTCTATCATAGATTATGTCTACATTTCTGCATGCATGTTTTCATGTAACCAAACTTTAAGTACTTACATAAAACTTAACTGACTCATTTGCCAAATGTACTTGAGTTCTCAAGAAATAAGTAAATCTGTGAAAACGTTGTTAACATAATAAAGGAATAATCATTTATCTGTAAGCAGGGAGATGGAGAGAGAATGGGCACACCAGGGCTTTTTGCCACTACAAATGAACTCCAGTAGCATGCATTATTTTGTGTATTTCACTTTCTGTGGGTACTGTTGGATTTCAAGATGCTGGGCTGGAAGAGGTGTCACTGTGGGCGGATCCTAGGATCGAACTATAATATGTGTGAATTCCACTCTGAAGGTATGCAGAGTACTGAACTCTGCTGGGGTTTCTGGAATTTACTTGTTTGTGGTGCTGGTGGTGGTAATTTCCCTCTGTGTGAACCTGTGAAGGGCACCCAGCTTCTTCCAACATTATGAAACTTCCCCTGGATCTGGAAGCTTCAAATAAACTGTTTCTCCTATAAACTGTGTCTGGTTTGGAAGTTCATCCCAGCAACATGAAGCTAATTACAATAGAGTTGGTACCAAAGAGCAGGGGAGATGACTCAGTGGTTAAGGAAGATTTCTGCAAACTCAAAGGACCCAGATTCAATTCCCCAGTACTCATGTAAAGCCAGACTCATAAGGTGGCAGATGTATCAGACATTCGTTTGCAGTGGCTAGGGGCCCATGGAATGACCACACACACACACACACACACACACACTTTCTCTCTCTCTCTCTCGTACCTTATGGATAGTATCTGCCTCTTTATTCCTCAAATAAAATACTTAAGAAGATAAATAGACACTAATACATAGTAAGAAGAACAGAGCAGTTATATATATATATATATATATATATATATATATATATATATATATATATATATATATATATATATATATATATATATATATATATATATATATATATATATATATATATATATATATATATATATATATATATATATATATATATATATATATATATATATATATATATATATATATATAATATATATATATATATATATATATATATATATATATATATATATATATATATATATATATATATATATATATATATATATATATATATATATATATATATATATATATATATATATATATATATATATATATATATATATATATATATATATATATATATATATATATATATATATATATATATATATATATATATATATATATATATATATATATATATATATATATATATATATATATATATATATATATATATATATATATATATATATATATATATATATATATATATATATATATATATATATATATATATATATATATATATATATATATATATATATATATATATATATATATATATATATATATATATATATATATATATATATATATATATATATATATATATATATATATATATATATATATATATATATATATATATATATATATATATATATATATATATATATATATATATATATATATATATATATATATATATATATATATATATATATATATATATATATATATATATATATATATATATATATATATATATATATATATATATATATATATATATATATATATATATATATATATATATATATATATATATATATATATATATATATATATATATATATATATATATATATATATATATATATATATATATATATATATATATATATATATATATATATATATATATATATATATATATATATATATATATATATATATATATATATATATATATATATATATATAT
>CM070791.1:136263-182564 GCA_036346955.1 Dipus sagitta | reverse complement strand
TCCATTTTTTTTAAAAAAATGGGGGGGCTGGGAAATGGCCCTTTAGAATTGGGGTGTTTTAGGAGTACTTGTCTGAGTTGCTCAAAGTGGGTCTCTCATAATTGGTATAAAATTTCCTCCCTTCCTCAACTGTTTGTTTTTCTTTTTTATCAAACAAAATCTTAAAAAAGCCTTATGGTCAGTAGTGAGAAAGCCTCGCATTCCAAGGATGTCTTGCCCCATTAAGTTGCAGGGACCCCAGTCACCACGAGAGGGCGGACTTTTCCCCTGTCCCACCTGGGTTCAGTCAAGGGAGCCACGTGGCAGTCCCCCAGAGTGTTGCCCGCCAATTCCCAGAAGGGGGGCCGGGCACAAGCTGCCGAGGGGGGCACTTCCTCCTCTCAGGACCTTTCGGTCCGCTCCAGTGTCGGGGTTTTTGAATTTTTATTGCCATATTCAAAATAATTTTGGGTTAAGGCGGGGACCGGGGGAGTCCTTTAGGCTTGATGTCTTTTTCCCCCTTTTTTAAAGGGGGCTGGGGGAACCTGGAGGGTTTAAAGGCTTTCCCTGTATGTAAATTTCCCATTCATTCCTTGCCCAATGAAACCCTTTATTGAAAATTTGGGGAAAAGGGTGTGAGGGGCGTTGGCCCGCCCCCCGGCGCGGAGGAGGCTTGCCCCTTTTTGGGGGCACTCCTTTTTAAAGGCCCTCGCCCCCGCATTCCAAAAAAATGTCAAGTTTTTAAAATTTAAACGAAAGCACATTGTGTTGGCCAAATTCTTTTGTTTTTTTTTTCCTGAAGGGCGGCCTGTCCCTAGCCTGATGGGAAAAGTGCCAACGCCTTGGTGGCTAAAAACCTTTACTCATGGGGTTGTCCTTGAGCCCCGCACAGGCGAGGCGGTAAATCGCCGTCATCCATCCGACCAACATTTTAGTAAACTGATCCCGTAATGCCCCGGGGGAAATTTTCTTTGGAGACTTTTTTCCCCTATCTATAAATGAGCCACAAATCCTCAGATGTTTTTGAGTAATACTCAAAAGGGGGGGTTTCAGAGGGTCCCTCCTCAAGCTTTTTTCCATGCCGCCAAGCCCAGTGCCCTGACCTGGCCCTTTTAGGGGTTTCAGGTATAGCCCCCTGTTGAGTGCCTGTAGCATATTGATCAGAGGTACCAGAGAGCATCCCAAAAGTTATCGGCACAGGGGGCTGTTGATTTTGGTTTCGTTCTGCCTGTGCATGGCATTCATCTCTAAAAAAGGCACACCACTTAATGTATAGGGGACCTGACAAGACAGCCCTGACTAGATTTTTCCAATCTTGGGTTGTACAAGGTTGATGGGCAAGGCCCTGTAACAGGGTCTCAGCCCAAGGAGAGTTGGGTCCATCCTCTGAGACCGCTTTTTTAAGCTCCTTAAGGTCCTGAGCTTCCCACGGATACCAGGCAGCAGGGCGATTGCCCCAGGATTTAGATTGACGGGAAATAAAAAAGTAGCTTTATTTTCTGACTGCTTGGCTGCCGAATATGAAGGAGGGGCTGAAGGGGTCTCGGCGGCCGAATATGAAGGAGGGGCCGAGGGGGTCCCAGAAAGGGTTAGTTGATGGAGGAGGTGGAGGAGGTCCCCCGGAAGGCCAGGGAGCACTCTCAAAGGGATCGAGTGAGGAGCATAAAGATGTATCCTTTTGGGGTTTTTTTAAAGCTGTATCTCCAGGAGGAGTAGCTGGATCAGGCTGTATATTATCTTTTTCTTCTGTCTTTTGTTTATGTTTGGTTGGCCTTGGAGGGAAGCAGGCCTTGAGGGCTGAGATCATAGGGAGGACCCCTGAGGGGGGTATTTGACCCTTCTCCACATGTGCCCGACAAACAAGGGCCTCTACCCCACGGTCCCAATCAAAGAGATTTCCTTCCGCAGCCATGGCGCAAGTTTGAGAGGCAAATCCCAGGTCTGTTGAGCCTGATTATCAGTCAAATTAAGCCCTCTACTCTTTAGGAGTGCCCTGAGAGATTCTAAGGCAGGATTGGATTTACAGTTAGACTGTCCCTCATTATAAAGTTGAGAGAAAATGTCCATAAAATTAGGGCAATAGCAACCCACATACACATGAGTACCAATACAACCACAAGGATCCAAAAGATAGGTAAACATGCTGTACAAAAGCCGCAGATGTAGCTTGTCTGCAAACTAAAAGTGAAAGGAAAGAGAAAGAGAACAAAGAGATGTTGATCAACAAGTACAGGTTATAGAAGCAAAGTTTAGCGCATTAAATATAAAGACTACTTATGGGGGTACGCTCACCGCATATGTACACCGATTGAGCTCCTCAACGAATGTCTCTCAGGGGGCACTAGTCTGCCGGATTCCAAGAGCCGCACGTTAGGCGCCAGATGCCGGGCTCCGCCGGCGGGGGCAGGTAGTGCCGAGGGAAGGACCAGGCCCGCTGGTTCCTCCCGAGGGGCTGAGGAGGAGATGAGCGTCCGACGACTCAGACCTCTCCTGGCCACCGGAGAAAAACCACACTGAGTCGGGAGTCTTGTCGAAGCAGGAACTCGATTTATTGCTATGAACAGTTGCCTATATAATGTTGGGGGTGAAGGCGGGGATTGTAGGATGGTGGGGAAAGGTAAGGGCCAATAGTAAACTGTGACTATTGAAATGATAATTCTAACTCCCATGTGGAGGTAGCAGGTAAGAAGCCATTAGGCGTCTTGCTGAGTCACATCTGGCCAGAGGCAGATCACCAAACTTTAGCTAGGCTCAGGAAGTTCCACTAGGCCTCACACCTGGGCCTCAGAGGCCAACAAAGGCTATCCTAAATAGCACAATACTGATGTTCCTCAGCACCCAGTACTCAGTACTTTGCCTCTAGGCCTATAATGAGAGTTAGCAGGTTGAATATGTGACTAGTGAAGATGTATGATACACTCTTCGTAAGAGCATCCTTAGTTTTGTAACTCATTTGAGCATAAATATGAAATATATGTGTGGGTGAATATATTCAGTGTATGGGATGATGGGCAAAGAAACATAAAAGTTCAGGCTTCAATTATCAATATGGCCTAACTGTTCAGATAGTGTACATTTAATAATGAAGCTCACACAGTTTAAATACTTGGCAGGAGTTTACTGGAATGGTTCGCTGAAGCATGGGTCAAAATATGGCTAGCAGTATATGACCTGGAGCTCCCTGAGTTCTTTCTAAAGGTGAAAGCAGGTTTGTACACTGATAGATGAATTTGATTATCTAAGAAAACAGTCCACACTATACCAATTTGATATTTAAATGTTGAAAACTAATGGTAGGATATCTTAAAAAACGTTTTATGTGGTAGTAAACTATTATGGTTCTATGAGAACAGATATATCCATGTACTGCTATATAAACACTGGTATTTGTGCCATATGTTTGAGTGAAGGTATTTCAAATTGTGTGCATTCATTGGATTGTAGTTGCATGGCTTCTTGGCATACACAGTGCAGTGTGTGTGTATCCATGTGTGCATGTGTGTGTTCCCAATAGAGGCTGGAATAAAATTACCTACTGCAGTAAAGTACCTGTTGCAACATGCTGAAGTAGTGCCAGAAACACCTTGGGTTCATTTATTACATATTTGATTCTGAATTAATATCTCGTCCTTGATCAGAATCCTATGAGGTTTGCCACATTTTTCATGACTCCTACTTCAATTTATTAAAGTCCATATGGAGTGTAGATCCACACATTAAGAATAGTTCCTGTTCTACTATCAGTGTTGGGAATTTAATTCATGGCTTTTCATATTCTAGATACAATGTAGAATGTTATGGTGCCAACCCCAACCTATGCATTTTGTTCCTAATGTCGTTACACACACAAACACACACACACACAAAAACACCGATAATGATTTTTTATTCAATTATCACAGTAAGCCACTGGTAAGATATTTTGACTCTCTTCTCCTAAGAGACAATGTACAAATCAACTGCACTTTTTTGTAATTCCTTGCTAAGATACACGTAAAGAATGAACCTTGTTTTCCTTTTTTTTTTCTTTTCAATGGAGTGTCCCTCTTCAGCCCAGGCTGACCTGCATTTCACTATGTAGTCTCAAGGTGGCCTCAAACTCAAGGCAGTCCTCCTACCTCTGCCTCCAGAGTGCTGGGATTAAAAGCGTGTGTCACCATGCGGAGCTTGAAGTCCTCTTTTCTGTTCCTATTCCTATGGTCTTATGCTGAAGAAAAATATCTCATTATAGGAGTTGGTGTCATTTGAAGATATAGCTGTGGACTTCTCCTTTCAAGAATGGCAATACCTTGATATTGCTCAGCAAACCCTTTATAGGGATGTGATGCTAGAAAACTACAACAGCCTGGTGTACTTGGGTAAGTTTCACTCCCTTGAAACTCTTAGTAGCCATTACTTTCCTTTACATTCATGAGTATAGATATCATTGCTAACTTTTAATATTTTGCTGTTGTGATTTTTAATTGACACCTTGGCTTTGGACACATTATATGCAACTGTGCAGGTTTGCAGTTCACATACGTAATAACTAGAGTCTGTCAGGTCACCTATTACTTATATGAGGAACATTTAAAAAATTTTGCAGCTGTTTTGAAATTCTAATTTGTTGCCAGATGCATAGTTACTACTGTACTTTAGATTATAAGAAATTATTCCCTCCAAATGCACTCAGTTTTTTCTTGTTTACTTATTTATTTGCTTTTCATGGTAGCATCTCACTAGCCCAGGATGACCTGAAATTCACTATGTAGTCTCAGGGTGTCCGCAAACTCATATCTATCATCCTGCTTCTGCCTCCTAGTGCTGGGATTAAAGGCATGTGCCACCACGCCTGGCTCACCCAGGTAATTCCAAACATAACCTCTCCATCCCTTTTCCTTCTACTCCTTTTCCATATTCTATTTACCTGTTGCTGCAGGCAACTTCACATGGATGTCAGAGAGTACTCGACCAAGTCTAGCTTGTGGGAGGAAATAGGTTTTTTGTTTTTTTTGGGTTTTTTTGTGTTTTTGTTTTTTGCTAACAAACTATGGGGAAGCTCCATGATTACAGGGGGAAATTATGGGATGAGTGGAAGGTGAATAACATCTCCTAGCAACCATCAGGTAGACAACAGCAATAGGAGAGTATGCCAAACAGCAGCAGGTGGAAGCTAGTTGTAACACCCGTAAGCCTGCCCCCAACAATTCAATTCCCAGCTTTGGACCTAGCCTTCAGAATACATAAGGTCATAGGGGACACCTGACTCAAACCACCACAAATGTCTTATTGTTTTATTCTATATTTCTATTAAGTCGACTTGAACTTTGTAAGTGTAAGAAGAAAATGCGTGATTTTTCTTTTTGTACCTGTCTTATTTAATTGATATCATATGACTATTCTGGGAAGAAATGAAATATTTACTTCAATTATGAAATGATTTAATAGCCCTGTGGGGAAAATCATCAATTCCAACTTTATTAGAGAACAAAGGCTAGTTTCATAAAGATTTGATCTCTTTAATTTTTTTTTTTTTGTATTTCTTATGGGTAAGAGTGAGAGAGTGAAAGAGATTATGAATGAATTGGCACACCAGGGCTTCCAGCCACTCAATGAAACTCCAGACGCATGTATCATCAATTCCACATATGTGGCCTTGCACACTTGCATCTCCTTGTTCATATGGCTTATGTGGGACCTGAAAAGTTGAATCTGAGTCCTTAGGCATCACAGGCAAGCACCTCACCTTCTTAGACATCTCTCCATCTCAGACTTTTTTGTTGCTGTTGTTGATTCAGGTTGGGTATTAATAGGGCCAGGATTATCCAAGAAGTCACTCTAGAGCCCAGGCTTGCCTCAGACTACAGTGATTCTCATACCTCAGGGTCCTAAGTGTTAGGGGTAAGGAGTATGGCACTGCACCTCACTCCATTTCTGTCTTTCTCTGTATAGTCATTTAGTCTACAAACAAACTATTCTAGTCTCCTTTGTGATTTGGAAGTACATTGTTTATTTCCCTCATCTTCTCTCCTAGGCTAAGAATTCATCCTTTTTTCAACTTTAGGTGCTTTGAATTGAACATAGGGCCTCATGCATATCAGATAACTCCTGTAACACTAAGCTAGTTTTTACCCTTTAGACTACAGTAGTCATTGTAGAAGAGTGTTGGAAGAGAGTGTCTTGGTTTTGTTGAATGCCCCGTGCACTCACCTCTAATAGGTATCCCTCATCTGCAGTGACCAGGATGGAACATCAGATGACCTTCACTATCACTCTTTCACCAGTTTTTTCTTTTAAGCCAGAAGCTCCTTTTACTGATTCCAGAACTTGCAGGGCTGCAAAGATTCTTGGTTCTCTGTTCCCCTGCAGTCCAAGGGTAACAAGTGTGCGTGGTCTCCCACAGCTGTCTGACATGGGATCTGGAGATTTAAACTCAGGCAGTTTGATATACTCACAGGCCCTCATGCTTACCTGGGAACCACAATTATTTGCTGAGCGCAAATTTGTAATAATTTTATATGCCCTTCTTTACTTCCTGTTTCGTTGAGAACTTTATCACCTTTATTCACTCAAGATACTGAGCTTGTAATTTGTTTTTTTGTGACTGCAGTTTCAAAAATCAGTGTAATGCTAAGATGTGAGTTTACAGTTGATAATTCACCAGGTCCAATAATGGGTGTTTTTTCAATAACTGTTTTTGGCCTTTTTATTGAAATCATTAGAATTCCCTTTGTTTTATTAGCATTTTTCTAGTTTGAATATATTGAGACAGAAGAATTTTTTGGTCAAATATATTATGGGTTTCATGAGATAGTAGAACCTCTGTGTCAATGCCTTCCCTATAATAGAAAATTCTTTCACGGAAACTATTTTTTTTTTGTTTGTTTTTAATTTGTTTCACTCTTGAACACAATTATTAGGAATGTTCACTTATTTGAGTTCAAATGAATCAAATAGCACTTACATTATTTCCAGTTCCTTAATTTGCCTTAACTGTTTTTTTTTTTTTTTTTTTTGCCTGGCAATAAATATTTTAATATTTGTTTCATTTTTATGATGACAAATAATTTTCAAGTTTATTTCCTTTTTTGTTTGTTTGCTATTTAAATACAAAGCTAAATCACAAAATAGGTACAACCAAGACATTTAATCTCACAGTTAGATGCTCCTGTCGGATCCTCCTCCAATTCCTTGACCAGGCTAGCAGGGGTGGGGGCAGGGGGTTGCAGGGAAGACTTTCTTAGGTAGCACCGTCGTGAGGCCAGGGGTCAAGGGCAAGGGTAGGTTCTCATTCCTGGATCCATTCACATTTACGTGGCTCCCGAGCCCCAGGCCTTGGATTGAAGGTGAAGAGTGAGAATCAGGTCCTCCCCTAGGGAGGGAGAAGTACTGTCACATTTGAGCCTTCTCCTGGTTCCCTGGCCACTAAAAAAACTTAAAGAAAAATGGAAAAAATCCACAGAAAACAACTTACATGTATATAGGTCTTGAAGTGAGTGAAGTGGCTGTGCTTCTATTTTGGTATTCTTTTCATTTTTATCTTTTTGGTTCTTGTTTTAGATAGATTGATGGTATTCTATTCTAATCAGAAGAAAAGTTTTGTAGTGGGACCAGAAATTACTAAAACTGATCCCCTCCCCCTTTCACTCCCTCTTTTGCTGCCAAGACCTGTTTATTTGATTCCCTGGTGTCCTTATGAGCCTGCCAGACTCAGATACCAGGTGTATGTGGCAGCCAGCAGGGCTCAGTGGCCTTAACTGTTTTTAAATCTGTCATTTTGCAATATTTTCTCTGTCTTATCAAATTTGCTGTCTTGTGTCATTGTTTTTTATTCATTCTTTCATTGAGGTCTTAGCAGTCTTTCTTGCCCATTCTTTTCTATGACAACTCTCTTTCTTCTACCTGTCAAAAATGTCATCACCTCTCTTTCTGATTTTATTATGTTCCCTCTCATTATCTTCATTTAATGTTTGTTTTTAAATCATTTCTTAAATTTCATGTTGGCTAATGTCACCTGAGGGTGATATTCCAGTTAGAGAACCTCATGAGGGTAGACCTTCTCTAAGGAAACTTTTTAGTTCACTATGTAGAGCAAAGTTCCTGAAGTGGAATCTCCATCTTCCATGAGTCCTCCTGGTTTAATGCATTTGCAAAATTTGTCCATTATTTCCCATTTGTAGGGCACTGTATGAGCAAACCAGAGTTGATCTGCAAGTTAGAGCAAGGATATGCACCATGGAGTGTACCAGAAAGCTCAGCTCAGAGGCATCCAGGCAAGTGAATACAAACTGGGGAAAGAAGGTCATTGAGATAAGATGTCATTGGGAATAATTGTGCTACCTCCTCTTTATCAACTTCTATTCAAGTCCTAAATACTCCTGTGACTACGAATCACACATATGTTTTCTGTAGTTTTCAAGCACTTTGTCCATATCCACCCATAACCCTGTTTCTACCATTGCCTCTATAATTTTCCTTGGAAAATATTACGTGTTAGATTTTGCACCTGAATCCCCATTTGCCCATGTTTTGTGATAAGTGCTACTGCTTTCAACTTGTTATGATAATATTCTGACAAGAAACAGTTTAAGGAAGGAAAGTATGTATTTAAGTGCAGAATTCAGTGATGGGGACCATGCTTACGATGGCAATAGAAAGTTGAAATCAAGACAGTAACCTTAGTATTTACTATACTAATAATTTTAGTCACCTTTGGAATCTGAAAGGAAATGAGAAAGGAGAGCATCAGAGATTCCAAAGTAACATAAGAGACTAGAAGTTTTCTCCATGTTACAATGTCCATGAGTAGACTCAAGTTGACAAGGAATATTACATATTTAAAAGAGAGGAAGCGTGCCAGGGTTTGAAAAAGAGGAGTAGGGACATCTAAAAGGCGACAAATGCAATGACACTTCAGTGAAAAAGAAATTAGCCATTCTCATCTCCCAGATGAAAACACAATAAAAAGCCACAAGTGCAAGATCAGAGTGGCAGTTCTAAAAACTCTTGTGCCAAAGTGTTACTATATTTGATATTAGTAGAAATCTGTCTCTGAAAAGTGGTGAATTCAAAGAGTAGTTCTATTTGACTGTGACTCAATCTATAACCTGTAACTTGCCTTAGAGAAGTTGCATGAATTTGCCGAACTACCTTGGAGTGCTGGAAGACATCATCTACTTTATAAACCAGGAAACAAGGAAAAACCACAGTCCTGAGAGGACATAGACACACAGAATGTTTCTGTGTGTCAGACACAAGATGCAATAGTGAAATCTGACAAAGTCAGGTTTATAATCATTGAACAGTGATAACTTTATGGAAGTCAAGATATGGAGGGTTTGGTTGCATCACCCATAATGGTGAAGATTCATCCACATTGCTTATCGATAGAAAGAAAGAGAATACTAAGCTTATACTGACCATGTTGGTTTGCCTCCAGACATTTATCATACCTTTCCCTATTTAGCTGCCATGTGTAACTGGAAACTGTGAGTCCAGGTTGACCACATGGCAGTATTCTGCATTCTTTCACTTATCATGTGGTTGTTTCTTTGTTGAATAAGCAAAGCTTGAAATGTAGGTGCGTGAGTCCTGGTTGTCTCTGATATTTCATTGTCTGACACACATGGAGGATGCATTGAACATTTGCCCCTATCTCTAAGAATTGTGGAGCCTTTATAGTGAGCAAAAGTTTTCCTAGTCCCATCATCTTACAAGGTTATTGATGGTCAGCAGTGAGTGACTTGTATGCAAGCATATTTCTTACATGAATGCAGCCCTGTCATTGACGTTTCTTATGTGTCCACTCATCATCCAGCATACACTGACCATTGGAGTAACTATATTAGGCTGCAGCTAAAACCCCAATTATCCTTCCCAGACTCTGTGAATTTCCACTATTAGTGAACATGGTTAGAGGCATTCTCCAATTTTTTTTTGTATTTTTCAAATATTTTCCTACATTGTTGTTTTCTCCTTATTCCATATGCTGATGTGTTTTATGTTGTTTCAATTTTAGTTTTCTTACCTATGTTTAATTAACTATTTTTCTTATTTTGCTTTCACAATTTAGTGTGGGTTGTTTGCTTTTTGTCCCATGAAGTCTTTTCTGGACGTTTTTTTTTTTCTTTAAAATAATTTTTTTTAATTTATTTGCAAGCAGAGAGAGATAGATAAGAGACGGAGAAACAATGGGCATACCAGGGCCTGTAGCCACTGCAAATGGACCCCAGACACATGTGCCCCTTGTTCATCTGGCTTACATTGGTCCTAGGGAATCAAACCTAGGTCCTTTGGCTTTGCAGGCAAATTACTTAACTGCTAAGCTAACTCTCCAGCCCACTTTCCCCCCCATTTTCCAATGTCAAAAAAAAAAAAAAGAGACCATTTACCACTAGGTTATCACACTGAAACTTAAATTCAAATTAGATAAATCTCTTCCAATGTAGAATGACTGCCTTCAGAATAGCAGATAACTTGCTCTTGAGGTCACATTAAAAGTATCCCCAGCCAGGTGTAGTGGCTCACACCTTTAATACCCGCACTTGGAAGGTACAGGTAGGAGTATTACAATGAGTTTGAGGCGACCTTGAGACTATGTAAATAAATTGTAGATCAGTGGTGGCTAGAGTAGAACCCTACCTCAACCCCTCCCCCAAAAAGAACCCCAGATGTCAATGTTATTCTCACATGGAGACACTTCACAATCAAGAGACCTCCAGTAAATTGAGTGAATATAGGAAATCTGTAATTTTGTTTACACTTAATTGTTTAAAACATCTCTCATATCAAGGAACAAACCACCAAGTATAATTTGCATGGGGTATTCATCTGTATCAAGACTAAATTTAGTAAATATAAGAGTAAAATAGTATTAATATACTTGTTGTGAGACATCTTACAAAATTATATGTGTCCAAATATTCGGAAGCACTTGTAAGTCAAGGCCCTATTTTGTATAAACTTTTTTTTCCCTTCCATAGCAGAATTAAAACCTCAAGTGAGTATCTACTATACAAAACCTCATGAATATAAACAATTCCAGAAATTTGCCTGTCACAAGTTACATCCCACTCATCAGAATGCTCAAAT
Organism: Dipus sagitta; assembly: GCA_036346955.1. NCBI lineage: Eukaryota > Metazoa > Chordata > Mammalia > Rodentia > Dipodidae > Dipus > Dipus sagitta. Next base: position 171,515 of record CM070791.1, on the reverse strand, counting down.
ATCTGAGGAACCATATGAATTTGATGTATGTGAGAAAGCTGTCTTCTGGAAGTCACAACTCACTCTTCACCAGAGAACTCATACAGTTGGGAAGCCATATGGCTGTGGGGATGCTTTTCTGAAGAAGACAAATTTCACCATTCATCAGAGAACACATACTGGTGAGAGGCCACCTGAATGTAATGAATGTGAGAATACTTTTCTGAAGAAGTCAGGTCTCACTGATTATCAGGGAACTCATTTTGGTGACAAACTGTATGAATGCAATGGATATGGAAATGCTTTCTTCTATAAGTCACAACTAAGTGTGCATCAGAAAACTCACACAGTTGAGAAGCCATATGCATGTAATAGGTGTGAGAAAACCTTCTTCCAGATGTCACAACTCACCATTCATCAGAGAACCCATATAAATGAAAAGCCTTATGAATGTACTGAATGTGGGAAAGGTTTCTCTCAGAAGTCACACCTCGCCATTCATCAGAGAATACATACAGGTGAGAAGCCATATGAATGTAATGAATGTGGGAAAGGTTTCTCTCAGAAGTCATACTTCGCCATTCATCAGAGAATACATACAGGTGAGAAACCATATAAATGTAATGAATGTGGGAAAGCTTTCTTCAACAAGTCAACACTCAGTTTGCATCAGAAAAAACACACAGGTGAGAAACCATACAAGTGTAATGAATGTGAGAAAGCTTTCTTTCGTAAGTCATACCTCATCAACCATCAGAGAACACATACAGGTGAGAAACCATATGGATGTAATGAATGTGAGAAAGCTTTCTCTCATAAGTCACACCTCACCGTGCATCAGAGAACACATACAGGTGAGAAACCATATGGATGTAATGAATGTGAGAAAAGTTTCTCTCATAAGTCACACCTCACCATTCATCAGAGAACACATACAGGTGAGAAACCATATGGATGTAATGAATGTGAGAAAGGTTTCATTTCTAAGTCACAACTCACCGTCCATCAGAGAACACATACAGGTCAGAAACCATATGGATGTAATGAATGTGAGAAAGGTTTCTCTCGTAAGTCACTACTCATCATGCACCAGAGAACACATACAGGTGAGAAACCATATGAATGTAATGAATGTGAGGCAAGTTTCTCTTATAAATCACAACTTAACTTTCATCACAGGACACATAGAGGTGAGAAACCATATGCATGCAATGAATGTGAGAGAGGTTTCTCTCTTAGGTCATAACTCACCATGCATCAGAGAGAACACACAGGTTAGAAACCATATGGATGTAATGAATGTAAGAAAGGTTTCTCTTGTAAGTCACACCTCATGATGCACCAGAGAACACATATAGGTGAGAAACCATATGGATGTAATGAATGTAAGAAAGGTTTCTCTTGTAAGTCACACCTCATCATGCACCAGGGAACACATACAGGTGAGAAACCATATGGATGTAATGAATGTAAGAAAGGTTTCTCTCGTAAGTCACACCTCATCATTCCTCAGAGAACACATACAGGTGAGAAACCATATGAATGTAATGAATGTGAGGCAAGTTTCTCTTATAAATCACAACTTAACTTTCATCACAGGACACATAGAGGTGAGAAACCATATGCATGCAATGAATGTGAGAGAGGTTTCTCTCTTAGGTCATAACTCACCATGCATCAGAGAGAACACACAGGTTAGAAACCATATGGATGTAATGAATGTAAGAAAGGTTTCTCTTGTAAGTCACACCTCATGATGCACCAGAGAACACATATAGGTGAGAAACCATATGGATGTAATGAATGTAAGAAAGGTTTCTCTTGTAAGTCACACCTCATCATGCACCAGGGAACACATACAGGTGAGAAACCATATGGATGTAATGAATGTAAGAAAGGTTTCTCTCGTAAGTCACACCTCATCATTCCTCAGAGAACACATACAGGTGAGAAACCATATGAATGTAATGAATATGAGGCAAGTTTCTGTTATAAATCACAACTTACCATTCATCAGAGGACACATACAGGTGAGAAACCATATGGATGCAATGAATGTGAGAAAGGTTTGTCTCGTAGGTCATAAGTCACCATTCATCAGAGAACATATACAGGTGAGGAACCATATAAATGTAATGAATGTGAGGAAACTTTCTACCATAAGTTACAACTCATCATTCATCAGTGAAGACATACAGGTGAGAAACTGTGTGAAGATAATGAGTGTAGGAGGGCTTTCAAGTTACAATGCACTTCACATCAGAAAATTTACACAGGTGCAAAAACATATGCATGCAATAGATGTGAGAAATCTTTCTTGTGGAAATCACACCTCCCCACATTTGGGTGTGAGATCATAAGAATGTAATGAATGTGGGATGGCTTTCAGCCAGAAGTCAACCCCTTTACTATTCATCACAGAATTCTCATAAGTGTGAAGCCATATGAATGTAATGAATGTTGGAATGCTTTCCTCTCCAAGTCACCACTCACCGTACATCAGCAAATTTACACAGTTGGGAAGCTGAATAAATATGTGAAAACTCTCTTGTGGAAGTCACACCTTATCATTCATCACAAAACACAGAGTTGCGAAGCCATATTAATGTAATGAATGTGAAAAAGCTTTCTTCTGGAAGTCAAACTTAACTTTACAACAGAGAATCTATACAGATGATAATCCATAAGAATGTGTTTAATGTAGCAAAGCTTTCTTCAAGTCACAAGTCACTGTACATTAGGAACTCTTTCAGTTGAGTCGTCATATGGATGTAATAAATTTAAAAGGTTATCTACTGGAAACTGTTGCTGAGGAGCCCTGTGAGTGTAAAGAATGCAAAGGAAAATTTCACTGCAAGTCATACATCACTGTACTTATGAGAACTCATACAAGTGAGATATCTTGCAAATAAAGAACAAAGTTATCTTATTCTCCTTGTCTTCTTCCTTGTCCTTTCTTCTTATTTCCCCTGTTCCTTTTCCTTCTCCTCTTCTTCTTGTTTGTTGTTTGGGTAGGTTGACTCTCTCTTTGGTGTATGTAGTGTGGTGTGTTTATGTGATTTAGTGTGCTGCGTGCATGTATATACAGATGCATGAAGACTGTACACACATGTGCAGAGCCTGAGGTGCATGTTGACTTTCCTGTACTGTTCTTCTGCCTTATTTCGTTGAGACAGAATCTCTCACTGAACCTGAAATGTCCACCTTATTCTAGTCAGACTGAGTAAACAGTAAGCCACGAGATCCTGCTGTCTCGGCCTCCCCCCAGGGTTGAGGTTGCTGACACACATGGCTACACCCACCTTTTTATGTGGGTGCTGAGGATCAATTTACATCCTCATGCTTGAACAGCAAGTGATGTTAATCCATTGAGATATCTCTGCAATTTTATGTCTTTTTGAGACAAGGTCTATCTATGTATTGCAGGTTGACCTAAAACTCACTCTGTAGCTCAGGCTGGCTAAAGTTTATGTTGCTTCTGCCTCAGCATCACAAGTGTTAAATTACAAGCTTGTGGCACCATGCTTGGATCCATGATTATCTTTCCTCCTTAAGAACCAGGTGGACTTTATTTCTTCAGAAGCCAGGGAAACAGAGACCTGGAGGAAGGATGGGCTCACAGTACTACTAGCTGGGACCTTGCTCACCCATCTCATAAGAGACTTGAGCAGCCTGAAGTTCCAACAGACCCTCTCTGGAGATGTCCCCATCAAGTATCCTGCAGCAGAAGGTGGCTTATCCAGTGCCTCATCTGGAGCATCCTGAAGCACTGTAGGCTTTCAAATGCGCTCAATTTTCATGGTATTTGGTGGTTTATGCTGTTAGAAAGTACTTGCACCCTCCCATTAGGGATACACTGACAGTAATTAACTGAACAAACTATAATTATGTCTAGTTACACCCTGCCACCCTGAGTAAGCTATAAGCCAAGTTTCCCAGCATAAGGGAGCTCATACCCTGGGCTAGCCAAACCCAGGGCCAGCTACCCAGCCACTTAGTACACACAGGTGTTACTCCCCTACCCAGCTAAGATTCCCCTATCTGACTTTAACCTCAGGACTCCTTGAAGGGAAATCACTGAGCCAGGTGTACCACCATAGGCTAGACACAAACATGGGAAGGGCCAACATAAGTGGGATCTGCCCCCAAGGGACACCGCTGTTCCACAACCAACTTTTAATTTTGGAACATTACATATTTATGAAAATGCTAGAAAGACTTGCAGAGTTCTCACATTTCCCAGCCCTAGCTAGTTGTCTGTGTTATTAATGCATGCACACTACCACTGAGCCACACCACCAGCCCCTCACTAAGAGATTCTAGGTCCTTTGATAGCAGCATCCAAATTAGCAAAGAGGGATGGATGAGTAGTACGCAACTGTGAGAAGAGCCCGTGAAGGATGAGGGGCTCCATAAATTTGGATAATATTCCTGAAACATTAGAATAACTTGAGGGGCAATACTTAGAAGCAAAATAACTATTTGGAATCTGCTAGAGAAAGAAAATCTAAACTAAATAAAAGAGCATTCACAGATCATCATTGAGTTTCTTAGTGAGAAATAGTAACATAATAATAAGAATAGAAGCACTATTTATCTGTTTTCAACATTCATGTAATCAGTGTATAGTTGTAGCAAACAAGTCTTATGATTAAAGAATGCAAGTATTTTCTACTCTTTGCATGTGTAGTGTGAGTGCATGTGTGCATGCATATTTGCATTTGTATGGCGACATATGCGTGCAGGTGCATGTCCACTTGTGAGTTCATGTATCTGGAAGGCAGAGAACAACCCAAGGTGTTGTTCCTCAGGCATCTCCTTTGAGACAGGGTCTCTCCTTGGCTTATATTTCACCCATTGGGCTACATTGGCTGCACAGAGAGTTCCAGGATCCAACATTCTCTGCACCCCCAGGATTGAGATTACATATGTGCCACAACACTCAAGTCTTTTCTATGGGTCCTGGGCATTAACTCAGGTCTACGTGTACTTTACCCATGGAGCCATGCCCCAATCCCCAAATGATGCAAATATTTTCAACTACAACCATGAAAAGTACAAATTAAAAATGAAGAAAAGAAAGAATGCAGAAGAGTGTGGACATAAATACAAGACACGTTGATGTCTTTGTTTTCCAATATTTTATGTATTTTTTTGAGAGAAGGGCAGACACAGAGAGTATGGGAATTGAACCATGGACAAGTAGGCTCTGCAAACAAGTGCCTTTAACCACTGAGAAATCTCCCTAGTTAAAGAGAGATGTTCTCCTCGTGCAAACAAGCTCGATACATTGGATATAGCACCTACCTAGAATCCACCAGTGAGAGATTAAGGGTGTTTCACAGTGATATAGCACCTTCCTAGAATCCCTGAGTGAGGGGCTAGTGGCATGGATCAGTGGTAGAATGCCACTCTGCAATGTACAAGATCTTGGGTTGAATCCCCAGAACTAGAGAAACAAACAGTTTCTGAGGAGATAAGTCCAAGTGTAAGAGATGTTGCTGTACAAGCATGTGGGCCTGAGGCTCTGATACTGAGTACCTATGACCCATGTAATCATCTGAGCATGACCACACAGGTATGTAACCCCAGTATTGTAGGAAGCAGAGATTGGAAAATTGGTGGGGCTCAGGAAAACTGGATCAGAGAAAGACTGTCTCAAGGAAATATGCAGATGGATGATAGAAGAGGACATCTGTCATTCTCTGGCTTGCACACCTGTATATATATATCTCATACATAGCACAGCACACATCCACAAATACTACATAGGCATATTCAAAAAGGAGGAGGCTGGTGAAATGGCTCCAGGTGAAAGGCACTTGCTTGCAAAGCCTGACAGCTTGGGTTCATTTCCCCAGTACCCTCATAAACCCAGATTCACAAAGTAGCTTATGTATCTGAGGTTTGTAGTGTCAAGCAGCCCTGGCAAACTTATTTTCACTCTGTGTCTTTTTATCTCTCTCTGTCTCTGTCTCTTCTCTCTCAAATTAATTAAAAAAATTAAACTCCAGACAGGCATAATGGTGAACACTTAAAACACACTATTCACGGTACAGAGATACGATGATCACTGTGAGTTTGAGGCCAGAATGGGAGTAGAGAGTGAGTTCCAGATAAGCCAGGGCAAAAAATTCTATATCAAAAAGAAAGAAAGAAAGAAAGAAAGAAAGAAAGAAAGAAAGAAACCTCCAATGTGTTTTTTTTATTTAAAAATATTTTATATTTATTAAATAGAGGGAGAAAGAGAATGGGTGCAGCAGGGCCTCAAGCTGCTGCAAATGAACTCCACATACATGCATCGCCTTATGCATCTGGCTCATGTGGGTAGTGGGTATTTGAACCTTTGTCCTTTGGTTTTGCAGGGAAGTGCCCTGACTGCTAAGCCATCTCTCCAGTCCGCAATACATTTTTCTACTTATTGACCACGTGTTCTTAAGCACATATTTCCCACTTTCAACCACAGTTTTCCCATTATAAATTGAAGATTCTTAGACACATCTCTCAGGAATGGTCCAAAGAATCCAGACAGGTCCGATGTTCTCCGCACTGTTATTTTTCCAGACACATGCTTGGAAAGCCCCATCTGTCCCCAAGACAATGATTAGGTCAATTCTTATCACCAGCACTGAGCCATCCCTGAGATAATTTAAAAGGTCTGAGCTGGGGAGTTGTCCCGGACAATAGCTGTTATGGCTCCTCAGTGGCCACAGGAAAGATCAGCCCCCAGTCAGGCTGAAAGTACTCTCTGTCCATGTGTACCCTCACAAGGCACTCTGGCCTGTCACTCTATCCCACACCCCTCTCTAAAAAATGACTTCACAGTAAAGGAAGCAGACACTGTATTGTATCAATATTTCAAAGTAGAATAAACATCTTTCCCATCATGGCCAGCCATACATATTAGTTATAGAACCATAACTTGTGTTAAAATGTAGTTGTCAAAAAAAGATTGTCTCAGCTCAGATTTGCTAAGAGATTGGAAAAACATGCTTTGAGGGAAGTGATGAGGCCAGGGGCACACAATGCCATTTCAGGGCATGTAGACATGCACCTGCTGGTAAAGAGGCTTAAGAGAGTAAGACAGAACAGGTTGGAGAACACCAGTGTTAAGGAAAAAAATATTACTTGTGCTGCTGGGGAGATGGATCAGTGGGTGTATTAGTCAGGGTTCTCTAGAGGAACAGAACCAATAGAATGAATGGTCTTTAAAGGGAATTTATTGGATTAGCTTATAGCAGTCCAACAATAGCAGGTTGCAGGCATGAGAGTCAAGGAACCTGGTAGCTCAGTCCATGAAGCTGAATGCCTCAGCAGTTCCAATATGGCACTGGAGGCCTCGAGGCTTCCTAGGCTCCTGCTGCCTTCAGTCCACACTGGAAAGCAGCAAGTAGTAACTGCAGCCAGGTGGGAGGAGGGGATACTTTCCTTCCCAGACCTTCCTTAGATAAAGTTGCCCTCTCGGGGGGAGGGGGTAGCCTACTCTGGGGAAAGGCTCACCACAGGGAAAGGATTCTTTCTTTAGTTAATCCTTCCTGGAAGCAACCTCAGAGACCCACTTATGAGGAATGTCTATGGATTCCTAAACAGATCAAGTTGGCCCAAACTTAACCATCATAAGTCCACCCCTTGTCAACTTGACAATAAACCATATCTCCTTACATCATACTTAATTTCCAAATGAAGACAGTAACAAGGTCATAATTCCTTCTTACATGATATGCCTATCCCTCATATTATTGGAAGTGCACAATCTTCCCCCAACACAAATCAAGGCTCCTTGAGGAATGCTTAGTGTCTAACATAATAGGTCAAATATAAATTCAATAACAGTTAACTAGCAATACGATCTTAATCAGTATTAATTATCTAGTAGAGAAATAGAGGAAGAACGAAAGCATCTTGATATTGGTGTAGATATGTACAAACACTCTTAACAAGGTAGGACAGAAACACTCATGGCAATTACAGTCCTCATTTTTGTAGCAGGTCATGTGGCCTTAGCTGGAATTTTTAACTGTCTTCTACTACCCATTCTGTTTCCTCCATCTTCAGAAAGTGCTTCACCTCAGCAGGTCTTGGTTCTTTACCTGGAGGAGCGAACCATACCTTCATTCCTGAAGGATCTGGGCCATTCATCACACTGCCTTGATTGGATTGTTGCACTTGTCCATTGACTTTCATAACAGAACATGTTTACACCAAGAGATGCCCTAAAGGACGGTTCCCCTTCCCTTCTTTCAACCAGCTACTATCCTGGTTCTTATCCAAACTGTCGCTCTGCTGCACTTCTTATGTATTTATTCATTTTCTTTGTTTATTCTGGTGGATTGGTTGGTTGCAATTCCTCAGGGTCCCGCCAGAAGAATGTATTGGATCCCCAAGTGCTCTGCCTCACCCCACCTGCCCTGTCCTCACATTTCCCTAGGTGCCTGGTTATTAGACAAAGAATTGATCAAGGTTATGCCTGGAGGTATGCACATCCAATGGAAGTCAGTGTCCAGGTAGAATCAAAACGTTCCTATTTGTGGGTATAGAGTATCCTATTCATCATGCAACTACCACATGAAGGCACGTGGGGACAGGGGGCGGGCAGATGTGAAAGATCCCAGAAGCCAGTTGGGCTTGGTGGAGCTTGCCACTAATTCCGGCACTTGGGAGGATCCTTGTGAATTCCCTTCCAGGTTCTGACAATCTAGTGAGATCCGTTCCAGCCTGGGCCATAGTGAGACCCTTACTCAGCGACCAATGAATAAATAAATAAATAAATAAATAAACTGACCAACAAATGGGCGAATAGACAGTCAGATAGATAATTACAATTAAAAACTAAGAGATAGTGTTCAAAAAAACTTCTGCAGATTGAACATGGTTGGTGTGTTGGTGGACTCAGTTTGGAAGCATCAGGGAGCAGGGTGGCCAGGGCACTGGGGGAGAAAGAAAGGGTGACGTGAATTTGAGGGTTTTTCGTGACTGCCATGAGTTCCAAGGGGATGAAGAGGTGGTGCAGAGTGGAGTCCTTGATCTCCTACTGTGACCCTGCTCTGAACAGCTATCTAACTAAGCAAAAATGGAACACGAGTTCCTGTTGCAAATTCACCGGATCGTGCTGCATGGAAGCACGGTTGCAGTGTGGCCTTGTGTCTGGCCCTGTGTCTGTGGATTCCCGGTGGCATCTGCATCCCTTCCTTCCGCCAAGTGCCTAGGCTGAGAAATGTCTTCCTTCGCACCTAGGAATGCCCAGAGAGCCCGTCGTTCTTGGGCAGGAAGAGTGTGAGCCACAGTGTGTGCCCCTACCCCGTGCAGGGACTTGGGATCCATTCCAGCAGCAGCAGCGGAAAGGCATGGCAGAGGACCAAGCCCAGTTTTCTTCCCTGGGCAACGTCCTTGCTTCCTGAGCTGGGCTCATCTCCAGCAGCACAAATTCTTGTAATCTCTTATGGTCTTGGCCTTGAGTGGTGACCCTGTCGCCTTTGGGCGCTGGACCCCGTGAGCCCTTGAGGAAGCCAGGGTACAAGCAGAGGCTGGTTTGGGCACTGAGTCAGGACCAGAGCCCAAACCAGAGCTGCTGGCTTTCCCAGACTCAACCGCCCGTCCTGTGGCACAGTGCTCTTGCCTTTGGGGAAGAAGGCTGCTGTTGGCAAGGATCGTCTGGGTTGGCAGGCTTTGGGGCCTCTGGGCCTCAGCAGCGTCCCAGGTGCTGCGGGACAGTACTGGAGCCTCTGCTCTGGAGCCTCCTGCAGCCTCGTGTAGCTCTGGTGCCAAGTCTCCTGCCCCTGGGGCTTCTCCTTCAAGGCTCTGTGGCAGCAAAGCGTCTGTAAACCAGGCCGCTCTGCAAGGAGTTCTGGGTGACTTTTCTCCAGGGCACAGAGCTGTGCGGGCGTATGCTTATCCGGAGAGAGCCATAAGACAGGATTCCTCCGGATTCTGCTTGCTACCCAGGTGGAACAGGCTTCCTCCTCCTGCTCCTCCCGCGTGTGGCTTGCGTGTGGTTCCGTGCACTGGGCTGGATGCCTGGCGTCCTGTAGGGAGTGGTGGCCCTGCCTGCGTCCAGAGTAGACCAGTGTCTTAGAGTTCACTCTGGCTCCCCTGGGTGCAGCCTCATGCCCTTCTGCCCCTGGACAGGAGCGTGCCATGCCCTCAGGGGCGGAGAAGGAGGCCCTTTCCATGTCCAAGCAGTGCTTTGAAGAGCAGTTGGTTTTCCCCACAGCAGATATGCCACTATTGCACTCATTCGGTCATTTGGCCTTTCTGGCCAAACTTGAGGCTTCCAGTGTCCACTGTTTTCACCACTCAGGACTTCTGTCTCAAATTGGGCTGCATGCAGTGCAGCTTTTTCCAGCTTTCTGTTGGCTGGTCTATATGGAGGAGGTTTTCAGCTCAGAACCAGCTTGATTTTTCAGTGACCTTGCCGCCCATGCATGTGAAACCTTCAGCAATAGGGTCTTACCATCTGTTGTTAGAAGTGAGCTCACAGCACCTATCCTGTGGATATTTTGTCACTAGAAGACCATAAAGTGTCTTACTGTTTTTTAAACTTCACTTTAATTTATGGGTTTTTGAGGTAGGGTCTCACTCTAGCTCAGGCTGACCTGGAATTCACTATGTAGTCTTAGGGTGGCCTCAAACTCATGGTGTTCCTCCTTCCTCTGCCTGCTGAGTGCTAAGATTAAAAGCATGCACCACCATGCCTTGCCTTTAATTTTAATTTTTAAAATTATTTTATTTGTATTCATTTACTTGAGAGAGAGAGAGAAAGAGGCAGGTGTAAGGGAGAGAGAGAGAAGGGGAGGGTGGGTGTGCCAGGGCCTCTAGCCACTGCAAAGGAACTCCAGATGCATGTGCCCACTTGTGCATCTGGCTTACGTGGGTCCTGGGGAATCCCACCTGGGACTTTTGGCTTCACAGACAAGGACCTTAACCACTAAGCCATTTCTGCAGCCCCACATAGGCATTTTTAATAGAGAAGTATGTGTTTTTTGATTCCAGTAGCCTTCCACACAGCCACTTTGTTCTTGTATTATTTTTGTTGTTGTTGTTGCAGGAATGGTGGCTCATGCCTTTTTTATTTTATTTATTTATTTGAGAGAAAGAGAGGGGGGAAGAGGCAGAGAGAAAGAAAGAATGGGTGCATTAGGGCCTCCAGCCAGTGCAAATAAACTCTAGACGCATGCGCCCTCTTGTGCATCTGGCTTACATGGGTCCTAGGGTACCCAACTGGGGTTCTTAGGCTTCACAGACAAACGCCTTAACCACACAGCCATTTCCCCAGCCCTCTCATATTTTTTTTAAATAAAACCATACCAAAAAATCCTTTTTGGCTCCTAGCTTTCGCAACATATTGTCATTTTCATTTTCTATCCTCAGTAAATCGGCAGATAACTGATGTCACCTGCAAGGGCTAGGGAGAGAGTGGGTTTGTTCATAGCCTTCTCCTAGCTCACAGCACCTCCTTGTTTGAGGTGGGCATCATGGGTAGGCTGCTGTCCCCTGGATTACAGTCACCACTGAACAAGAAGATGGCCAGGATTTCCAACTCTACCCCCCCACACACAAATTTTCCACCACCCTGCTTTGACCATGCTGAATTTATCACCCTGGAGAACATCTCTGCTTGACAGCTCTGATTTAAAGGATGACTGGACTGGAGGGACATTTTTGATATTTTCATTTTCTTCCAAAAAAAAAATTAAAACAGGAACATAGCTTTATACTAATGAAAGAGCTGACCCAGAATATCATAGATTCAATGCATGTTAAAATGCCAACACTGAGCTGTCCCTAAAAATGTGCATGTTCTCTGTGCCATGCTTCCCTTCTGATAGCTGACCGAAGAGCCCAGTGCAGATGAGGAAAGGGTTGTGGAATGTCACGTGGGGTGGGTTCTTTTCTTTTTTCACTAGCTGACAATTAACTGTTGAATTACTATCAGCTTTGATTAACATTAAATCTGCAGCACTATGGCTCTCAAGCCTGGAGGGCCCAACATCAAGAGGGATGTGGGAGCAGCAAGCAACGGTGGTGTCAAGGCTGTGGTTCAGAGCAGGGGAGAGCAGTCACTCTTCTTTCTATACCAGTGCTAGCTTGTCAGCTCCTGTCCAAGTGCTTCAGGGGCACTCAATGCCCCAAGGCAGTAAGGGACAGGTCTTAGAAGACAGTGAATTCTACAAAGACAGGAAGGGAGGTAGACAAGCCTCACAGGAAAGAGAACATAATATACAGTAAGCCTAATGTGGCAAGCTTGCAATCCATGCCACCACACAGGCTGAGACAGGATGATGGCAAGGTCAAATCAAGCCTGGGGTACAGAGAGGACAAGGTCTATATGGACTGGATAGGTGGAACCTAGGAATGGGATGTCATGTGATGAAGGCAGGATTTGCAAATACGAGTAAATGAAGGATCTCTCATGTGATGAAAGTAGTCTTTGCAAATACGAGTAAGTGAAGGATCTCAAGATGATGTCAACCTGGATTCAGAGCACACTCATATTCACTGATAGATGTGTTTAGAAGCAAGGAAGGGCACTTCCCTAGTACTTGAGGAGGAAGCAAGGTCCTGCAGAGGCAAAACATGGCAAGTTAAGGGAACATGGAAAGACTGTCTCATATCGTCTTTGACACTGCCAAGGCTTGATTTTAGACCTCTGGCCTACACCATGTAAGAGAACAAATTTCTATTGCCTTAGGCCACCTATTGGTTCTGGGAACCTGTTATTTCAGTCTCATGTGGATTCTTTTACCCCAAACTTATATACATATATATACATACACACACACACACACACACACACACACACACACACACACATATACACATATATATATATACTTTATCTTTTGAGGAAAAATGTAAGGGATGAGAAGGTCACGTTTATTATGTACAGCATTCATTGCATTCAAGCATGACCTGTTAGAAACTGTTTATTATTTTTGTATGAAATATTTTTTGTGTTTTTAATTCTTTTAAAAATATTCAATTAATTTATTTATCTGAGATAGATGATAGATATCTGATAATGAATTCCAGATGTAGGCGTCACCTTGTACATCTGGCTTTACATGGTTACTGGGGAATCAAACCTGGGTTCTTTGACTTTGCAGGCTAATGAAGACTGAACCATCTCTCCAGTCATTTTTAATTTTTATTTTGTGGGGGGATTTGAGGTAAGGTAAGTTTTTGTTCACCCTCCTCTCCCCCAAAACTTTGCTGAGGAACAACTAATAAAAATTGAACCTATTTACCATCTGTAATGTGGATTTACATCTGCAATATAAAATAATTTGTGCAGAACAACAAATTTTCCTGTCCGTTGCTGACATCATTAGCTATCCTGTGTGCGTGGTAAGAACATTTCCAGTCTATGCTTGTAGAAAATTTCAAGTAAACAACACAGTATCATAAAGAATTATCACCATTTTATATATAAGGTTTCCAGAATTTTAAAATTTTTATTATTTTTATTTACTTGAGAGAGAAAGAGAGAAAGCCTAGATCCTTCGCCATCACAGACAAGTGCCTTTTATCACTAAGTCATCACTCCAGCCCCCCAGAATCTATCTGTGCCATAAATGAGTATCAGCATCCTTTGACCAGTATCTTCCCCAGCCTGCCAAGTGACTGGACCCTTGTCAATAAAACAAACTTTCTCCTTGTTTAAGTGGCTTCTGAACAGATATTTAGTCATAGCAATGAGAAAGTAGCTGGTCCCGTCGGTAAAGGGCTTACTGTGTCAGCATGAAGATCTTAATTCAGATCCCCATACCTTTGTAAAGGTCAGGTGGGTGTGATGGTACAAGGCCGTCATCCCAGCATACAGGAGGTGGAGACAAGATTTTGGGGTCAAGCTGGTTAGCTAGACTCTTCAACTCAACTGGGTTCAAGTGTGAGACCTTGCCTCAATAAAGAAGCTATTCTATTAATCAATCCCTTCATACATGTTGATGTGTCTGTCTTCTACCTGTTATCTATCCAATACTTGTGTATGTAGATTTCTCTTCCATCGTTTATTTATTTATTGTGGTTTTCAGGTATGGTCTTGCTCTAGCCCATGCTCACCTCCGTTATTTATTTTATTGATCACATTTTGTTTTCTTTTAACATTTATTTATTTATTTGCAAAGAGAGAGAGAATGGATGTGTCAGGGTCTCTAGTCACTGCAAATGAACTCCAGGTACTTGTGCCACTTTGTGCACTTGGCTTTATGTGGATATTGGGGAGTGTTGAACTGCAGTTCTTAGGCATTGCAGGCAAGTGCCTTAACTGCCGCGTCATCTCTCCAGCCCCCACATTTTGTTTGTTATCCATTCCTTCACTGGTAGTTATCCACCTACCTGTTATCTTCCTCTATGTTCATTCCATTAATCCATCCATGTATATATACATGTATCATTTTTGTGGATGTACCATGATCATTTATCCTCTATCAATCCGTCCACCCATGTATGAAATCATCTATCTATCTAATCAGCTATCATCTATCTCTTTATCATCTGTGAGTGTATGTATGCAATCATCTATCATTTCTCTATCCACGTATCATCTCTTTATGTATCTAAATTTTTCTCAGTGCCCTAGAGGTTTTTTTTTTTTTTGCATCTGCTCACATAGATGACTTTTATAAAATTAAAATCATTTCAAATCTTGTCATCCCACATCTTTGATGCCCTCTCCTCCCTCCCCTTCCATCCTAGTGTCTAGTCTAGGAGATGCTTGCTGGGTATATAAGGTATCTTGGGTAGATTCAGGTTAGGTCCTGTAGATGAGTGAGACTATGTGGTGATTTTTTTTCTGTGATTGGGTAAGTTCACTGAGAGTGATCTGTTCCAGGTTCAACCATTTTTCCTCAAATTTCACTGTGTCATTTTTTCTTACTGCTGTATAGAATTCCATTGTGTAGCTATACCACATCTTAGTTATCCATTCTTCTAGTGATGGACATCTGGGTTGATTCCAGCACTTAGCTATTACAAATGGAGCCGCTAAAAACATGGTTGAGCAAATCTCTCTAGCCAAACGGCAATGGTACCATAATTTTCTACATACTAAAAGACAGACCAAATGGCTGATCCTTCACCAGGCCCTTACTGGGAACACCTGAACCACAAGACACTGGAGAGGGTAAGATCAAGACTAACCTTAATCTTCTACATCTTCCCTCCCTCACTTCCTCTCCCTCTCTCTCTTTCTCTCTCAATCCCCCCCCCTCTCTCTCTCTCCTCTCTAACTCCTGTATATTAGTTATCTTTTTCCTCATTTTCTTAGTGGCCACTGACCTGTAACTCCCAGAACCAACATGGGGCTATCACCCACAATGAGCTTTTGATCAGAGAGACCTACAAGGTTTCCTAAAAGACAGACAGATTTCTGTCAGAGTACTTGATGACCCACCAAAGGCTAGTGGTAAGACCCTACTGCTGAAGACACCTTATGTGATTGACATGCAAATTAGAATGGCATGGCTGGAAGTTGGAAGAGAGTCAGTCCCCATACAGTCAGCGCATCTAGTGCCAGAAGGTGCTACATGGGCGACTGGGCGAAATAGACCAATATCTGTCCAAGCAACGCATGGTCTATCCAACTTAACAGCAAATAACTTGTTGTGATGCCCACACAAGTGCAGTGGTGGCACACAGCCATGGTGGGGAACCAACTGCTCTCAATGTGGCTAACTGATCCCCTCAGTCGTATGGGACCCATAGCTGGAGCTGGAAAACAAGTCAGAACCATATCCAAACATAAGCCCACTCTCCAATATCAAGCTACCATCAATTGTGGCCTACAAGAGGGCCTATGCCTATTAAATTCTCTATTAAAAAAAAAAAAAGGTTATCTCATTTGTCCTGATGCTAACTTACTCTCCATTGGAGAATCTGCTTCTCTTTTTCAGATAGATGTAGATCCTAAGGAGAGAGCCACCCCATCATACCTCAAAAGGGCCCCGGCTGAAACTAAGAAAAATTGGAGAAACAAGCAAGGGGGCTGTTTTCCTGATGAAGTGGATACCAGCACAAGGGGGAAGGAGATCAGCACAGAGAAAAATCAACGCCTACCAAATCAGAGAGCCAGAGCCTCAGAGGCCCCCAACACCTCATCACTGAAGCAGACCAAATAGAAACCCAACATGGCTCAGGGAAATTTTGTGGAAGAGGGGGCGGAAAGAATGTCAGAGCCACATGTTGGGTCATGTTATGCAGAGACATTTAGCTTCCCCATAACTGTGGGCTAACTCCACAATGCATGACCCATATACCTCAACAAGGAGGGGCCAAGGGGAGGGAGTAGGTCATGGATGAGCCTAATAATGGTACCAAACTGACTGTATTTGCTGAATACAAAACTACCTAATAAAGAAAAAAAACCATAAAAAAAGGAAGAACCCAAAAATAAAAAAATAAAAAAAATGAAATCTTGTCATCAATTTTATTAGTTTGAAATGGAACTTGGTCCCTGTTGAACATCATTCTTTTTATTAATTTATTTTTGTTTTGTTCTTTTTTAACTTTTTTTGAGGTTGGGTCTTGTTCTAGACCAGGCTGATGTGGAATTCACTTTGTAGTGTCAGCCTGGCCCTGAACTCACGCAGATCCTCAGATCTCAGTCTCCCAAGTGCTAGGACTAAGGGCATGTGCCGCCATGGCCCGGCAAGTCATCCTTCTTTTTCCCCTTTAGGGAGTCTGTCCCTTACATACGTTTGTGGTCTGCACATGTCCATCAGTCCTTTCTGCTGCAGACAGCCACACTGCAGCTTTTGTTGTAACCTGGATATGCCAGCAAAGAACCGGAAGTGGTTCGTCCTGATAGGAAAAAAAAATGCTCATTTTGATATGTCCTGGGACACAGCACTAAACACTATTTTTAGAAATGATCTCTTGCACGGGGCATGATGGTTGGCTCACACCTTTAGTCCCCGCAGTCAGAAGGCAGAGGTAGAAGGATCCCTGTGAGTTTGAGGCCAGCCTAAGACTACAGAGCGAGTTCCAGGTCAATCTGGAAATGATGTCTTGCCTTCCCAGATACTGTGCTTCAGGTTGAAAAGATATTGCTTGGGCTGGAGAGATGACTCAGCGGTTAAGGCGCTTGCCTGTAAAGCCAAAGGACCCAGGTTTGATTTCCCAGGACCCACATAAAGCTAGATGGACAAGGTGGCACATGCATCTGGAGTTCATTTGCTGTGGATGGAGGCCCTGGAAACCCATTCTGTCTCTCTATTTCTCATAACTAAATAAATAAGTAAATAAATTAAGGTATTGCTTAGATATATTTTCTGAAATTGTGACTTTTCATGTTCCTGTCATGGTGGGGTCTTCCAGGGACAATCAAATCAGATTGCTGTGCAATTATCTGCTGGGGAATAAAATATATCTTGCTAGGTTTACCAAGAAAAGCATAATTTTAAATATTGGTTTTCATTTACTTATTTTTCTGATAGAGGGAGGGAGAGAGAGAGAATGGGCTTGCCAAGGCCTCTAACCACTACAAAGGAACTCCCGGTGCATGTAGCACCTTGTCCATTCGGCTTATGTGGGTACTGTGGACTTGAATCTGGGTCCTTAGTCTTCGAAGGCAAGTACCTTAACCACTAAGCATTCTCTCCAGTCCCCTAAAAGCATTTTTTGGTAGAAAAATTACTGCACTTTTAAGAAACTGTGAAACTCTCAGCTATGCAAAATTGACAAAATTTGATATTACTTTCTTCTCAGCCACCTGTTACTCTGTATGCATTTGACATATGGGAGGCAGGAAGGTGACTTCTTGATGGGGCATGGCTGTCATTGGTGAGGGGGTTCCCTTTGCTCTGTGATTTGACAGGTAAGTGGTCAGGTATGTATAGAATATCCCAAATATGGGCTGGAGAGATGGCTCAGAGGTTAAGGTGCCTGCCTGTAAAGCCAAATAACCTCAGGTTCAACTCCCCAGTCCGCACATAAAGCCAGATGTACAAAGCAGTGCATGTATCTGGAGTTTTTTTCAGGGGCTGGAGGTCCTGGTGCACCCATTCTCTCTATCTCTCTTATCTCCATCTCTCTCTGCTTGCATTTAAAAATAAAATAATAATAAAAATATGAATATCCCATATTATTTGGAGACAGGCAGAACTGACATTCAATGGTCTTTTCGAAGCATCAGCTCTGCTATCATGACCAATTTAACGTTTGAAAAACTCTTTCTGAGCCGAAAAAATGTTATAGCAATGCACTGTGGCTTGCATGAGTATCCCCAAAATTCATATGTAGAAATAGGTCCACATGCCGCCAGGATGGTGCCAGTGGATGATATGGGGTGAGGAAGACGCACTCATGGGTAGGATTATGGCGTTGAGTAAGTTTTTTTAAATATTGTATTTATTATTTGAGAGAGGGTGAGAAAGAGAGAGGAAGACCTAGATATAGAGAGAAGAATAGGCGTGCCAGGGCCTCCAGCCACTGCAAAGAACTCCAGATTCATATGCCCTCTTGTGCATCTGGCTTATGTGGGTCCAGGGAATCTAACCTGGGTCCTTTGGCTTTGCAGGAAATGCCTTAACAGCAAAGCCATGCCTCCAGCCCCCTTGAGTAACTTTTAATAGCTCAGTGCCTAACACAAATTACTACGTTACTTAACTGGTATTGAGAATGAAACGGGGTCCTGTACATATCCTGGCACATCACCATTGAGTTTTGTCCCCTCTCCCCCAAAACTTTTCATCACCTCTTATCTTCATCAGTATTTCAGTGAGGGGTTCTCACACTGGGACGGGCAGAATATGGCATCCGGACCACCTGGGAGCTTGGTTCAATGGAGATGCAGCTCAGTGTCAGAGACTTGCAAGGTCACAACAAGGTCCTAGGTTCCAATCCCACTGCAGGCAAGGTCTGCTTGTCACATGTGGAAACCTTGCAAGCCATGGTTCTCTGTGAGACTTTCTCACACTCTCCAGGTGCAGTGGATACCGTGGTTATGTCCACGCGGAGAAAGGAAGAAGAAAATTTGGATATTATTCCGTGAACTCACCGGGCATTCAACAATGACTGCATCTGTCACAGACCATGGAAGGACTTTGAATAAGATAGTCTTGAGTTCAAATTCTCTGTCCATTTCCAGGAGGGATGTATTACTCTTTTATACTTTGATTTATTGCTTTCTCTTTCCGTATTTCTTCCTTCCTTCCTTTCTTTGTTTTTTCTTTCTTTCTTTTGTTTTGTTTGTTTGCTTTGTTTTTTTGATGTAGGGTGTCTAGCACAGGCTGACCTGGAATTCACTATGTAGTCTCAGGGTGGATTCAAACTCACAGCCATCCTACCCTTGCCTCCCATGTGCTGGGATTAAAGGCGTGTGCCACCACACCTGCCTTCTTTTTCTTTCTCTTTTTCTTTTTCTTTTTCTTTTTCTTTTTCTTTTTGGTTTGATATCTTTTTTTAACAGCATATCAGATGTTCCCTGCCATGCTTGGATATTTTGAAGATTAAGTGACCAAAGAAATTTTCAGTGCCATGGATGGGATACCTCCAGTGAGTTGTTGACCAGGGAGGTCCCTAATGCCCCCAAAACATTATAGGCCATTGCTGAGGCCCTTGGTTTGCCACCAGGAATAGATGGTAAGACCCTATTGCTGAAGACTCCACATACTTGTGCTGCAAGGCCACTGAGTAATCCTGCTGGAACTGAGCTGATAACCTCCTCCATGTAGACCAGCTGACAGAAAGCTGGAAGAAGTCATTCTGCATGTAGTTGAATGGGAGAAAGAGATACCGCCAGTGAAGTTACTCAACAGTGGGCACTGAAAGACTTATAATTGGCCAGCCAGGCCAAATGAGCCAACAGGTACAATAGTGGCACATCTGTCATGGTGGAAACCATCTGCCCTCCAATTGGATTGGAGGCCCACTCCATGTGGGGGGAGGGATACATCCCTGTTACTGAAAACTTAAAACAGGGGTAGTCAGGAACCCTAGGGGTGTAACATCTGCTGGTGTCTGGAAAAATGTATATAGTATGCTTATCAAACTGCCCAGTAAGCACTTCTCTTAATATTTATACCCTTATATTAACGCTACTCTCACTTTGGGTAGACAATCTTCTCTTTTCAGATGGCAGTGACCTTGGGATGACTCAGAAGGTATCATAGTGCTGGAAAGAAGTGACTGGAGTACTGAGTAACATCTCAACCACACCTTCCAAGACTCAGCGTCTAATGCAGAAGAGGTGGTGGAAAGAATGTAAGAGCCAAAGGAAGGGCAGGACTACTTCCAACGTCCTCCCTCCAGACAAAAAGTGGCCTGGATATGCATGACCTCATAGTGCCTGACACTACCTACACAAGACCATCATAATAGGAGGAAAATATCATGACATCAAAATAATAGAGAGACTGATTGAGATGGGTGGGGATATGATGGAGAATGGAATTTCAAAGGGGAAACTGGGGATTGGAGGGTATTACCATGGGATATTTTTTATAATCATGGAAAATGTTAATAAAAATTGAGAAAAAAAAGAAAATAAATCAAGCCAATTGAGGTAAAAAAAATTAAAAATAAAAATAAAACTAGTTCTCTGCCAACATCTGGGTGTTTTGAAAAGGGAATTATGATTTCTTTTCTTTTCTTTCTTTTTCTTTTTGTTTTTGAAATAGAGTCTCACTCTAACGCAGGCTGACCAGCAGCTCACTATGTAGTCTCAGGCTGGCCTGGAACTCACGGCCAATCGTCCTACCTCTGCCTCCCAAGTGCTCATATTAAAGGTAGATGGAACCACTCCAGGCTTAAGATTTGAATTTTAAGAATCTTTCCACCATGAAGACAGATTTCATCCAGAATGTAAGATATCCAGGACTGACCAGTTAGGGCTGTGTTTATCCTAAAAACAACAACAACCACAAAACTTCACAGTAACTTTATAGATTCAGCAGAGTCTTTCAAGCCAGGCATGGAGGTACACACACTTAGCCTATTACTCAAGAGGCTGAAGCAGGAGGATTGGAAATTTAAGCACATTTTGGGAAACATAGCAATCCCTGTGACTCACTTGCTCCTCAGTTCTTTCTCAGCTAGCAACATTACCTCTGCAGGAACAGGATTGAAGGAAAATTGGATTTTGCAGAATGAGGCTGTAGCTTACAAAAAGAAAGCCCTCACAAAAATTTCTACTAAAGGGACATGCACTTTGAGCATGTGGTGTGTCTCTCTCCAGGAATGAATAGCAAGTCTATTTTTAAAAATAGTTTATTTACTGGGCGTGGTGGCACATGATTTTAATACCAGCATACGGGAGGCAGAGGTAGGAGGGTCACCATGAGTTTGAGGCCACCCTGAGACTACATAGTGAATTCTAGGTCAGCCTGGGCTAGAGTGAGACTCTGCCTCGAAAAACCAAAAAAAAAAAAAAAAAAAAAAAACAAAGAGGCAGCTGCCCTGGCCCCTGTCCAGGACACCTGAGACTTGTCCCTCCTACCTCCCTGTCTCGGCCAATCGAAATACATACAAATGTTATTGTTGCTTGTTTAGCCAATCGCAACACAGTTTGCTTAATTACCTAACTCCAGCCGCCAACCTTGCCCGCCAAAATCTTCCTGCCTCTGTCCAGACCTCTATTTTGCCCGCGGAAATCCCAAGCCAAGCAGAAGAATACAAGTGCATTCACCGTTTAAATCAACCAATCACGTACCCACCCGCTTCTTCTATGTTCAAATCCCTATAAAAACCTTACCCTCCCACTACTCCGGGCTGTTGTATGGATTCATTGCGTTGGTGAAGTCAAGAGACCAAGCTTAAGCCCGAAATAAAGCTCCTTGCCCTTGCTTACGTGTTTGGTTCTCCTTGGTGGTCACTGGGGTTGCCAAGAACTGGGCATAACAGCTCAACACTTATGGTGTTTTCCTGCAAAGCCTAACAACCTGGGCTCGATTCCCCAGTACTCATGTAAAGCCAGATGCACAAAGTGGTGCATACATCTGGAAGTAATTTGCAGATGGTTTTCTGATTAGCTAAGCAATCTGTTCAGTGGAAAGAAAACCATAGCTAGAGTTAGGAGCAAATTCAGAATCCTATGGACACCAAGATAATAGTCTCCAATGAAAATCATCCATTAGTCTTTGGTCAAAAGTGAGACTACAGCTATCAAAATCTCTCCAAATTAATAATTGTTATACACTTTAACGTATCCTGATCTCATTCTAAATTGGAGAATCTATTTTCTTTTTCTAAACGCAGCAAGAACAAAGTACAACCAAAATCTATCAACAGGACAAGGATCTCTGACTCCATGTCAGCTAGTGAACCACCCCAAGCACAGGAGCTAGGGCCCAGATGAAAACACAAAGGAATTGGTGAGATGAGCAGGAATGCTCCCTCCACGGACACCCTACTAATGTGAGCCAGGGTGATGGAGACTGACACTGAAGATACTCAAAATGCACTAAAACAGAAATCCAGAATGCTGAGACAGACTTCCACACTAAAGTAGATATAAAGCACACTGACCAAGTCCCAGGAAATTTTGTGGGAGAGTGGGCAGTAAGAATGTATGAACCACAGGGAGGGAGAAAATATCCAGGAGCATTGCACAGTCTTCTCACAATTCATTACCCACAACTACATGGTGAATACAAGAGATCCCACTAAAGAGATTCCTCAGTGTATCAGGCGCAGGGAGGAGGGGAATGATGACACAAACACTTCATGTATCAATAAAATGTGTCTACTTAAAAAAAAGAAAGTATTAAAGAGAAGTGGAAAAAAAGAAAATTCTATTTGTAACATGTCAATCCTGTAACTACCATGAGAAAGACATGCCAGTTTAGGATCTCAGAATAGATATAAGTAATCATAACATTGAGTGACATCTTCTATTCTACCAGGAGTAAAAATATTTTACAGTCCTCTCTTAACTGTGTGCTTCATTCATGTATTAACTGGAATATTGATCAAATACCTGACTCATGATATTTAAAATCCTTACTATTCTTATGTCAAACTGAAACAAGGTGAAAGAGGAAGACAATCAATACTTGGCACCTTTCTTCTTTCTGTGTTCAATTTAGAATGGAAGGAAATATCATGGGATCTCATCTACAGTGTATCTGAGAGATTAGTAACCATGAGAAAAGTCTGTCTAGAGTTAGGCAATAAAAGAAGATTATTCCCTTTTCACAGACTTTAAGAATTCTGTGCTCATGGATGAAATATGAAAAGATATTTGAATGGACACTTTGTCTCAGCCACTTAATATTGAACAAATACCAGTGGTGCTTATTGTCAGGAAAAGGAGGATCTAATATGAAGCAAGGTAGAAAGCATTGTGTCCCCCAAATTCTAGCTTTGTTCATTGGAATATAAAAAACTCAGATACATTTGACTGTGGAAATACTGTTCAGTAAAAGACAAAATAAATTTTGGTTTATTCATATGTGGTACCCTTGGGAAGAAAAGAGCAAAGGACCCCAAAAATATTAGTGTACCCATATACAGACTTCTTACACATTATTCATGACTTCAAAGTAGAAAATGAAGAAAGAAAAAAAAAATGACACTTACTGTGGAAGCTCGCTTGTTAAATTTCTTTCTTTCATAGGCCTCCATAATGTCCCAATTCCAAAAACACAGTCCTTCCACATATCTCCATCATTCTCTGTGTTTTGCTTTATTCTCCCAAAGCAGCTTGTTTCCGTCAAGCTGCAGAAGCAGACAGCCAGCATCACAAGCAGTAAGACAAAAATGATACTGATCAGCATCCCCATGTCTCAAATCTCTCAGCCTGAGCTCAGATGTAGTGTGCAGCTGCCAGTAGATAAACACAACAAGTGCACATGCTCGTGTGTGTATATCTACCCTTACTACCATTGGTGACTAGAGGCAATATCTATATCCCTAATATTTTCTTTCCAGCCTTTGCCACCCTCCTTTGAGGGGTACAGAACACAGCCCTGAGGCTCTGCATCTGGGGTCTACATCAAGGCCAAAAACACAAGTTGAAAAACATGTTGTGATGATCATCTCTTATTTCAGGCGCAGTGATTTCATGCATATCCAGGCATGAATGCCACTGGGATAATCTCCTGAGCACATTTGGTCCCAGATTCATGTCAACAAACCATTCGGATGAACAACACCTAAAACCATGTAAGTGGATTTCATCAGACTTTCCAAAGCAGGATGTGAGGTGAAAAGATCGGAAAGGTTTCCTGCCCATCATAGCTCGTGCAGACACGTGCGGAATCATTTCCTCCATTGTTCAAGCAGTGGGAAGAACCCTCGCATAACACACTTCCATCAGGATCATAGCATTTACTGTGTGGTCCAGGCACTACTCCACAGCTGTTTCATGCCTGTAACGTCCCACAACTCCACGTTTCCCATTGTCCGAGTAAACAATAAAGCAATAATCATGGCAAATTCAAAACTTCCCAGTCTCTCAATATCAATACAGACACTAATCTTCATACTTCTGTTCTAAAACACGACCTTCATCCATGTTCCTCAGTTCCCACAGCCCAATGCCATGTGATGACCCAGTTTCTCACCTTTAATATTGCTTTTCTCCATTGTTTATTCTTACCTTTTTTCAGAATTCTAGCTGGAATTTAACTTTATATTTTGTGTGTAAACTCTGCATTTCCACCATTTAAGTAAGGAATTACTTTTCCTTGTTATTTTCACTCTATGTGTTGCCAAATGGACAGTCAATAACTGAGTGTGGAATGAAGAATTAGCTTTTGTTTATATGGACTGCAAAGAAAGTTGCACAAATTTAGTGTAATTAATTTTGTGTGAGTTGACATAGATCTTGGGACTCAGAAAAAGTTCAAGTGTCCTGAGTTATTTCCTCATTTAAAGATGATTAATATTTCAAAATCATTACTCACTGGTTGAAATTCTTGGAAGAATCCTCCTGGAGGATTCTAAGAGGCACATGCAGAGAAAATAGGGAGAATTAGTATGGAAAGGGGAGGAAATTCATCCTTCAGGATGGGAAATCAAATTTCTCTGCAGTGTTGAGCATGTTGTCATTAGGTTTTACCATAATTATTTCTTTGTTTTATTTTAAGTTAACATGAAACAGGATATATTTCTATATGAAATATTAACTTGTATGACATTGCAATTTGAGCATATTTCTCTTCCATTAACTATGTTTATCCTTCATCCAATTCTCACCTTATCTATTCCTTATCCCAAATATTCCCCTTATGTTTCATGTAAAATATATTTTTTTATGTTTTTACATTAGAGTGAATATACTTGTCATCTTGCCTTTTTGTTATATTTTTATTAGTTATGGATATGCTCAATATGTAAACAGTACATGTTGGTACTATCCTTATCTTCATGTTTATTCTCTCAAATGTTTTGATCACAAAGTGATTTTGTACTTTGTCAAATGCCTTTTCTGCATCTATTGAAATGATCATGTGGTTTTTGTGTGTAAGCTTATTTATATGGTGTATTACATTGACAGATTTTTAAATAATATTTTATTTATTTGACAGAGAAAGAGGGAGGGAGAGAGAGAGATTAAGAGAATGGGCACGCCAGGGACTCTAGCCACTGCAAACGAACTCCAGATGTGTGCACCCCCTTGTGCATTTGGCTAACTGCGTCCTTGGAAATTGAACCTGGGTCCTTTGGCTTTGCAGGCAAACACCTTAACCCCTAAGAAATCCCTCCAGCCCTTCATTGACAGATTTTTGTATGTTGAATCTCCTCTGCATTCCTAGAATGAAGCCTACTTGATAAAGGTGAACAGTGCTTTTGATGTGTTGTTCAATTTGGTTCTGCACAGATTTTGTTCAGGATCTTTGCATCTAAGTTCATCATGGCAATAGGCCTATAGTTTTCTTTTCTTGTGACATCTGTGCCTGATTTTGGTATTAGGGTGATATTAGCTTCATTAAAATGAGTTGGGGAGCTTTTCCCATTCTCCAAGAACGTGGCACAGTTTGAGAAAATTTGGTTTCAGTTTTCCATTAAGGTTTGATAGAACTCAGTGAAGAAGCCATCTGTTCCTGGACTCTTCTTTTGAGCCAGGTTCTTGATTACATTTTCAATCTTGATGGGTGGTGTAGGAGGTTAATCTGCTCTGAGTTTAGCTTTGGTAGGTGGTGGTATGTGTCCATGAATTCATCCATTTCCTGCATATTATCCAGTTTTGTGTAGTGGAGGTTTTTGAAGTAAGTCCTGATGATTCTCCAAATTTCACTTATGATCTCTCCTTTTTCATATTCAATTTTGTTAATCTGAAGCATCTCTTTTTTTCACTTGATCAAATTGGCCAGGAGCTTATCAATCTTGTTTATTTTTTCAAATAACCAGCTCTTTGTTTCATCGATTTTAGTAATTGTTTTCTTAGTTTCCAATTCACTTATCTATACTCTGATCTTGATTATTTCTTTCCATCTGGAGCTCTATGAGTTGGATATTTCTTGTTTTTCCATTGCCTTTAGGTGGATGGTTAGGCTATTGATTTGAGACCTCTCTGTCTTTGTTATGAAGGCATTTAGTGCTATGAATTTTGCCCCAAGGACTGCCTTCATTGTGTCCTTCAATTCTAGAAATTTTGCAGTTTCCTTTTTTATTTCGTCTACTCTGCAGTTTTTGTTTAAGAGTGTGTTATTCAATTTCCAGGAGCTGGTGGGATTCCTGACACATCTTGTGTTGTTAATTTCAAGCAACAGAGCATTGTGATCTGATATCATGCAGGAAATTCTGTTGATCTTCCTAAACATATGGAGGCAGGTTTTATTTTTTTATTTCTTATTTTTATTTTTTATTTTTATTTTTGGTTTTTCGAGGTAGAGTCTCACTCTAGCGCATGCTGACCTGGAATTCACTATGGAGTCTCAGGGTGGCCTTGAACTCAAGGCGATCCTCCTACCTGTCCCTCCTGAGTGCTGGGATTAAAGGCGTGTGCCACCACACCCGGCTTGGAGGCAGGTTTTATGGCCCAGTATATGTTCTATTTTAGAGAAGGTTCCATGGGCTGCTGAGAAGAATGTGTAATGTGTAGATTTTGTGTAGAATGTTCTGTAGATGTCTGTTAGGTCTAATTTATCTACGGTGTTGAGCTCTCTTACTTCCCTGTTAATGTTATGTTTGGATGATCTGTCTATTGCTGAGAGTGGAGTATTGAAGTCCCCAACCATGATGGTGTTGGTGGTTATTTCTGTTTTCTTGTCAAGTAGGTTTAGTTTTATTAATTGTGGTGCACATGTGTTTGGTGAATAAAGATTGTTGATTGTAATATCCTTTTCTTGGATCATTCCTTGATAAGTGAGAAGTGTCCTTCTTTCTCTTCTGATTATTTTGGTATGCAGTCTATTTTATTTTATATTAGTATAGGTATACCTGCTTGTTTCTATTTTTCTGTTAGCTTGAAATATAATTTTCCACCCTTTCACCCTGAGGAGTTGTTTGTCTTTAGTGGTGAGATGGGTTTCTTCAAGACAGCAGATTGAGGGGCCCAATTTTCTAATCCACCCTACTAGTTTATGTCTTTGGAACCTTTCCTGGTTGTTATCTATTAGGTCTAATCTAGCAAGTACATCATTCATACAATTATTGAACCTTTGTTGATTTTCTGCAAGTTCTGCCAATTGTTTAGCCAGCGTTGCATAGCTTCTATCTTCATTTTGGGATTCTGATCCAATTGTCCCTTGTATATTTTATGTTATTTTTATATTTTTTTGGTTTTTCGAGGTTGGGTTTCACTTTGGTCCTAGCTGACCTGGAATTCACTATGTAGTCTCAGGGTGGCCTCGAACTCATGGTGATACTCCTACCTCTGCCTCCCGAGTGCTGGGATTAAAGGGGTGTGCCACCACGCCCAGCCTTCTTGTATGTTTTGATTAGACACATCCATTGTGTGACTGGGCAATCTTGTTCTATTTACTTGCATTCAAATTTTGTGTGATTCCTTTTGTCCTGTGATCTCCCCCTCATAGTGTAGGAAACTTATTTAATTTTGGAGGATGCTATAGTTTACCCTTGAAGTGTCTTCAGTTATTATTCCCCTTTATGTTTGCTTCAGTTAGGCTTCTGCAGGCAATGGGGCCTGTATGCTCAGAGAGAAGGAGCCAGTGAGGATCTGGTGGGAGTCTGAGGACTGGATGAATGGGTTTGCTGGTCAGTAGTTCAGGGTATGGGACTGTGTGGTCATGTGGCTCTAGGGGACAGGGGTGGCCGGTGGGGGGAATGGGACAAAGCAGACTGGTGTTGTGGCAGAGCAGTGGAAGGGAGGAAGATGTGATTACATGGTGGTTTTGTGATGCTGATGGGTGAAGAGATGGGAGAGGGGGGTCTGTTCAGACCATGTAACAGGGGGTAGATGGGACTGCCAGATCCTGTGACACAGTGGGGTGGAGATATGGGACTGCTATGGGTCAGGTAATGCCCAGGGAATGGGTAGCAGTCGAAGTGGTGGGAAAGGGGAGGGAAGGAGGGGTGAACAATAGCTGCTGGCCTGGATCAGAGTAACCTGCAGGAAGTGCATGAGGACCTGCTCCATGCAGGACAGAGCAGTGGATGGGACAGTGGTCTCAGGTGGAAGGCCCCAGTGGCAGGAAAACCAAAGGATGGGGGAAATGGTAGCCTGCTGACCTGGGTCCCAGTAGCCTGCAGGAGAACCAGATGGTCCTTGTCCAGGCATGGCAGTAGTGGCTGGGACAGCTGTAGCAAAGAAGTCCCCTGTGGCAGGAAACCAAAGGAGGGAGTGCGAACGCTAGCCTGCTCTTCTGGGTCCCATTAGCCTGCAGGAAGTGCAGGGGGACCCGGTTGGCACACAGCAGGGCAGTGGGAGGGACACTGGTCACATGTGGAAGATCAGTGGCAGGAAACCTGAGCGAGGGTGGGAGGGAAGGGGAACACTAACCTGCTGACCTGGGTCCACTTCGCCTGCAGGGAGTGCAGGAGGAAACTGGTGGCACAGCGGCTGGGATGGCACCAGGGACAGCTGCTTGATGGGATTGGAGGGGGGTGGGCTACACAAGAGTCTGGGGATCACTGGATTCCCTACTTTGCTCCTCCATGCACTCACACTGGAGGTCTACTAGAATCTGCAAACCCCTAAACACCCCCCAAAAAACCCCAAAGATATTTCCATTCATTGCACGTGGGGTGAGGCATGGTTAGGTAGACACCATCTTGACTGGAAGTCTTTTCTAAATTTTTTTCTGACAACTTCTTTACTTACAGAAAATAAACAGTGATGATTCCCTCCCCTCCCAGACTTTCCCTTTCACCACTCCATTCTCCATCATATTCCCTCCCTTTCTCCATTACTCTCTTTCCCTTTGATATTATCATCTTTTTCTACTATTATGAGGGTCTTGGATGGAATTGCTAGGCTCTATGAAGTCATGGATATCAAGGCCAATTTCTGTCCGGACAGTTCAATTGTAAGGAGTGGTGCCCTTCCTGTGAGTCTTATATTCTTTCTGGCAATTCTTTTGCAATGGCCCTGAGCCTTAGAGAGTGTGATAGAGATGTTTCACTGAGGGACACTGCTTTGTCTCTTCTTCTCAACACTTTGTGTTCTTTTGGGTCATCCCAGTGGTCACCTCCATCTGAAAAGAGAAGATTTTCTAACCAAAAGTGAGAGTAGCATTACTATATGAATATGAACATTAAGTATAGGGCTGTCAGGACTCTTTGGTGAGAATAATATATGCATTTAGCCAGACAAAAGCAGGTTTTATACCCCTGAGGCTCATGACCTCCCCTGCCATAGATTTTTTATTAGGTTTTCAGTACTAAGCATGTATTTCTCCTATAGAGCAGCCCTTCAGTCCAGTTAGAGAGCAGTTGATATACCCCAGAGCAGACATGCCACTATTGCACCCTTTTGGTCATTTGGCATGTCTGGCCAAACTTGAGGCTTCCAGTGTCTACTGTTTTCACTGCTGATGACTTCTGTCTCCCATAGGGCTGCATGCAGTGCAGCCTTTTTTAGCTTTCCACTGGCTGGTCTACAGGCAGAAGGTTTTCAGCTCAGCAGCAGGTTGATTTCTCAGGGACCTTGATACCCAGGCTTGTGAAGTCTACAGCAATAGGGTCTTACCATCTGTTACTCCTGGGAAACCAAGGACCTTGGCAATAGCCTGGAATGTTTTGGAGATAACACGGACTTCCCTGGCCAACAATTCATTGGAAGGTATCCCAACCCTGGCACTGAAAATTTTCCAGTAGCCATCTATAACTTCTGAATGTGCCATTATTCAAAAAAGTAGACTTTCATATGTCTTGTTCAGAATATCTTGAAATTTGATTGAACTTCCCCCCAAAGTTCTCCTATTCAGTCTCTTTCCCTGGCCTCACTTATGCCATTTCACTCCATGAAATCTTTTCTTCTACTTAAATATATACAATATCATCCCCTAAAGTTCTTCCCTCATCTTCCTCCCTTATAGCCTTTTTTCTAGCTTATCTGCCTCTGCTACCAAGATTTGTAAGTCTAAACATTTGTAGCTAGGTTCCACATATGAGGGAGAACATATGACATTTGGCTTTCTGGGCCTGGGTTACCTCGCTTAGCATAATACTTTCCAGATCCATTCATTTCCCTGCAAATTTCATTTTTATTTACTACTGAATAGAACTCCATTGTGTAAATGAACCACATCTTTATTATCCATTCACCTATTGAGGTACATCTAAGCTGTTTCAATTTCCTTGCTATTGTGAATAGAGCAGCAATAAACATGGCTGTGTAAGTATCTCTAACGTAGTGAGAAGTGTCATTAGCATAGAGGTCTAGGAGGGCTGTACCTGGATCATATGGAAAATCTATATTTACCTGTCTCAAGAACCTCCACACTGATTTCCACAATGGCTGTACCAGATTACATTCCCATCAACAGTGCAGAAAGATTCCTCTTTTCCCACATCCTCACCAACATTTATTACCATTTGTTTTCTTGATGATAGCCATTCTGACAGAAGTGTGATGGATTCTCAAAATAGTTTCAATTTGCATTTCCCTGATGGATTTTTTTTTCTATTTCTGTGAAGAATACCATTGTAATTTTAATGGGGACTGCGTTAAATGTGTACACTGCTTTTGGTAAGATTGACATTCTCACAATATTGATTCTTCTAATCCAAGAACATGGGTGGCCTTTCCAATTTCTAGTGTCTTCTGCAATTTCTTCCTTGAGTGTTTTAAGATTCTCATTGTAGTGATCCTTCACTTCCTTGGTTAGGTTATTCCAAGGTACCTTTTTTTTTTTTTTTTTTTTTTTTTTTGAGGCAACGGCGAATGAAACAGATTCCCTGATTTCATCCTCCACATGTTTGTTGTTAGGAGACAGCAAAGCTACTGATTTACGTGTGTTTATTTTGTATCCTGTTTTGTTGCCCAAAGTGTTTACCAACTCTAACAGTTTGTTGGCAGAGCTTTTAGGGTCCTACATTTTCATCTGTCTTCAAAACCATCATCATTTAAGTGAACGGTGAATTCGGTCCACTAGCATTAGACTCACAGAAGCTAGGTGATGTAGGAATTATACATCCGAAATTAAAAAAAAAAAAACTGTTTCCACTGAAGATATTGCTTATTATTAACTGAAGCAAGAAGAAGAAGGAGACGAAATTGGGCATGGCGTGGCACACCTTTAATCCCTTGAGATTAAGCACATGGCAGGCAGAGGTAAGAGGATTGCCTGAGTTCCAGACCATCCTGAGACTACATAGTGAATTCCAGGTCAGCCTGAGCTTGAGTGAGACCCTAGCTCAAAAAAAAAAAAAAAAAAAAAAAAAACTGTCCCTGGGCTGGAGAGATGGCTTAGCAATTAAGCGCTTGCCTGTGAAACCTAAGGACCCTGATTCGAGTCTCGATTCCCCAGTACCCACGTTAGCCAGATGCACAAGGGGGCGCACGTGTCTGCAGTTCCCTTACAGTGGCTGGAAGCACTGGCGCACCCATTCTCTCACTCTTTCTCTCCCTCCCTCCCTCTCTCTCCTCTTTCTCTCTCTCTCTCTTCCCTTCTCTCCTTGTCTGTCAGTCTCAAATAAATAAAAATAAACAAACAAAAATATCTTTAAAAAGTCTCCTGTGGGCTGAAGAGAAGGCTTAGCAATTAATGCATTTGCCTACAAGTCCTAAGGACCCAGGTTCAATTCTCCAGGATCCAGGTTCAATTCCCCAGTACCCAGGTGAATCCACATGCACAAGGTATCACATCTGGAGTTTATTTGCAGTGGCTAGAAGCCCTGGTGCACCCATTCATTCTCTTTCTCTCTCTCCCTAATAAATAAAAATAAAATAAAGATTTCTACAGCATGAACCTTATTTAAACCCTTACCAGGAAGGGTTTTTTGTTTGTTTGTTTGTTTTTTGAGAGAGAGAGAGAGAGTGAGAAAAAGACAGAGTGTTCTGGAGAAATGACTTAGTGATTAAGGTGCTTGCCTTTGAAGCCTAAGGACCCTGGTTTGATTGACCCAGTATGCACGGTAAGCCAGATTCACAAGGTGGCTCATGTGCTGGAGTTCATTTGCAAAAGCTAGAGGCCCTGACATGCCCATTCATTCTCTCTCTCTCTCTCTGTGTTTTTCTAAGTATGATAAAAGGGAACATTGGCCAAGGAAGAATGTCAGGGAAAGTCCATTTCCAAAGCAGAAATGGGAGAGGCAGCTGTATGAGCCTGTCTGATTACTACATCCTATTCTAGAGAAATCACCTACGGTCCATGAGTTTAGCTTTAAAAGAACCCTGCAGGATTACATTCCAAAGTGCATGTTGATTTTGTGCACCCAGGGATTACAGCACTGGTATTTTACATTAAAGCTTCATATATTTGGGAAATTGAACCCCGGATTGTTAGGCTTTGCAAGCATGCACCTTTTACCTTTCAGCCATATCTCTAACCCTCGAAATTATTTTCAACAAACCTGATATAGCAAGGCAATTTCCAAACAACCACTTAGGATTTCCCAATTACATTTCAAAGAGAAAATAGGAGGACTTGATAACCAACTGGGTGGCATTGTGAGTCTAGAGAGAATTTGCAAACTAGTTGTTTGATATTTCTGTGGTTTGGGTTCATGACTTTCTAACTTCATGGATATTTTAAAAAAGATTTTCTTTATTTGAGAGAAAGAAAGAAATAGAGAGAATGGGCGCACCAGGGCCTCTAGCCACTGCAAATGAACTCCAGCCTTTTGTGCCACCCTGTGCATCTGGCTTATGTAAGTACTGCGGAATGAAACCCCAGTCCTTTATCTTTGCAAGCAATGCCTGAACTACTAAGTCTTCTCTCCAGCACAACCCCACCCCCACCAGCGATATTTTAATTTAAGACTTGCCATTGGAAGTAGTGGAAGAAAGCAATGCATTTGTGAAAAGAATCAAGAAGGTTTGACAAACCCTATCTGTGGTCTGGAAGCAGGTTGTCTCCTTGCCCCGTCTGCTGGGTGGTGATAGGAGACAGCCAGCCACACGGCCATGGGTACCAGGAAATGGCTGTGCATGGCATTTTGTAGAAAGAAATAAGCTATGTATATTAAATAAATAGAAACTATAGCCAGTGTGGATGGTGCAGTCCTTTAATCCCAGCACTTGGGGGGCAAATGTAGAATTGCTGGGAGTTCAAGGTCAGCCTGAGATGACAGAGTGAGTTCTAAGACATCCTGGGCCAGAGCGAGTCCTTGCTTCGAAAAACAAAAAACAAAACAGAAAAGGAAAAAGGAAGAGAAAGAAAATAAAAGTATTAAAGTAAATAGAGGGGGCTGGATACATGGCTTAGTGGTTAAAGTGTTTGCCTGCAAAGCCAAAGGATCCTGGTTCGATTCTCCAGGACCCACATAAGCCGGATGCACAAGGGGGTGTACGCATCTGGAGTTCCTTTGCAGGGGCTGGATGCCCTGGTGTGCCCATTCTCTCCCTCCCCCCTCTCTCAAATAAATAAATAAATATATATTTTGAAAAAAACATAAATAGAAACTACCTGACATTTTTCTCCTTCACCCAAGCCAGGAGTCATAGTTAGTTGTGGAGGGTGCAGGGAAGAAAAAGTTCTCAGTATGTGAGAAGAAAACAAGACATTGGAGATGAAAGCAGGTATCAGATTAATAAGGCATTGTGTCATCTGAAGACACAGAAGCAAATGTTAAAAGCAGACATGCATCAGCTTGGCATGGTGGTGCACACCTTTAATAGCAGCACTCTGGAGGCGGAGGTAGGAGGATCACCATGAGTTTGAGCCTACCCTGACACTACATAATTAATTCCTGGTCAGCCTGGACCAGAGTGAGACCCTACCTCCAAACACCAAAAAAAAAAAAGTAGACATGCATGGGCTGGAGAGATGGTTCAGTAGTTAAGGCGCTTGCCTGCAAAGCCCAATGACCTAGGTTTGTTTGTTTGTTTTCGTGGTAGGGTCTCACTCTAGCCCAGGCTGACCCGGAATTCACTATGTAGTCCCAGGGTGGCCTCGAACCCATGGCGATCCTCCTACCTCTGCCTCCCGAGTGCTGGGATTAAAGCGTGCGCCACCACGCCCAGCTGCAGCTGCCTCTTTGGTTAAGCTGAAACTTAGGCCTAACCAGGGCAGCACTCTACTGAAGCCTGTCATGGCATCATTCCGTTTCTGGGTCCTTCAGAGCCATCACTCCACCCCCTCAAGTCTTTATTTAATTGAGGGAACAAGTCTGCTGCACTCAGCAAGCCATTTTCCATCTCTGCTCCCCAGCTTCATTCACAAAGCAGTAACAACAAATGCTGGTGAGAACTAGGATGAGAAGTGTCCTTACACATGCCGGTTGGGAATGTACGTGAGTGTGAGCACCATGGAACTCAGTGCGGACGTTCCTCAGAGCGGAAATAGAGCTGCCACACGAGCCAGCTGTGCCACTCCTAGGAAGAAGCCAGAAGGAATCTAAGTCAGCACGAAACATAGATACCCACACCCATGGTCAATGCAGCACTATCCATAATCTCCATGATATGCATATATGCACGTATTTATATGCACGTGTAAGTGAGGCCAGGAAAATAAAGGAGACTATATAGAGAGGAAAGGGAAAAATGTTTATAAAGGGTACATATGGTCAATGTGCGTGATATATGTGAGTGAAAATGAGTCCATACCATACATTAAAAAATTGGACTGGGCAAACATAACAAACACCACCCAGGGCAGTATAAAATGTGTAACACAGCATTTTAAATGTCGTCTGGGTGCTGGGGAAAGCTTCCCTGAGGGCCTGACAAGTACCAATGCTGTTACCTTTAGGCTAGCAGAGGAGTGATGTGAGGTTAAGGCAGTAGGAAATCCTTACCGTATGGCAGCAGGCCCAGCCTCTGC
>CM070791.1:117870-136163 GCA_036346955.1 Dipus sagitta | reverse complement strand
GTCACAGTTGAGAGAATAACGTGGTGTTTTATATTAGGCACGGAATGGTCAGCATGAGCCCAGGGCCCATCTTCACTCACCACGCTTTTACGGAGAGCTTCCTTTAGACTCCCAGTGTTCAAATATTAGCAGGCCTACCAGCTAGGCTGTGAGGAATCCTCCTGTGCTTCACTGTTTCACGTGAGGAATAAGATAAGAACCCAATTTCTATGCCATAGCTTTGCTTTGTCAGGTAAGGCAGGAAGAGCTCATATACTAAAATTTGAATAATAGAGGAAAAATTAGAATGGCCCCTGCACAAGAATGGCAGAAAAAAAATTGTGAATTATTCTGCATTTTTTTACAAGATAACACATAAATACACACAAACATTTTTCACCCAAGTAATATATTTTCCTTTCCTATAAGACTTTATTTTCTACAGGGAACGTGCCATGTATATATTTGGTTTTTCAAGGTAGGGTATCATTCTAGCCCAGGCTGACCTGGAATTCACTATGCAATCACAGGACTGCCTTGAACTCATTGTGATCCTTCTACCTCTGCCTCCCGAGTGCTGGGATTAAAGACATGAGCCACCACGCACTGCATACACACACACACACACACACACACAAACACACACACACACAAACACACACACACATATATATATATATACATATATATATATATATATATATATATAATTTATTCTTATTTCTTCATAAACAAATTTATTACTCGTCCATTATTCCTGGTGCAGTTACCTTCTCATTTGTAGCACAATGTATGCAACCAAAGCAGCTCATGGGAAGAGAATGCTTATCTTGGCTTGCAGATTCAACGGGAGGCTTCCTGACTGCAGAGGAAAGGATGGCATAGGCAGAGGCTGGACATCACCTCCACCAAAGCAGGCAGAACACGACAGCATGAGAGCGAGCTAAGCACGGGCAAGGCGTCGCTGCCTATCACACTCATAACCCTGACGCCAGTA
The DNA here is from genome assembly GCA_036346955.1 of Dipus sagitta. NCBI lineage: Eukaryota > Metazoa > Chordata > Mammalia > Rodentia > Dipodidae > Dipus > Dipus sagitta. The sequence goes on along the minus strand of CM070791.1, from coordinate 135,187 downwards.
ACACACTTCCTCTGGAAACATACCAATTCCCAATTTGTCACCAGCTGGTACCTAGTATTCTGAATACGTAAGTTTATGGGGGACACCTAATTCAATTCACCACAGCATATCATACTGCTAATTATGTACTCCGTTCGAAAAGGGTGAGAACTGTTGAAAAACATAAAAAAATAGAGAAACAATGAATCCAGGGGAATCAAAGATGTGAATATTGTCTGTTTTGCACAGGGATTCATTGAAAAGCAGTTTGCCATGAACACTTGGGGATTTCAGGAAGAAGCCAAGTGGCTGTGTGGGGGCTTCCAGGAGGGGGGCGGGGAGAAGAGTGGGAAAGACATGACAAAAGCAGCGAGAAGGAGCCTGAGGTCCTGGAGGACTTTGGGAGCAGAGGCTGGGCCTGCTGCCATACGGTAAGGATTTCTTACTGCCTTAACCTCACATCACTCCTCTGCTAGCCTAAAGGTAACAGCATTGGTACTTGTCAGGCCCTCAGGGAAGCTTTCCCCAGCACCCAGACGACATTTCAAATGCTGTTACACATTTTATACTGCCTTGGGTGGTGTTTGTTATGTTTGCCCAGTCCAATTTTTTAATGTATGGTATGGACTCATTTTCACTCACATATATCACGCACATTGACCATATGTACCCTTTATAAACATTTTTCCCTTTCCTCTCTATATAGTCTCCTTTATTTTCCTGGCCTCACTTACACGTGCATATAAATACGTGCATATGTGCATATCATGGAGATTATGGATAGTGCTGCATTGACCATGGGTGTGGGTATCTATGTTTCGTGCTGACTTCGATTCCTTCTGGCTTCTTCCTAGGAGTGGCACAGCTGGCTCGTGTGGCAGCTCTATTTCCGCTCTGAGGAACGTCCGCACTGAGTTCCATGGTGCTCACACTCACGTACATTCCCAACCGGCATGTGTAAGGACACTTCTCATCCTAGTTCTCACCAGCATTTGTTGTTACTGCTTTGTGAATGAAGCTGGGGAGCAGAGATAGAAAATGGAGTGCTGAGTGCAGCAGACTTATTCCCTCAATTAAATGAAGATTTGAGGGGGTGGAGTGATGGCTCTGAAGGATCCAGAAACGTAATGATGCCATGACAGGATTCAGTAGAGTGCTGCCATGGTTAGGCCTAAGTTACAAGTTTCAGCTTAAACAAAGTGGCAGCTGCAGCTGGGCATGGTGGCGCACGCCTTTAATCCCAGCACTCGGGAGGGAGAGGTAGGAGGATCGCCGTGGGTTCGATGCCACCCTGGGACTCCATAGTGAATTCCAGGTCAGCCTGGGCTAGAGTGAGACCCTACATCGAAAAAGCAAAAAAAAAAAAAAAAAAAAAAACAAAGAGGCAGCTGCCTGTGCCCCCTGTCCAGGACACCTGAGACTTGTCCCTCCTACCTCCCTGTCTCGGCCAATCGAAATACATACAAATGTTATTGCTGCTTGTTTAGCCAATCCCAACACAGTTTGCTTAATTACCTAACTCCAGCCGCCAACCTTGCCCGCCAAAATCTTCCTGCCTCTGTCCAGCCCTCAATTTTGCCTGCGGAAATCCCAAGCCAATCAGAAGAATACAAGTGCATTCACCGTTTAAATCAACCAATCACGTACCCATCCGCTTCTTCTATGTTCAAATCCCTATAAAAACCTTACCCTCCCACTACTCTGGGCTCTTGTATGGATTCACTGCGTTGGTGAAGTCAAGAGACCAAGCTTAAGACCGAAATAAAGCTCCTTGCCCTTGCTTACGTGTTTGGTTGTCCTTGGTGGTCACTGGGGTTGCCGAGAACTGGGCATAACAGCTCAACACTTATGGTGTTTTCCTGCAAAGCCTAACAAACTGGGTTCGAACCCCAGTACTCATGTAAAGCCAGATGCACAAAGTGGTGCATACATCTGGAAGTAATTTGCAGATGGTTTTCTGATTAGCTAAGCAATCTGTTCAGTGGAAAGAAAACCATAGCTAGAGTTAGGAGCAAATTCAGAATCCTATGGACACCAAGATAGTAGTCTCCAATGAAAATCATCCATTAGTCTTTGGTCAAAAGTGAGACTACAGCTATCAAAATCTCTCCAAATTAATAATTGTTATACACTTTAACGTATCCTGATCTCATTCTAAATTGGAGAATCTATTTTCTTTTTCTAAAAGCAGCAAGAACAAAGTACAACCAAAATCTATCAACAGGACAAGGATCTCTGACTCCATGTCAGCTAGTGAACCACCCCAAGCACAGGAGCTAGGGCCCAGATGGAAACACAATGAATTGGTGAGATGAGCAGGAATGCTCCCTCCACGGACAGCCTGATAATGTGAGCCAGGGTGATGGAGACTGACACTGAAGATACTCAAAATGCACTAAAACAGAAATCCAGAATGCTGAGATTTCCACACTAAAGTAGATATAAAGCCCACTGACGAAATCCCAGGAAATTTTGTGGGAGAGTGGGCAGTAAGAATGTATAAACCACAGGGAGGGAGAAAATATCCAGGAGCATTGCACAGTCTTCTCACAATTCATTACCCACAACTACATGGTGAATACAAGAGATCCCACTAAAGAGATTCTCAGGTGTATCAGGCACAGGGAGGAGGGGAATGATGATACAAACAGTTCATGTATCAGTACAATGTGTCTACTAAATAAAAAAGAAAGTACTAATGAGAAGTGGAAAAAAAATTCTATTTGTAACATGTCAGTCCTGTAACTACCATGAGAAAGACATGCCAGTTTAGGATCTCAGAATAGATATAAGTTATCATAACATTGAGTGACATCTTCTATTCTACCAGGAGTAAAAGTATTTTACAGTCCTCTCTTAACTGTGTGCTTCATTCATGTATTAACTGGAATATTGATCAAATACCTGACTGATACTATTTAAAACCCTTACTATTCTTATGTCCATCTGAAACACGGTGAAAGAGGAAGACAATCAATAGTTGGCACCTTTCTTCTTTCTGTATTCAATTTAGAATGGAAGGAAATATCATGGGATCTCATCTACACTGTATCTGAGAGATTAGTAACCATGAGAAAAGTCTATCTAGTGTTAGGCAATAAAAGAAGATTATTCCCTTTTCACAGACTTTAAGAATTCCGTGCTCATGGATGAAATATGAGAAGATATTTGAAGGGACACTTTGTCTCAGCCACTTAATATTGAACAAATACCAGTGGTGCTTGTTGTCAGGAAAAGGAGGATCTAATATGAAGCAAGGTAGAAAGGATTGTGTCCCCCAAATTCTAGCTTTGTTCATTGGAATATTACAAAATCAGATTCCTTTGACTGTGGAAATAATGTTCAGTAAAAGACAAAATAAATTTTGGTTTATTCATAAGTGGTACCCTTGGGAAGAAAAGAGCAAAGGACCCAAAAAATATTACTGTACCCATATACAGACTTCATACACATTATTCATGACTTCAAAGTAGAAAATGAAGAAACAAAAAAAAAAAATGACACTTACTGTGGAAGCTCGCTTGTTAAATTTCTTTCTTTCATAGGCCTCCATGATGTCCCAATTCCAAAAACACAGTCCTTCCACATATCTCCATCATTCTCTGTGTTTTGCTTTATTCTCCAAAAGCAGCTTGTTTCCGTCAAGCTGCAGAAGCAGACAGCCAGCATCACAAGCAGTAAGACAAAAATGATACTGATCAGCATCCCCATGTCTCAAATCTCTCACCCTGAGCTCAGATGTAGTGTGCAGCTGCCAGTAGATAAACACAACAAGTGCACATGCTCGTGTGTGTATATCTACCCTTACTACCATTGGTGACTAGAGGGAATATCTATATCCCTAATATTTTCTTTCCAGCCTTTGCCACCCTCCTTTGAGGGGTACAGAACACAGCCCTGAGGCTCTGCATCTGGGGTCTACATCAAGGCCAAAAACACAAGTTGAAAAACATGTTGTGATGATCATCTCTTATTTCAGGCGCAGTGATTTCATGCATATCCAGGCATGAATGCCACTGGGATAATCTCCTGAGCACATCTGGTCCCAGATTCATGTCAACAAACCTTTCGGATGAACAACACCTAAAACCATGTAAGTGGATTTCATCAGACTTTCCAAAGCAGGATGTGAGGTGAAAAGATCGGAAAGGTTTCCTGCCCATCATAGCTCGTGCAGGCACGTGCGGAATCATTTCCTCCATCGTTCAAGCAGTGGGCAGAACCCTCACATACCACACTTCCATCAGGATCATAGCATTTACTGTGTGGTCCAGGCACTACTCCACAGCAGTTTCATGCCTGTAACGTCCCACAACTCCACGTTTCCCATTGTCTGAGTAAACAATAAAGAAATAATCATGGCAAATTCAAAACTTCCCAGTCTCTCAATATCAATACAGACACTAATCTTCATACTTCTGTTCTAAAACACGACCTTCATCCATGTTCCTCAGTTCCCACAGCCCAATGCCATGTGATGACCCAGTTTCTCACCTTTAATATTGCTTTTCTCCATTGTTTATTCTTACCTTTTTTCAGAATTCTAGCTGGAATTTAATTTTATATTTTGTGTGTAAACTCTGCATTTCCACCATTTAAGTAAGGAATTACTTTTTCTTATTACTTTCACTCTATGTGTTGCCAAATGGACAGTCAATAAATGAGTGTGGAATGAAGAATTTGCTTTTGTTAATATGGACTGCAAAGAAAGTTGCACAAATTTAGTGTAATTAATTTTGTGTGAGTTGACATACATCTTGGGACTCAGAAAAGGTTCAAGTGTCCTGAGTTATTTCCTCGTTTAAAGATGACTAATATTTTAAAATCATTACTCACTGGTTGAAATTCTTGGAAGAATCCTCCTGGAGGATTCTAAGAGGCACATGCAGAGAAAATAGGGAGAATTAGTCTGGAAAGGGGAGGAAATTCATCCTTCAGGATGGGAAATCAAATTTCTCTGCACAGTGTTGAGCATGTTGTCATTAGGTTTTACCATAATTATTTCTTCCTTTTATTTTAAGTTAACATGAAACAGGATATATTTCTATATGAAATATTAACTTGTATGACATTGCAATTTGAGCATATTTCTCTTCCATTAACTATGTTTATCCTTCACCCAATTCTCACCTTATCTTTTCCTTATCCCAAATATTCCCCTTATGTTTCATGTAACATATATTTATTTATGTTTTTCACATTAGAGTGAATATACTTGTCATCTTGCCTTTTTGTTATATTTTTATTAGTTATGGATATGCTCAATACGTAAACAGTACATGTTGGTACCATCCTTATCTTCATGTCTATTCTCTCAAATGTTTTGATCACAAAGTGATTTTGAACTTTGTCAAATGCCTTTTCTGCATCTATTGAAATGATCATGTGGTTTTTGTGTGTTAGCTTATTTATATGGTGTATTACATTGACAGATTTTTAAATAATATTTTATTTATTTGACAGAGAAAGAGGGAGGGAGAGAGAGAGATTAAGAGAATGGGCACGCTTTGGACTCTAGCCACTGCAAACGAACTCCAGATGTGTGCACCCCCTTGTGCATTTGGCTAACTGCGTCCTGGGAAATTGAACCTGGGTCCTTTGGCTTTGCAGGCAAACACCTTAACCACTAAGACATCCCTGCAGCCCTTCATTGACAGATTTTTGTATGTTGAATCACCTCTGCATTCCTAGAATGAAGCCTACTTGATAAAGGTGAACAGTGCTTTTGATGTGTTGTTGAATTTGGTTCTGCAAAGATTTTGTTCAGGATCTTTACATCTAAGTTCCTCAGGAGGAATGCCATGAGTTCGAGGCCACCCTGAGACTCCATAGTGAATTCCAGGTCAGCCTGGGCTAGAGTGAGACCCTACCTCGAAAAAAAAAAAAAAAGTCATCTATGTGAGTAGATGCAAAAAAAAAAAAAACCTCTAGGGCACTGAGAAAAATTTAGATACATAATGAGATGATAGGTGGATAGAGAAATGATAGATGATTGCATGCATACACTCACAGATGATAAAGAGATAGATGATAGCTGATTACATAGATAGATGATTACATACATGGGTGGACGGATTGATAGAGGATAAATGATCATGGTACATCCACAAAAATGATACATCTATATATACATGGATGGATTAATGGAATGAACATAGAGGTAGGAAGATAACAGGTAGGTGGATAACTACCATTGAAGGAATCGATAACAAACAAAATGTGGGGGCTGGAGAGATGGCTCGGTAGTTAAGGCACTTGCCTGCAATGCCTAAGAACTGCAGTTCAACACTCCCCAATATCCACATAAAGCCAAGTGCACCAAGTGGCACAAGTACCTGGAGTTCCTTTGCAGTGACTAGAGACCCTGACACATCCATTCTCTCTCTCTTTGCAAATAAATAAATAAATGTTAAAAGAAAACAAAATGTGATCAATAAAATAAATAATGGAGGTGAGCATGGGCTAGAGCAAGACCATACCTGAAAACCAAAATAAATAAATAAACGATGGAAGAGAAATCTACATACACAAGTATTGGATAGATAACAGGTAGAAGACAGACACATCAACATGTATGAAGGGATTGATTAATAGAATAGCTTCTTTATTGAGGCAAGGTCTCACACTTGAACCCAGAAGAGTTGAAGAGTCTAGCTAACCAGCTTGACCCCAAAATCTTGTCTCCACTTCCTGCATACTGGGACGACGGCCTTGTACCATCACACCCACCTGACCTTTACAAAGGTATGGGGATCTGAATTAAGATCTTCATGCTGACGCAGTAAGCCCTTTACCGACTGGACCAGCTACTTTCTCATTGCTATGACTAAATATCTGCTCAGAAGCCACTTAAACAAGGAGAAAGTTTATTTTATTGACAAGGGTCCAGTCACTTGGCAGGCTGGGGAAGATACTGGTCAAAGGATGCTGATATTCATTTATTGCACAGATAGATTCTGGGGGGCTGGAGTGATGACTTAGTGATAAAAGGCACTTGTCTGTGATGGCTAAGGATCTAGGCTTTTTCTCTTTCTCTCTCAAGTAAATAAAAATAATAAAAATTTTAAAATTCTGGAAATCTTATATACAATATGGTGATAATTCTTTATGATACTGTGTTGTGTACTTGAAATTTTCTACAAGCATAGACTGGAAATGTTCTTACCACGCACACAGGATAGCTAATGATGTCAGCAACGGACAGGAAAATTTGTTGTTCTGCACAAATTATTTTATATTGCAGATGTAAATCCACATTACAGATGGTAAATAGGTTCAATTTTTATTAGTTGTTCCTCAGCAAAGTTTTGGGGGAGAGGAGGGTGAACAAAAACTTACCTTACCTCAAATCCCCCCACAAAATAAAAATTAAAAATGACTGGAGAGATGGTTCAGTCTTCATTAGCCTGCAAAGTCAAAGAACCCAGGTTTGATTCCCCAGTAACCATGTAAAGCCAGATGTACAAGGTGACACCTACATCTGGAATTCATTATCAGATATCTATCATCTATCTCAGATAAATAAATTAATTGAACATTTTTAAAAGAATTAAAAACACAAATAATATTTCATACAAAAATAATAAACAGTTTCTAACAGGTCATGCTTGAATGCAATGAATGCTGCACATAATAAACATGACCTTCTCATCCCTTACATTTCTCCTCAAAAGATAAAGTATATATATATGTGTATATATATGTGTGTGTGTGTATGTATATATATATGTATATAAGTTTGGGGTAAAAGAATCCACATGAGACTGAAATAACAGGTTCCCAGACCCAATAGGTGGCCTAAGGCAATAGAAATTTGTTCTCTTTCATGGTATAGGCCAGAGGTCTAAAATCAAGCCTTGGCCGTGTCAAAGATGATATGAGACAGTCTTTCCATGTTCCCTTAACTTGCCATGTTTTGCCTCTGCAGGACCTTGCTTCCTCCTCAAGTACTAGGAAGTGCCCTTCCTTGCTTCTAAACACATCTATCAGTGAATATGAGTGTGCTCTGAATCCAGGTTGACATCATCTTGAGATCCTTCACTTACTCGTATTTGCAAAGACTACTTTCATTACATGAGAGATCCTTCATTTACTCGTATTTGCAAATCCCGCCTTCATCACATGACGTCCCATTCCTAGGTTCCACCTATCCAGTCCATATAGACCTTGTCCTCTCTGTAGCCCAGGCTTGATTTGACCTTGCCATCATCCTGTCTCAGTCTGTTTCGTGGCGGGGATTGCAAGCTTGCCACATTAGGCTTACTGTATATTATGTTCTCTTTCCTGTGAGGCTTGTCTACCTCCCTTCCTGTCTTTGTAGAATTCACTGTCTTCTAAGAACTGTCCCTTACTGCCTTGGGGCATTGAGTGCCCCTGCAGCACTTGGACACAAGCTGAGAAGCTAGCACTGGAATAGAAAGAAGAGTGACTGCTGTGCCCTGCTCTGAACCACAGCCTTGACACCACCCTTGCTTGCTGCTCCCACATCCTTCTTGATGTTGGGCCCTCCAGGCTTGAGAGCCATAGTGCTGCAGATTGAAAGTTAATCAAAGCTGATAGTAATTCAACAGTTAATTGTCAGCTAGTGAAAAAAGAAAAGAACCCACCCCACATGACATTCCCACAGCCCTCTCCTCATCTGCACTGGGCTCTTCAGTCAGCCATCAGAAGGGAAGCATGGCACAGGGAACATGCACATTTTTAGGGACAGCTCAGTGTCAGCATTTCAACATGCATTGATTCTATGATATTTTGCGTCAGCTCTTTCATGAGTATAAAGCTATGTACCTGTTTTGTTTTATTTTATTTTTTTTTGGAAAAAAATGAAAATATCACACATGTCCCTCCAGTCCAGTCATTCCTTAAATCAGAGCTGTCAAGCGGAGACGTTCTCCAGGGTGATAAATTCAGCATGAAGAAAGCAGGGTGGTGGAAAATTGGTGGGGGGGGAAGAGTTGGAAATCATGGCCATATTCTTTTTCAGTGGGGACTGTAATCCAGGGCACAGCAGCCTACCCATGATGCCCACCTCAAACAATGAGGTGCTGTGAGCTAGGAGAAGGCTATGAACAAACCCACTTTCTCCCTAGCCCTTGCAGGTGACAACAGTTATCTGCCAATATACTGAGGATGTAAAATGAAAATGAAAACATGCAAAAGCTAGGAGCCGAAAAGCATTTTTTGGTATGGTTTTATTTAAAAAATATATGAGAGGGCTGGGGAAATGGCTGCGTGGTAAAGGCGTTTCCTGTGAAGCCTAAGAACCCCGGTTGGGTTCCCTAGGACCCATGTAAGCCAGATGCACAAGGGGGTGCATGCATCTAGAGTTCATTTACAGTGGCTGGAGGCCCTAATGCACCCATTCTTTCTTTCTCTCTGCCTCTTCCCCCCTGTCTTTCTCTCAAATAAATAAGTAAAATAAAAAAGGCATGAGCCAGCATTCTTACAACAACAACAAAAATAATACAAGAACAAAGTGACTGTGTGGAAGGCTACTGGAATCAAAAAACACATATTTCTCTATTAAAAATACCTATGTGGGGCTGCAGAAATGCCTTAGTGGTTAAGGTGCTTGTCTGTGAAGCCAAAAGTCCCAGGTGGGATTCCCCAGGAACCACGTAAGCGAGACGCACTAGTGGGCACATGCATCTGGAGTTCCTTTCCAGTGGCTAGAGGCCCTGGCACACCCACCCTCCCCTTCTCTCTCTCTCCCTCTCTCTCTTACATCTGCCTCTTTCTCTCTCTCTCTCTCAAGTAAATGAATACAAATAAAATAATTTTAAAAATTAAAATTAAAGGCAAGGCATGGTTGTGCATGCTTTTAATCTCAGCAGTCAGGAGGCAGAGGAAGGAGGATCACCATGAGTTTGAGGCCACCCTAAGACTACATAGTGAATTCCAGGTCAGCCTGAGCTAGAATGAGACCCCACCTCAGAAACCGAAAAATTAAAGTGAAATTTAAAAAACAGTAAGGCACTTTGTGTTCTTCTAATGACAAAATATCCACAGGATAGGTGCTGTGAGCTCACTTCTAACAACAGATGGTAAGACCCTATTGCTGAAGATTTCACATGCATGGGCGGCAAGGTCACTGAAAAATCAAGGTGGTTCTGAGCTGAAAACCTCCTCCATATAGACCAGCCAACAGAAAGCTGCACTGCATGCAGCCCAATTTGAGACAGAAGTCCTGAGTGGTGAAAACAGTGGACACTGGAAGCCTCAAGTTTGGCCAGAAAGGCCAAATGACCGAATGAGTGCAATAGTGGCATATCTACTCTGGGGAAAACCAACTGCTCTTCAAGGCACTGCTTGGACATGGAAAGGGCCTCCTTCTCCGCCCCCGAGGGCATGGCACTCTCCTGTCCTGGGGCAGAAGGAGATGAGGCTGCACCCAGGGGAGCCAGAGTGAACTCTAAGACACTGGTCTACTCTGGACGCAGGCAGGGCCAGCACTCCCTACAGGACGCCAGGCGTCCAGCCAAGTGCACGGAGCCACACGCAAGCCACACGCGGGAGGAGCAGGAGGAGGAAGCCTGTTCCACCTTGGCAGCAAGCAGAATCTGGTGGAATCCTGTCCCATGGCTCTCTCCGGATAAGCACACGCCTGTACAGCTCTGTGCCCTGGAGAAAAGTCACCCAGAACTCCTTGCAGAGCAGCCTGGTTTACAGTGGGTTTGCTGGCTGCAATGGATCTTACTAGATTGTCGGAACTTGGCAGGGAATTCACAAGGATCCTCCCAAGTGCCGGAATAACAGGGAAGCTCCACCAAGCCCAACTGGCTTCTGGGATCTTTCACATCTACCCGCCCCCTGCCCCCACGAGCTGTCCCTAAAAATATGCATGTTCTCTGTGCCATGCTTCCCTTCTGATGGCTGACTGAAGAGCCCAGTGCAGATGAGGAAAGGGTTGTGGAATGTCACGTGGGGTGGGTTCTTTTCTTTTTTCACTAGCTGACAATTAACTGTTGAATTACTATCAGCTTTGATTAACATTAAATCTGCAGCACTATGGCTCTCAAGCCTGGAGGGCCCAACATCAAGAAGGATGTGGGAGCAGCAAGCAAGGGTGGTGTCAAGGCTGTGGTTCAGAGCAGGGCACAGCAGTCACTCTTCTTTCTATACCAGTGCTAGCTTGTCAGCTCGTGTCCAAGTACCTTGTACATCTGGCTTTGCAGGTTACTGGGAAATCAAACTGGGGTCCATTGAATTTGCAGGCTAATGAAGACTGAACCATCTCTCCAGCCATTTTTAATTTTTATTTTGTGGGTGGATTTGAGATAAGGTAAGTTTTTGTTCACCCTCCTCTCCGCCAAAACTTTGCTGAGGAACAACTAATGAAAATTGAACCTATTTACCATGTGTAATGTGGATTTACATCTGCAATATAAAATAATTTATGCAGAACAACAAATTTTCCTGTCCATTGGTGACATCATTTGCTTTCCTGTGTGTGTGGTAAGAACATTTCCAGTCTATGCTTGTAGAAAATTTCAAGTACACAACACAGTATCCTAAAGTATAATCACCATATTATATATCAGGTTTCCAGAATTTTTAACTTTTTATTATTTTTATTTACTTGAGAGAGAGCCTAGATCCTTACCCATCACAGACAAGTGCCTTTAATCACTAAGTCATCACTCCAGCCGCCAGAACTCAGCTTTACAATTATATGAACACAAAACCAAACCTACAGAGAGTATGTCAGGAAATTATCCACAGAGAAGAAAAAACAATCAAACACAATTGCCTACAAGAAGCAGATCACAACCGCCAAACTCAGAGTAGGCACAAAAAACTTCAACATCCATGAAAACACCAGCCCACATTTACCATCACAATATGGCAGGGATGAAATCAAATCTCACAGTCATTACCCTAAATATTAATGGCCTTAATTCACCCATCAAGAGACACAAGCTAAGAGGATGGATCAAAAAATTAGACCCCTCAATCTGTTGCCTTCAAGAAACCCACCTCACCACTAAAGACAGACATCTCCTCAGGGTGAAAGGGTGGAAAACAGTATTCCAAGCAAATGGGAATAAGAAGCAAGCAGGTGTAGGCATATTAATATCGGATAAAATAGACTTCAAACCAAAAATAATCAAAAAAGACAAAGAAGGCCACTTCCTACTTATCTAGGGAATGATCCATCAAGAGGATATTACAATCATAAAACTGTATGCACCAAACACAGGGGCACCACAGTTCATCAAACAAAACCTTCTTGACAATAAAACAGAAATAATCACAAACACCATCATACCTGGGGACTTCAATACACCATTATCAGTAATAGACAGATCATCCAAACAGAAACTCAACAGGGAAGTAAGAAAGCTCAACCAAACCACAGATGACTTAGACCTAACGGACATGTACAGTACCTTCCATCCCAAATCCACAGATTACACATTCTTCTCAGCAGCCCATGGAACATTCTCTAAAATAGACCATATACTGGGTCACAAACACTGCCTCCACATATTTAGGAAGATTGACATAATTCCCTGCATGATATCAGATCACAATGCTATATTGCTAGAAATCAACAACAAAAGACCCACCAAGAATCCCAACGGCACCTGGAAACTGAACAGCACACTTTTAAACAATACATGGATACTGGATGAAATTAAAAATGAAATTGCAAAATTTCTGGAATTGAACGACAAGGAGAACACATCGTACCAAAACTTATGGGACACAATGAATGCGGTCCTCGGGGACAATTCATAGCACTCAATGCCTTCATAAAAAAGACAGAAAGGTCCCAAATCAATGACCTAACCATCCACCTAAAGGCACTGGAAAACCAAGAAAAATCCAACCTAAAGAGCTCCAGAAGGAAAGGAAGAATTAAGATCAGAGCAGAAATCAATGAACTGGAAACGAAGGAAACAATTAAGACAATTGACAAAACAAACAGCTGGTTCTTTGAAAAAATAAACAAGATTGACAAAGACCTGGCCAATCTGATCAAGCAAAAAAAGGAGAAGCTTCAAATTAACAAAATTCAAACTGAAAAAGGAGAGATCACAACAGACATAAGTGAAATTTGGAGAATCATCAGGACTTATTTCAAAAACCTCTACTCCACAAAACTGGATAATGTGGAGGAGATGGATAAATTCTTGGACGCATACCATCTACCAAAGCTAAACACAGAGCAGATTAATCACCTCAATCAACCCATCACACTCATGGAGATTGAAAAAGTAATAAAAAACCTCCCCAAAAAGAAGAGTCCAGGACCAGATGGCTTCTCAGCTGAATTCTATCAAATATTCATGGAAGAACTCAAACCAATCTTCCTCAAACTGTGCAACACAATTAGTGAACAGGGAAAGCTACCCAACTGCTTTTATGAAGCTAGCATCACCCTAATTCCAAAACCAGGCAGAGATGCCACAAGAAACGAAAGCTACTGGCCTATTTCCCTGATGAATTTAGATGCAAAGATCCTAAACAAAATCCTTGCAAACCGAATCCAACAACACATCAAAAGCATTATCCACCTTGACCAAGTGGGATTCATTCCAGGAACACAGGGGTGGTTCAACATACAGAAATCTGTCAATGTAATACACCACATAAGCAAGGTTAAACATAAAAACCACATGATCGTTTTGGTAGATGCAGAAAAGGCCTTTCACAAGATTCAACATCACTTCATGTTCAAAACATTGGAGAGAATTGGCATGGTTGGTTCATATCTTAACCAATAAAGGCAATATACCAAGCTCCGAAGGCCCAAATAATACTTAATGGAGAGAGACTGGAGGAATTCCCATTAAGATCAGGAACAAGACAGAGTTGTCCACTCTCACCTCTGCTTTTCAATATAATACTGGAAGTCCTTGCTCAAGCAATAAGACAGGAGAAGGAAATAAAAGGGATACAATTTGAAAAGGAAGAAGTTAAGTTAGCTTCATTCGCTGATAACATGATTATATATGTAAGAGACCCGAGAGACTCCATCCTAAAACTCCTGAAGGTGATTAACTCCTATAGCAAAGTAGCAGGATACAAAATCAATGCACAAAAATCAGTAGCCTTCCTTTATGCAAATGACAAAGATACAGAGAAAGAAATAAGGGACTAGTCCCATTTTCAATTGCAACCAAAAAAAAAAAAAAAATACCTTGGAATAACGTTAACCAAGGAAGTGAAAGATCTATACAACGAAACCATAAAAACATTCAAAAGAGAAATTGAAGAGGACTTCAGAAAATGGAAAGACCTCCCATGTTCCTGGATAGGCAGAATTAACATTGGGAAGATGACAATCCTACCAAAGGCAAGACACAGATTTAATGCAATTCCAATTAAAATCCCTACATTGTTCTTCACAGAGATAGAAAAATGATCTCAAATTTCATATGGAAAGGCAGAAGGCCTCACATTTCCGTACATATCCTCAGCAAAAGAAATACCTCTGGAGGCATCACTATACCTGATCTAAAGCTATATTACAAAGCCATAGTAACAAAAACAGCATGGTACTGGCATAAAAAAAGGAGGATAGACCAATGGAATAGACTTCAGGACCCGGACTTTGGGTCAAGCACCTATAGCTACTTGATATTCGATGAAGGCCCAACAATATGGGCTGGAATAAAGACAGCATCTTCAAGAAATGGTGCTGGACAAACTGGATAACCATATGCAGGAAACTGAAACTTGACCCACACATTTCACCATGCACTACACTCAAGTCCAAATGGATCAAAGATCTCAATATAAGACAAGAAACTCGAATACTACTGGAAGAAAATTTTGGAAGTACTTTCCATGATATAGGAATGGAAAAAGACTTCCTGAACAAAACCCCAGTAGTTCACGAATTTAAACCGTCACTCAACCAATGGGATCACATGAAGCTGAAGAGTTTCTTTACAGACAAGCATACAATAAGCAAGGCCAATAGATCACCCACAGAATGGGAGAAAATCATGGGCTACAAGAGGGCCTACACCTATTAAATTCTTTATTATAAAAAAGTAACGGATATCTCATTTGTCCTGGTGCTAACTTACTCTCCGTTGGAGAATCTGCTTCTCCTTTTCAGATAGATGTAGATCATAAGGAGAGAGCTACCCCATCATACCTAAAAAGGGCCCCAACTGAAACTAAGAGAAATTGGCAAAACAAGCCAGGGGGCCGTTTTCCTGATGAACCGGATACCAGCACAAGGGGGAAGGAGATCAACACAGAAAAATCAACTCCTACCAAAACAGAGAGCCAGAGTCTCAGAGGCCCCCTACACCTCATCACTGAAGCAGACCAAAAATGAACCCAACATGGCTCAGGGAAATTTTGTGGAAGAGGGGCCGGAAAGAATGTCAGAGCCACATATTGGGCCATGATATGCAGAGACATTTAGCTTACCCATAACTGTGGGCTAACTTCACAATGCATGACCCATGTACCAAATGAGGGAATGAGAGCATTAGTGGCATATCTGCTGTAGGGAAAGCCAACTGCTCTTCAAGGCACTGCCTGGACATGGAAAGGGCCTCCTTCTCCGCCCCTGAGGGCATGGCACTCTCCTGTCCTGGGGCAGAAGGACATGAGGCTGCACCCAGGGGAGCCAGAGTGAACTCTAAGACACTGGTCTACTCTGGACGCAGGCAGGGCCAGCACTCCCTACAGGACGGCAGGCATCCAGCCAAGTGCACGGAGCCACACGCAAGCCACACGCGGGAGGAGCAGGAGGAGGAAGCCTGTTCCACCTTGGCAGCAAGCAGAATCTGGTGGAATCCTGTCCCATGGCTCTCTCCGGATAAGCACACGCCTGTACAGCTCTGTGCCCTGGAGAAAAGTCACCCAGAACTCCTTGCAGAGCGGCCTGGTTTACAGTGGGTTTGCTGGCTGCAATGGATCTTACTAGATTGTACCTGCACACATATGTCGCCAAACAAATGCAAATATGCATGCACACATGGACTCACACTACACATGCAAAGAGTAGAGAATACTTGCATTCTTTCATCATAAGACTTGTTTGCTACAACTATACACTATTACATGAATGTTGAAAACAGATAAATAGTGCTTCTATTCTTATTAATATGTTAGTATTTCTCGCTAAGAAACTCAATGATGATCTTTGAATTCTTTTCTGTTTACTGTAGATTCCCTTTCTCTAGCAGATTCCAAATAGTTATTTTGCTTCTAAGTATTGCCCCTCAAGTTATTCTAATGTTTCAGGAATATTATCCAAATGTATGGAGCCTCTCATCCTTCAGGGGCTCTTCTCACAGTTGCCTACTACTCGTCCATCCCTCTTTGCTAATTTGGATGCTGCGATCAGAGGACCTAGAATACCTTAGTGAGGGGCTGGTGGTGTGGCTCAGTGGTAGTGTGCTTGCATTAATAACACAGGAAGCCAGCTAGGGCTGGGAAATGTAAGAACTCTGCAAGTCTTTCTTGCAGTTTAATAAATCTAATGTTCTAAAATTAAAAATTAGTTGGGGAACAGGGGTGTCCCTTGGGGGCAGATCCTACTTATGTTGGCCCTTCCCATGTTTGTTTCTAGCTTATGGTGGTACACCTGGATCAATGATTTCCCTTCAAGGAGGCTTGAGGTTAAAGTCAGATAGGGGAATCTTACCTGGGTAGGGGAGTAACACCTGTGTGTACTAAGTGGCTGGGTAGCTGGCCCTGGGTTTCGCTTGCCCAGGGTATGAGCTCCCTTATGCTGGGAAACTTGGCTTATAGCTTAGTGAGGGGGGCAGGATATAAGTAGACATAATTATAGTTTGTTTAGTTAATTACTGCCAGTCTATCCCTAAGGGGAGGGTGCAAGTACTTTCTAACAACATAAAGGACCCAATACCATGAAAATTGAGCCCATTTGAAACCCTATAAGCCACCTTCTGCTGCAGGATACTTGACGGGGACATCTCCAGAGAGGGTCTGTTGGAACTTCAGGCTGCTCAAGTCTCTTATGAGATGGGTGAGCAAAGTCCCAGCTAGTAGTATTGTGAGCCCATCCTTCCTCCAGGTCTCTGTTTCCCTGGCTTCTGAAGAAATAAAGTCCACCTGGTTCTTAAGGACGAAAGAAAATCATGGATCCAAGCATGGTGCCACAAGCTTGTAATTTAACACTTGTGATGCTGAGGCTGAAGGAACATGAACTTTAGCCAGCCTGAGCTACACAGTGAGTTTTAGGTCAACCTGCAATACATAGTTAGACCTTGTCTCAAAAAGACATAAAATTGCTGCTTCAGAGATGTCTCAATGCATTAACATCACTTGCTGTTCAAGCATGAGGATGTAAATTGACACTCAGCACCCACATAAAAAGTGGGTGGAGCCATGTATTCCAGCA
>CM070791.1:89902-100337 GCA_036346955.1 Dipus sagitta | reverse complement strand
TAAAAAAAATAAATAAAATTAAAAGAAAGAGGAGAGTAAAGGCAGAGGGTGGCCTGAGATTTCCTCGAGAAGGGCTTAAAGGTGGGAGTACTTCAGGCTCAAGGAGAAAAACAGAGTCGGGAAGATGAGGGGTAGCATGTGAACTTCAAACACTGCCCAAAACTTTAAAGAGGTAATAACTTGCTACTTAGAAGTGGGATGAAGATCACAAGGGGACCCTGTGAGGGCACCTGGAACCCTGGAGCTGTAAGTGCAGACCTCCAGAATATTATGGAGTGAGGCCTGCTCCCTGGTGCTCAGTGAACAGGGCAGTGCGGTTTAAACGTAAAATTTTCCCCGTAACCTCATGTGTTTGTTGTTTTTAGCATCCCACTTAATCTTCAGTGGTGGAGCCTTTGGGATTTGGGCTTGCTGAAAAAATGACAAGTTAGAAATATTTTTTTTTAAATTTTCCCCACCTGCTTGAGACATGCCCAGCTGCTTTTTCTTTCTTCTCACCTGTCAAGTGCAGCAACAAGTGGTAATAAAATGAAAGAAATGGAAATGGGGGAAATTCACAGCACTATTTATGCCTGCAGTTTTAGGAAGACAAAGCAAAGTCGCGTTTCTGCTTGCATACCTGGGATTAAGGCAGAAGTTTGAACCTGATTGCCTTTGTCAGCTTTCTTCCATCATTTCCCACTCACTGCTTTGATTGATGAGTTCCGTAACTCCTGACTATTCCTCCTACAACTGTCAGGTATTTTGCTGTGCCTGTGTTCCTAAAACTGGAATTCTGTCCTTGATACTTGTCAGTTTGAGAAGCCAGAGAGCAGAGACAGGAATTCAATGTTAAAACTGCTGTACTCAGAGAACTGGCAATTTTGTAGAACAGAGGATTCTTCTAGAGATGTGTTCTATGCTACCATTAGCTAACAGATTAAATATAGGAGAGGAAACAAAGGCAATCAGTTAATCAAGCTTTAGCTTTGGTACTCTGATCAGTGTTATTCTGAGATATATGCTTGTTGGTTTTTATTTTCTCTTTAGTGCCCTCTTTTCTCCCATGTAGGGAGGGATTCACATACACCAAGGCCAGTGAGTCTTGCGTTTCTCTAAATATCTGTTTTGTTTATATCTATTCATTTAATTTATTTCAGAGCAAGAAGAGAGCAGAAAGAGCAGATAGAGAATAGGCATGCCAGGACCTCCAGCCACTTGTGAAGAATTCCAGAGGTGCCACATTGTGCACTTGGCATACATGGGTCCTGGGAGTTGAACCTGGGGACCCTTGGTTTGCAGACAAATGTCTTAACTTCTAAGCCATCCTCCAGCCCCCGTTGATTATATCTAGATAAAAAGTTAAGCTACAGGATAAACCATTACCAGCGTGAATATGCTGGGCTGCTTGTAGATGTATGTCTCTAACTTTCCTCTATTACTCTTACCAGCACGACCTTACATATTGGGGAGCCCAACCCATTCTAAGCCCTAAAATCTTTCCCATAATGGCCTAGATTCTTTGGCCTGGTCCATTAGAGTGAGGTTATGACGTCCCCACCCATCTTAAGGTAATTCCTTGATGGCCACTTAACAGTAGATTAGCTCCAGTCCTGACTTATTCGAAGTCAAAGGCACAGCATGTGTCTCACATTCCCAACGATACTCTACTTTGTCCCTGAACTGCTCTGCCTTCCCAGAGAAAATGGCATCAAGGGTGTTGCTTTGTTTTAACCCAGATGTAATGAGTTGGGTTGCTTCAAAGCATTGTTACCCAAGCAGAGTGAACTTTTACCACTCAGTGGGAATTTTGTGATGTCAAAGGGTCATTTTTGATTATTTTATTGTGGGTGGGGGCACATACTGTTACAGCTGACTTTGTGGAGGAGGACAGGCGATGCTATATGCTGCTGAGCCTGCTGCAATGTGGCAGGTCGACCTCACAACAACATGATTGGACTCAAAAATGTCAATACGGCAGACAAAATGCCAACTGCAATGACATGGAGGTGTGAAGCAACCTGGAACTCGTGGGGAAAATATGTGCTGAGTTTTCATTTTTTGTTTTATTCTTATGCTGCTGGGGATGAAACATGTGGACATAAAACCATAGCTCTCACCTCAAAATGAAGAAGAGGTAGTTTACTCTGCAGCCAAGTATGAGTGATGATGGTCTGGAAACACAGCTTTAGAGTATGCTAAATAAGATGTTTCAAAGAAGTAAAATTTACAAAATGTGTTTTTGTTTTGTTTGGCTTCTAAAGGCAGGTCTCCCTGGAGCCCAGGTTGATCTCAAACTCATTCATTTTATTAATTTTTGTCTCTTCCCTCTCTTCTGGTCAGATTTCGTAAGGGTTTATCAATCCTGTTTATCCTTTCAAAGAACCAACTCTGCTTCACTGATTCTTTGCATTGTTTTTTTGTTTTGTTTAGTTTTGTTTTGTTTCTTGGTTGCTATTTCATTAACTTCTGCCCTAATCTTAACTATTACTTCCATCTACTGATTTTTGGTTTACTTTGTTCTTCTTTTTCTAAGGCCTTACGGTGAAGCATTAAATTTTTTACTTATCAAATCTCTAATTTATTAATATAAGCACTTAGAGCTATAAATTTCCCTCTTAGGACTGCCTTCATTGTGTCCCAAAAGCTTTGGTATGTTGTATTCTTATCATTATTTGATTCTACGAATTTATTGATTTCCTTATTGATTTCTTCAATTCATCACTCAATAGTATAATGAAGATGTTGAACATTTATGCAATGGAATTCTACTCAGCAGTAATGGCCTAAACATGGTCAGGGGAAGAGACTGAGTAAAAGGATTGTGGGGGTGGGGGGGAGAGAGGTAATCAAAATTCAGGTTATTTTGAATAAGCCACATGATAACCTACTTCTCTGGATAATGGCACACCCAGAAGCCATAGATTGTTACTAGAAAAATTTCAGTGCCAGGGCTGGGATACCATCCAGTGAATTGTTGGCCAGGGAGATCCCTGATGCCCCCAAAACATCACCAGCTATTGCCAAGGCTCTTCGTTTCCCACTAGGAATAGATCATAAGACCGTACTGCTGATGACTCCACATGCCTGGGCTGTAAAGTCACTGAGAAATGAAACTGAGGCTGAGCTAAAAACCTTTTCCCGGTAGACCAGCTGACAGAATGCTGGAAAAAGCTGCATTACATGCAGCCTTATGGGAGACATAAGCCATCAGTGGTGAAAAAAGTGGACACTGCAAGCCTCAAGTTTGGCCAGCCAGACCAAATGAGCCAACGGATGCACTAGTGGCATGTCTGCTATGGGGTAAACCAGCTAGTCTCTAAGTGGACTGGAGACCAGCTCTACAGGAGGGAATACATGCCCGGTACTGAAAATCTAACCAAAAGCCTATGGGGTGGGAGGTCATGAGCATTAGCAGTGAAATGCCTGCTCTGGTCTGGCTAAATGCATATATTATTCTCACCAAACTGCCCTGTAAGCACTTTCCTTAATGTTCATACCCATTTCAATTTTGGTTAGAGAAGCTTCTCTTTTCAGATGGCGGTGACCACTGGGATGACCCAAAAGGCACCATAGTGCTGAGAAGACTTGCTGGAATCAACCTAGATGTACATCACTAGAAGAATGGATAACTAAGATGCGGTATATCTACACAATGGAATTCTATACAGCAGTGAGGAAAAATGACACAATGAAATTTGAGGAAAAATGGTGAACCTGGAACAGATCATTCTCAGTGAACTTACCCAATCACAGAAAAAAAATCGCCACATAGTCTCACTCATCTACAGCACCTAAACTCAATCTACCCAAGATACCTTACATACCCAGCAACTATCTCCTAGACTAGACACTAGGATGGAAGGGGAGGGAGGGGAGGGCATCAAAGGGGTGGGAAACACAAACCTAGACCCAAACGGCAATAGTACCATAATTTTCTAATTACTAAAAGACAGACCAAATGGCTGATCCTTCACCAGGCACTTACAGGGAACACCTGAACCACAAGACACTGGAGAGGGTAAGATGAAGACTAACCTTAATCTTCTACATCTTCCCTCCCTCACTTCCCCTCTCTCTCTCTCTCTTCTCTCTAACTCTTGTATATTAGTTATCTTTTTTCTCATTTTCTTAGTGGGCACTGACCTGTAACTCCCAAAACCAGCATGGGGCTATCATCCACAATGAGCTTTTGATCAGAGAGACCTACAAGGTTTCCTAAAAGACAGACAGATTTCTGTCAGACTACTTGATGACCCACCAAAGGCTAGTGGTAAGACCCTACTGCTGAAGACACCTTATGTGATTGACATGCAAATTAGAATGGCATGGCTGGAAGTTGGAAGAGAGTCAATCCCCAGACAGTCAGTGCGTCTAGTGCCAGAAGGTGCTACATGGGTGACTGGGGGAAAATGACCAATATCTGTGGAAGCAACGCATGGTCAAACCTACTTAGCAGCAGATAACTTGTTGTGATGCCCACACAAGTGCAGTGGTGGCACACAGCCATGGTGGGGAACCAACTGCTCTCAATTCTGCTAACTGATCCCCTCAGTGGTATGGGACCCATAGCTGGAGCTGGGAAACAAGTCAGAACCATATCCAAACATAAGCCCACTCTCCAATATCAAGCTACCATCAATTGTGGGCTACAAGAGGGCCTACACCTATTAAATTCTCTATGTAAAAAAAATAAGAGTTATCTCATTTGTTCTGGTGCTCACTTACTCTCCGTTGGAGAATCTGCTTCTCTTTTTCAGATTGATGTAGATCCTAAGGAGAGAGCCACCCCATCATACCTCAAAAGGGCCCCGGCTGAAACTAAGAAAAATTGGCGAAATAAGCAAGGGGGCTGTTTTCCTGATGAACCGGATACCAGCACAAGGGGGAAGGACATCAACACAGACAAAAATCAACTCCTACCAAATCAGAGAGCCAGAGCCTCAGGGGCCCCCAACACCTCATCACTGAAGAAGACCAAAAATGAACCCAACATGGCTCAGGGAAATTTTGCGGAAGAGGGGGCGGAAGAATGTCAGAGCCACATGTTGGGTCATGTTATGCAGAGACATTCACCTTACCCATAACTGTGGGCTAACTCCACAATGCATGACCCATATACCTCAACAAGGAGGGGCTAAGGGGAGAGGGTAGGTCACAGATGAGCCTAATAATGGTACCAAACTGACTGAATTTGCTGAATACAAAACTAACTAATAAAGAAAAAAAGAAAAAAAATTCAGGTTATTGTGAATAAGCCACATGATAACCTACTTCTCTGGATAATGGCACACCAGAAGCCATAGATTGTTACTAGAAAAATTTCAGTGCCAGCGATGGGATACCATCCAGTGAGTTGTTGGCCAAGGAGGCCCCAGATGCCCCCAAAACATCACGAGCTATTGCCAAGGCTCTTCGTTTCCCCCTAGGAATAGATCATAAGACCCTACTGCTGATGACTCCACATGCCTGGGCTGTAAAGTCACTGAGAAATGAAACTGAGGCTGAGCTAAAAACCTTTTCCCGGTAGACCAGCTGACAGAAAGCTGGAAAAAGCTGCATTACATGCAGCCTTTATGGGAGACATAAGCCATCAGTGGTGAAAAAGTGGACACTGCAAGCCTCAAGTTTGGCCAGCCAGACCAAATGAGCCAACGGATGCACTAGTGGCATGTCTGCTATGGGGGAAACCAGCTACTCTCTAGTTGGACTGGAGACCAGCTCTACAGGAGGGAATACATGCCCGGTACTGAAAATCTAACCAAAAGCCTATGGGGTGGGAGGTCATGAGCATTAGGAGTGAAATGCCTGCTCTGGTCTGGCTAAATGCATATATTATTCTCACCAAACTGCCCTGTAAGCACTTTCCTTAATGTTCATACACATTTCAATTTTGGTTAGAGAAGCTTCTCTTTTCAGATGGCCGTGACCACTGGGATGACCCACAAGGCACCATAGTGCTGAGAAGACGTGACTGACAAATGTTCAGCACAGAAACATCCTTATCACACCTTCCAAGGCTCAGGGTCCATTGTGGAAGAGGTGGCGGAAAGAATATAAGAGCCGAAGGAAGGGTGGTCCTCTGATGTCAACATGTATGAATACACACATACACCTATGCATACATGAATACGTAAAGAAACATGAATTCTACTTTTGAGTTGATAGTGTGTTCAATGATAGATCGTATGTTTCACCAGTGCTATAAACAGTAAAAGTATTAGTTATTTCAAATGTTAGGAAGCACGCAGTTTACAAGAGGAGAAATAGGTATCCTTGTTGGAATTCAAAACTCATTGAAAAGAAGGAATTGGAGAGAGACCACTGTGGTTAAAGAAACACGCATATAACTACTTCCCTTTAAAAAAATAAAAATCGCCGGGAGTGGTAGCGCACACCTTTAATGCCAGCACTCAGGAGGCAGAGGTAGGAGGATCAGCATGAGTTCAAGGCCACCCTGAGACTACATCATGAATTCCAGATCAACCTGGACTAGAGTGACACCTACCTTGAAAAGCAAAAAACAAAACAAAACAAACAAAAAAAAAAAAAAACACTAAAAATCGCCAAAAAGTCTAGCCATGCAACTCAAGGCCACAAAGAAACAACAGCAATGCAAACATGAAGGCTATAAACAGAGAAAATAGTAAGATTAGGATAGAAATCAGTGAAATTCAGACTGAAACTAATACATTGAATCAACCAGAATCAGTTTTTTCAAAAAATAAACAACGTTAGGCCCTGGCGTGCCCATTCTCTCTCTCTCTATCTTCCCTCTCTATCAAATAAATAAATAAATAAGTAAAATATTTTTTAAAAAATGAACAAAATGGACTAACCCCTAGCCAAACTAACCAAAAGAAAAGACCCAAAGTAATAAAATTAGATATGAGAAGGTTGTCACAGATTGCAATGAAATCCAGAGAACCATTAAAGAATATTCCTAAATGTTATTTTTCACAAGAGAAAATTCAGAAGAAATGGATAAATTCCTAGACACATATGCCCTACCCAAATCAAGAGAATATAAAAACAAATGTGGACTACCAATAAGTCAGAAGCAGGAATCAGCTTCCTCAGGAAGAAGAGGCTCAGTAGGAGTGGGAGGGTCGACATGATCAAAATACATCTTGTGCCTTTGAAATTCTCAATAAATAAATGATAACAATAAATAAATTTTCCCAGAAAGAAAACCCCAGGTTGAAATAGATTCACTGCCTAGTTTTACCAAAATATTGAAGAGTGAACAACAAACTGTTCCATAAAATAGAAGGGGAAGGAACACTGCCAAATTTATTCTACAAAGTCACACATACCCTAAGGCCAAAGCCAGATATATACCAAAAAAAAGGAAAATAAGACCAATTTCCTTTCTAGGCACAAACGTTCTCAGGAAAATTTTGACACACTGAATATAAGAACACATTGAGACTATCATACACTATGATAAAATTGGTATCAATCTAGGGATACAAGTTTGGTTCAACATATATGCAAAACAATGTACATAAGACAGTACTTAATTAGACTTAAGGTGAAAAATTACATTGATTCTCTCAATGGATGCAGAAAAGGCCTTCACCAAAGTTGAACATTCCTTTACCATAAGATCCCTGAGGAGATAAGGAATACAAGAACAGACCCAGCACATCCCCTAACAGCTAATCCAATAAATCCCTGTATAACACAAATTTATTCTACTGGCTCTTCTCCTCCAGAGAACTTTAATACAGTATGTATGTAAAGGTCACAACAACAGAAACAGAGCAGATGGGGAGGTGGCTCAGTGAGTACAGCACTTGCTGTACAAGCTTAAGGATCTGAGTTCGGATCCCCAGCACGCACATAAGAGCCGGGAAGGTGTGCTAGCCTGTCTGAAACACAGCATTCCTGTGTGGACAAGGGTTATGCTGGGAGTAAGCAGGTAGCTGGACAAGCTGAAGTGAGCTCTGGGATCAAATATATCGTCTCAACCCTGGCGTGGTGGTGCACACCTTTAATCCCAGCACTCCAGAGGCAGAGGCAGGAGGATCACTGTGAGTTCACCCTGAGACTACATAGTGAATCCCATGTCAGTCTGGGCTAGAGTGACACCATACCTCGAAAACAAAAAAATTGGAGCGTGCTTGTAGAAGACTCCTAACATTAACCTCTGGCCTTCACAAGCTGAAATACATACATGCATGGGCACTCCTACTCGTGAATACGCATACATGCATATGCATAACATACACGCGCACACACCACACACACACACACACACACACACCACGCACACATACACACGAGAGAGAGAGTGAGAAAAAAAGCCCTTATGGGAATTTGGAAAAGTAAATAATAGAATAGATGTGCTAAGAAAGCACACATGGGCTATATGAAGGGAACCAAGTTTGTAGCTTTTTTTATAAGCCCCACAGATGGGTGGATGGCTCAGCCAATTTACTCCTGATGCCAGGAGTCTGGGGTCAGAGACTTTGGAATTCTGTTCAAAGGGATTGGAAAGGAGATAAGGGAATAGATGAGGGAAAAAAGGGACCTAAGGGGAGAGATGAGGAAAGCCCAGACCCTTCAGATGGTTTCTGACCTGTAGTAAACCGTTCCTGACCAGATGTTTTCTTTTGTTTTTTGTTGTTGTTTTGTTTTGTTTTTTTCCTTACAAGCCCAAGGACAATGCACGAATTTCCCCAAGAGAAGACTGTTCATGTTGGGGTCTAATACCCCTAAACTGCCTATCCAATTTCTGTCTCCTATCAGGATTGGAGGGTCCAAAGGAGCAAGGAAGGAAAGAAAGCAGGAAGGAGTGAAAAGAGAAACCAAGACTGATCTGACACCACCTAAAACCCTGCCTTTGCTGGAACTCAGAGCTAGCTACTCCAGGATGAGGAACTGTATTCTGCAAAGGAGCTCTATCTGCTGCTTGGGATACAGAGGGCCCATTCCTTTCCTCTCTTTCTCCCAAGTTCTTTGCATGCAGCCTTTGTCATGCACTGGGGATAAATCTGGGCTTACTTGTGACTCCCTTCTCTTAAATTTAGAGTTAAAACCTCACACCAGGGACAAACAGGGGCCACCTCATTCCTTTCTGGGGGGAGGGGCAGAGTCAAGGGTGGGAGATCACTTAACTAGTTGTCATGAAGAGAAAGCAAATGAGAAGGAACTCCAGGCACCGGCCTTGCAAGGCAGATCCTCTATCACTAACTTTTATATTAATTGACACAGAGTTTTTCTACTTCTGCAGTTTGGACTTGAAATAACTCTGTATACTAGGCTGGCCGGGAATTACAGACATGCACTGCCATTTCTGCTTTGGGAGTGAGACTGACCCTGGTCTTGGCCTTCTTTCTTGTTTACAACATCGAAACACTGAGGGCAGGATAGAGAAGGAATGAGGCAGCAAGGTGGAGGCTGCTGAGCACAGCTGCATCCACTGTTAACCATCCATCTGGGTGACGCTAAAACAGCAAAAGGGTCTTCCCAAGGCAGCCTCCACACTGATTTTTGGCTTGCTGGCCATAAGGTGCACGTAGTAGACAGCCTCAGGTCACTGGATGAACCCCCAGACCACACACAGTTTATGGGAGGAAGAAGGGACATATTTGAAGCTTACAGACCCAGGGGAAGTTCCATGATGGCAGAAGAAGCTGGGCCCCCTTTCATAGGCCCACACAGAGTGACAGAAACCACCACCACACATCAGCAAGCACAATTCAGGAACCCAGGCAGAACCCAGCACTCTACATGTCTTAGGCTGGAATTCAGATCCTCCTTAGGGCTGGACCCTAGAATCCGCCCACAGTGACACCTCCTCCAGCTAGAAGGCTGCAGATCTAAACTACAGTGTTTAACAAACTCCTGAATATATATATTGGGGGTCAAGATTTCAAACTACCACAGGGCCCTTCCTTAATCCCCTTACAGTAGCTTGTTACGGATAGTATGCGAAATTTTCAGGCTTACACCTGAAAAGGAGTAAGGCCATATGCAAAGGTCAGTTACACTTAGGACTTAAGTACAGTTCATTACTACTTAAATATTATTTGAATCACCATTACATAGAAGCAATATTCTCTGTACGCTGACACTCTTCATAGCAAATATTATTAATTGTGCTGAAATTCTTGACTCTTAGAGACAAGTCAGATGACAGGCAGAAGGAGTCCTTTCCTGTTCCATGTCCCCTTAATTTTCCTTTCATTCCTTCCTTCTTTTTCGAAGACATGCGTTCACACACCAGATCTCCTCTAACCTCTTCCTCGCATCAGATCTGGCCTTCATTCGCCCGTTCCCTCCAAACCACTTCTCTCAGACCCCTTTCCCTTCTGCTCACTAAGCCACACACTGCATCCCTCCCTCAGACTCTTCCCTCCTCCTGCAGAACCTCACTTGTTCCCTCACATTTTATCTCATCTCCACCACCACGCTCTGAATGTCACTTTCCTCATTGCTTACCTCTTCT
>CM070791.1:76245-89802 GCA_036346955.1 Dipus sagitta | reverse complement strand
CCCACAACTTCCATGTGTTTGTGTTGTTGTTAGCTCTGTCTGTGGACTCTGGTGTTCTTAGATAGCCCCAACCAGGCCCTGGCGCTTGAGAGGCCATGCACTCTACTAGCCATCCTGCCTTGAACCTGAGCTCCAACAATCAGCAAGTTCAGCTGCCAGACACAAGGTCAGGAAGACAAGTTGGTTCATGCCGCAGTGGTCTGTGGGCTCCATTGAGGCTATGCATAGGGGTGCATTCAGAACAGCAGCATTGTATGTTGAGCTGTGTTGTTATCTGGGCAGTGAGGCCTTGTATGCAGTCCATGTGGAATATGGGGGACTTGTTGTGGCTGGAGATGGGGCTGTGGCCATAGTGTGTAGGGGTACCATAAGGTCCTTTCTCCAGAGACTTTTGTCAGAATATTATGAGGGCCACCTCCCGTCTGTCCTAATGTCTCCTTGGGAGTGGAGTCAGGGCTCTTGATCCCACCGTCTCAGCCTGCCTGTGCAGTTCTGTGTACACCTCTGGGTTTGTTTCTGAGTCTCTGTGATCTATCATTGAGTCTTTGTGACTGTCTCTTTGCCTGGTCTCATACAGCTGTTTGAGCTCTACTCTCCTGTTTTTGATGTCACTGATGCCAGTCTTTCCGTAGTGTCTCTGGGTCTCTCACTGCCTCTTTCCTAGGAGGCCTTTCCGTCAGGACATGGGGTCATAGGACAGGAGCTGGAATCAGGATTCCCACTTCCTGGTCCTTTGATTTGCCTCTTCTCTCTCAGAGTCATTTCACTTTCTCTCTCTCGCTGTATCTCTCTTTCACTGTGTGTGTGTGTTTTACTGGGGAGCAAACCTAGAGATTTGTGTATGCTTGACAAGTTCTGTCACTGAACCATATTCCATGTATTTTTTTAAGCTTACTCTTTGAGACATGGTCTCACTCTGTAGCCCAGGCTGGCCTTGCACTATGCAGGCTCCTCCCTTGGCTTCCCGTGATCTTGGGATTACAGACATGCGCCTTCAGGACTTGCAGTGTGTCCTTTGTGGACGTGAACAGAATTGCCCATGGCAGGCATTGCATCATGTACCCCTTTGACTTCCTGGCTCAACTTCTGCCTCCTGCATGCAGTTCCTAGCGTTGAGTCTAGAGGTGGGGCTTGTGCAGAAACACTAAATGTGTCTCTCCTTGTGTGGTTCTTATTCCCAGGCAGAGCCTTTGAACACAAGGTGGTGGCAGCAACATGGAGTGGTCATGTTGGCACATGCCTGTAATTGCGCAGAGCATGAAGTGGTCACGGCAGCCTCAAGCTTGCAGCATTCCGACCTCTGCCTTCCTAGTGCAGAGATGTATACTCATGAGCCTTCAACCTCCAGCTACTTGTACCTCGTGGGTCTCTGTCTCTCCCCTGTGGCCTGTAAGATACTAAAAATCAGTGTGGAGGCTGCCTTGGGAAGGCCCTTTTGCTGTTTGAGCGTCACCCAGATGGATGGTTAACAGTGGATGCAGCTGTGCTCAGTGGCCTCCACCTTGCTGCCTCATTCCTTCTCTATCGTGCCCTCAGTGTTTCGATGTTGTAAACAAGAGAAGAAGGCCAAGACCAGGGTCAGTCTCACTCCCAAAGCAGAAATGGCAGTGCATGTCTGTAATTCCTGGCCAGCCTAGTGTACAGAGTTATTTCAAGTCCAAACTGCACAAATAGAAAAACTCTGTGTCAATTAACATTAAAGTTAGTGATAGAGGATCTACCTTGCAAGGCCTGTGCCTTGAGTTCCTTCTCCTTTGCTTTCTCTTCATGACAACTAGATAAGTGACCTCCCACCCTTGACTCTGCCCCTCCCTCCCGAAAGGAATGAGGTGGCCCCTTTGTGTCGCTGGTGTGAGGTTTTAACTCTAAATTTAAGAGAAGGGAGTCACAAGTAAGCCCAGATTTATCCCCAGTGCATGACAAAGACTGCATGCAAAGAAGTTGGGAGAAAGAGAGGAAAGGAATGGGCCCTCTGTATCCCAAGCAGCAGATAGAGCTCCTTTGCAGAATACAGTTCCTCATCCTGGGGTAGCTAGCTCTGAGTTCCAGCAAAGGCAGGGTTTTAGATGGTGTCAGATCAGTCTTGGTTTCTCTTTTCACTCCTTCCTCCTTTCTTTCCTTCCTTGTTCCTTTGGACCCTCCAATCCTGATAGGAGACAGTAATTGGATAGGCAGTTTAGGGGTATTAGACCCCAACATGAACAGTCTTCTCTTGGGGAAATTCATGCATTGTCCTTGGGCTTGTAAGAAAAAAAAAAAAAAAAAACATCTGGTCAGGAACGGTTTACTACAGGTCAGAAACCATCTGAAGGGTCTGGGCTTTCCTCATCTCTCCCCTTAGGTCCCTTTTTTCCCTCATCTATTCCCTTATCTCCTTTCCAATCCCTTTGAACAGAATTCCAAAGTCTCTGACCCCAGACTCCTGGCATCAGGAGTAAATTGGCTGAGCCATCCACCCATCTGTGGGGCTTATAAAAAAAGCTACAAACTTGGTTCCCTTCACATAGCCCATGTGTGCTTTCTTAGCACATCTATTCTATTATTTACTTTTCCAAATTCCCATAAGGGCTTTTTTTCTCACTCTCTCTCTCTCGTGTGTATGTGTGTGTGTGTGCGTGTATGTTATGCATATGCATGTATGTGTATTCACGAGTAGGAGTGCCCATGCATGTATGTATTTCAGCTTGTGAAGGCCAGAGGTTAATGTTAGGAGTCTTCTACAAGCACGCTCCAATTTTTTTGCTTTTGAGCTAGGGTATCACTCTAGCCCAGACTGACATGGGATTCACTATGTAGTCTCAGGGTGAACTCACAGTGATCCTCCTGCCTCTGCCTCTGGAGTGCTGGGATTAAAGGTGTGCACCACCACGCCGGGGTTGAGACGATATATTTGATCCCAGAGCTCACTTCAGCTTGTCCAGCTACCTGCTTACTCCCAGCATAAGCCTTGTCCACACAGGAATGCTGTGTTTCAGACAGGCTAGCACACCTTCCCGGCTTTTATGTGCGTGCTGGGGATCCGAACTCAGATCCTTAAGCTTGTACAGCAAGTGCTGTACTCACTGAGCCACCTCCCCATCTGCTCTGTTTCTGTTGTTGTGACCTTTACATACATACTGTATTAAAGTTCTCTGGAGGAGAAGAGCCAATAGAATAAATTTGTGTTACACAGGGATTTATTGGATTAGCTGTTAGGGGATGTGCTGGGTCTGTTCTTGTATTCCTTATCTCCTCAGGGATCTTATGGTAAAGGAATGTTCAACTTTGGTGAAGGCCTTTTCTGCATCCATTGAGAGAATCAATGTAATTTTTCACCTTAAGTCTAATTAAGTACTGTCTTATGTACATTGTTTTGCATATATGTTGAACCAAACTTGTATCCCTAGATTGATACCAATTTTATCATAGTGTATGATAGTCTCAATGTGTTCTTATATTCAGTGTGTCAGAATTTTATTGAGAACTTTTGTGCCTACAAAGGAAATTGGTCTTATTTTCCTTTTTTTGGTATATTCTGGCTTTGGCCTTAGGGTATGTGTGACTTTGTAGAATAAATTTGGCAGTGTTCCTTCCCCTTCTATTTTATGGAACAGTTTGTTGTTCACTCTTCAATATTTTGGTAAAACTAGGTGGTGAATCTATTTGAACCTGGGGTTTTCTTTCTGGGAAAATTTATTTATTGTTATCATTTATTTATTGAGAATTTCAAAGGCACAAGATGTATTTTGATCATGTCGACCCTCCCACTCCTACTGAGCCTCTTCTTCCTGAGGAAGCTGATTCCTGCTTCTGACTCATTGGTAGTCCACATTTGTTTTTATATTCTCTTGATTTGGGTAGGGCATATGTGTCTAGGAATTTATCCATTTCTTCTGAATTTTCTCTTGTGAAAAACAACATTTTAGAATATTCTTTAATGGTTCTCTGGATTTCATTGCAATCTGTGATAACCTTCTCATATCTAATTTTATTACTTTGGGTCTTTTCTTTTGGTTAGTTTGGCTAGGGGTTAGTCCATTTTGTTCATTTTTTAAAAATAGTTTATTTATTTATTTATTTATTTATTTATTTATTTGACAGAGAGGGAAGAGAGAGAGAGAATGGGCACGCCAGGGCCTAACTTTGTTTATTTTTTGAAAAATCTGACTCTGGTTGATTCAATGTATTAGTTTTCAGTCTGAATTTCACTGATTTCTATCCTAATCTTACTATTTTCTCTGTTTATAGCCTTCAGGTTTGTATTGCTATTGTTTCTTTGTGGCCTTGAGTTCCATGGCTAGGCTTTTGGCGACTGTTAGTGGTTTTTTTTTGTTGTTGTTGTTGTTTTGCTTTGCTTTTTGTTTTTCAAGGTAGGGTGTCACTCTAGTCCAGGCTGGCCTGGAATTCATGATGTAGTCTCAGGGTGGCCTTGAACTCATGGTGATCCTCCTACCTCTGCCTCCTGAGTGCTGGGATTAAAGGTGTGCACCACCACTCCCGGCGATTTTTAGTTTTTTAAAGGGAAGTAGTTATATGCGTGTTTCTTTAACCACAATGGTCTCTCTCCAATTCCTACTTTTCAATCAGTTTTGAATTCCAACAAGGATACCTATGTCTCCTCTTGTAAACTGCGTGCTTCCTAACATTTGAAACAACTAATACTTTTACTGTTTATAGCACTGGTGAAACATACGATCTACCATTGAACACACTATCAACTCAAAAGTAGAATTCATGTTTCTTTACGTATTCATGTATGCATAGGTGTGTGTATTCATACATGTTGACATCAGAGGACCACCCTTCCTTCGGCTCTTATATTCTTTCCGCCACCTCTTCCACAATGGACCCTGAGCCTTGGAAGGTGTGATAAGGATGTTTCTGTGCTGAACATTTGTCAGTCACGTCTTCTCAGCACTATGGTGCCTTGTGGGTCATCCCAGTGGTCACTGCCATCTGAAAAGAGAAGCTTCTCTAACCAAAATTGAAATGGGTATGAACATTAAGGAAAGTGCTTACAGGGCAGTTTGGTGAGAATAATATATGCATTTAGCCAGACCAGAGCAGGCATTTCACTGCTAATGCTCATGACCTCCCACCCCATAGGCTTTTGGTTAGATTTTCAGTACCGGGCATGTATTCCCTCCTGTAGAGCTGGTCTCCAGTCCGACTAGAGACTAGCTGGTTTCCCCCATAGCAGACATGCCACTAGTGCATCCGTTGGCTCATTTGGTCTGGCTGGCCAAACTTGAGGCTTGCAGTGTCCACTTTTTTCACCACTGATGGCTTATGTCTCCCATAAGGCTGCATGTAATGCAGCTTTTTCCAGCTTTCTGTCAGCTGGTCTACCGGGAAAAGGTTTTTAGCTCAGCCTCAGTTTCATTTCTCAGTGACTTTACAGCCCAGGCATGTGGAGTCATCAGCAGTAGGGTCTTATGATCTATTCCTAGTGGGAAACGAAGAGCCTTGGCAATAGCTGGTGATGTTTTGGGGGCATCAGGGATCTCCCTGGCCAACAATTCACTGGATGGTATCCCATCCCTGGCACTGAAATTTTTCTAGTAACAATCTATGGCTTCTGGGTGTGCCATTATCCAGAGAAGTAGGTTATCATGTGGCTTATTCAAAATAACCTGAATTTTGATTACCTCTCCCCCCCACAATCCTTTTACTCAGTCTCTTCCCCTGACCACGTTTAGGCCATTACTGCTGAGTAGAATTCCATTGCATAAATGTTCAACATCTTCATTATACTCTTGAGTGATGAATTGAAGAAATCAATAAGGAAATCAATAAATTCGTAGAATCAAATAATGATAAGAATACAACATACCAAAGCTTTTGGGACACAATGAAGGCAGTCCTAAGAGGGAAATTTATAGCTCTAAGTGCCTATATTAAGAAATTAGAGATTTGATAAGTAAAAAATTTAATGCTTCACCGTAAGGCCTTAGAAAAAGAAGAACAAAGTAAACCAAAAATCAGTAGATGGAAGTAATAATTAAGATTAGGGCAGAAGTTAATGAAATAGCAACCAAGAAACAAAACAAAACTAAACAAAACAAAAAAACAATGCAAAGAATCAGTGAAGCAGAGTTGGTTCTTTGAAAGGATAAACAGGATTGATAAACCCTTAGGAAATCTGACCAGAAGAGAGGGAAGAGACAAAAATTAATAAAATTAGACATGAAAAGGCACCATTACAACAGATACCAAAGAAATTCAGAAAATCATAAGGACATATTTTAATAATATATATGCCTCTAAGTTTGAAAATCTGAAAGAAATGGATGATTTCCTTGCTTCATATCACTTACAAAAATTAAACCAAGAAGAGCTAAACCATTTAAATAGACCTATAACAAGTATGGAGATCCAAGCAGTTATAAAAAGTCTTCCAACTAAAAAAAGTCCAGGCCCAGATGGATTCACTGGTGAATTTTACCAAACCCTCATGGAAGAACTAACATCACTGTTTCTCAAATTTTTCCATAAAATATAAAAGGGAGAAATTCTACCAAACTCCTATGAAGCCAACTTCACACTGATACCAAAGCCAGACAAAGACAGAACAAAAAAAAAAAAAAGAAAATTACAAACCAATCTCCTTTATGAACATAGATATAATAATTCTGGACAAAATATTGGCAAACAGAATACAAGAATATATTGAAAAGATCATTCACCCCGACCAAGGAGGCTTTATCCCAGAGATGCAGGGATGGTTCATCATATGCAAGTCAATAAATGTAATACACTACATAAATGGGCTGAAGGACAAATATCACATGATCTTCTCAGTATATGCAGAAAATCCATTTGACAAAATCCAACATCACTTCATGGTAAAAGTCCTACAGCAACTGGGAATAGAAGGAACATATCTCAACTTAGTTAGGGCTATTTATGACAGACCAACAGCCAACATAATGCTAAATGGCAAAAAATTTGAAGCTTTTCCATTAAAATCAGGAACAAGACGAGGGTGTCCAGTTTCCCCACTCTTTTTTAATATAGTACTGGAAGGCTTAGCTGTAGCAATAGGACAAGACACACTCATAATTAGAAAGTGGCAACTTTTTAATAAAGACAAAGCTGTACCCTGGATGGGAGATCTCTTCCTGAAATTCAGCATAGTTTCCAAAGCAAAACGGGCTTTGTGAGCCATCTAGTCAAATCAGAACTCAGATAATGAGTTACATAGAACAATGATCAAGCCTGGTTAACTACATGAGTGATTTTGTATAAAAATTTAAGTATATGATGATTTAAAGTGAGTCTGAACTCAAAGTTTCAATTTATATGGCCATTTATATATAAATATAAGATAACATCAAACTATGTAAACATTTTGAAACCTAAGCACAGGTAGACAATACTTATTTATAATATAAGTATGCATATATTCATATATAATATCTAATGGTACATTAGGTAAAAACCAAAGACTTCGTAGTTTTTATTTAGATGGACCACTGTTACTTTTAAATTAGACTATCAGTTTGCTTACTTTTTTTAAGATTCATCAACAGTCTTTCATCTTAAGCCTGGACATTTAAACACGTGTGTTATTAGAAATAAAACACAAAGCTTAGAACATAGACAAAAAGCCTTTCATATGACAATGTTTTGTTTAAATTGCACGAGATAAATCTTTAAAAATATGTGTTGAAAAATAAACACAAATAGACCAGCATTTTATTATAATGCCACAACTATGAGTTTCAGTTTCTCTATAAAAATTTTAAAAAGTTAAAGACTTAATAACAAAGCAACTTTTATTATGTGCAAAAAAGCTTACCCAGATTCTGAATATTACCAATTTTGGGGATTGTATTTCCGTAACTTTTATTATGAAATGGAAATGTAGAATAAAGATTTTTGATTAAGCACATTGTTTTGTTTTTGTTTTTCAAGGTAGGGTGTCACTCTGGTCCAGGCTGGCCTGGAATTCATGATGAATCTAGTGTGAACAACAAATACCACGGAATAGATATTCTTACACACTTGTTGTTTCTTACGAGTCAATTCCTTGTGAGGAGGGATAGTGTCATGAAGCAGAGTCTCATTCTAGCCCAGGCTGGCCTGGAACTCACTGTGACCATCATGCTGCAGGTTTCCAAATGCGGGCATTGATATAATTCACCACACTCAGTTTCTTAATTGTTAATCACAGCTTATTTCTGTATTTCTGTAATTTTTTATTAGTTGTCAGTCTCTCACTGTGACAACCAATTAAATTGCATATTCGAAAAACATAGTTAAAATTGTTAGGTACAATATATGGCTTCCGGCTTCTGTGAAACGTTCTACAATATATCTTCTGAACTTACAGGTGGATTATTATGTTGGTAATCTTAGGAACAACATCTAGAAATCAACATTTTTGTGTTTTGTGTTTCCCAGACGGAAGTCAGGCCCTTGTGCATACAGGTCAAGTGCTGTACTGCAACTCTGCTTCCCAGCTCCAACTTAGTGCCATAGAGGAGGAGAACCCTTAGAGAACCATGGCCAGCCGACCTTTTAAATCTTAACTTTTGCAACATCTTCTTGGCTCCCTTGTCAGCCATGCCATGCCTCTCTCTGGCCTTGCTTCACATCCAGAATTCACAAACTTCACCAGATCACCCATTCAAATCGTGCATCCAGGCCAAAGGTGCAGCTCAGTGGTGGAGCCCTTATCTACCTGCAGTATGTGAGGCCCTGGATTTGTGAACATGTTCGGAGGCAGCGGGGGGCAGTGGGGGGGAGGCATCCCAGTGTTAAGCATGCTACGTAGCTGATTGATCAATTAGAAAGTGCAGTTGTGGAAAGCTGGACGTCATAGGTTTGGAACAAGATTACCTTGGGTGATCTTTGGTCACATAAATAGACATGAATTTCTTACCTCTGTGTTTGATCTAACATCGTGAACTACCAAGTCAAATTCTTATGGAAATGTTCAAACAGTTGTGTTAGGTTCTGCACACCCATAGGTTAAGGATGGAATCACAAAACATCTGAGCCCTATAGCCGAGACTTCTGTGCTCTGCACACACTTACTTGATGTTTCCATGAATAGACTTAAAAATGCCTTGATTTGTAACTTCCTTGGTTATATTGCTATAGAAATTCTGTTAGCCATATAGGGAGCTTCACATCTTTAATCTCAGCACACAGAAGTCTGCAATAGGAAGATAGCTGAATTCAGGGCCAGTTTAGTCTACAGAATGAGTTTCAGATCAACCTGGACTCCAGGGAGACCTGCCTTAAGAAGCCAAACAAAACAAAAACACATTTTGTAAAGTTTACTTCATTGCAACATCTTATTTGGCATAATCTAAAGCTGTGTTTCCAGACCATCATCACTCATACTTGCCTGCAGAATAAACTACCTCTTCTTCATTTTGAGGTGAGAGCTATGGTTTTCTATCCATATGTTTCATCCCCAGCAGCATAAGAGTTAAACAAAAAATGAAAACTCAGCACGTATTTTCCCCACGAGTTTCAGGTTGCTTCACACCTCCATGTCATTGCAGTTGGCATTTTGTCTGCCCTATTGACATTTTGAGTCCAATCATGTTGTTGTGAGGTCGACCTGCACATTGCAGCAGGCTCAGCAGCATGGCATCCCTGTCCTCCTCCACAAAGTCAGCTGTAACAGTATGTGCCCCACCCACAATAAAATAATCGAAAATGACCTCTGACATCACAAAATTCCCACTGAGTGGTAAAAGTCACTCTGCTTGGGTAACAATGCTTTGGAGCAAGCCAACTCATTCCTTCTGGGTTGAAACAAAGCAACACCCTTGATGCCATTTTTTCTGGGAAGGCCAGACCAGTTCAGGGAAAAGTAGAGCATCGGTTGGAAGTGAGACACATGCTGTGCCTTTGACTTCGAATAAATAAGGGCTGGAGCTAATCTACTGTTAAGTGGCCATCAAGGAATTACCTTAAGATGGGTGGGGACGTCATAACCTCACTCTAATGGACCAGGCCAGAGAATCTAGGCCATTATGGGGAAAGATTTTAGGGCTTAGAAGGGGTTGGGCTCCCCATTATGTAAGGTCGTGCTGGTAAGAGTAATAGAGGAAAGTTAGAGAAATACACATGACAAGCAGCCCAGCATATTCACGCTGGTAATTGTTTATCCTGTGTTAACTTTTTATCTAGATATAATCAAAGCAGGGCTGGAGGGATGGCTTAGAAGTTAAGACATTTGTGTGCAAAACCAAAGGTCCCAGGTTCAACTCCCCAGGACCCATGTAAGCCAGGTGCACAATGTGGCACCTCTGGAGTTCATTCACAGTGGCTGGAGGCCCTGGCATGCCTATTCTCTATCTGCCTCTTTCTCTCTCTTTTGCTCTGAAATAAATAAAATGAATAGATATAATCAAAACAGATATTTAGAGAAATGCAAGACTCACTGGCCTTGGTGTATGTGAATCCCTCCCTACATGGGAAAAAGAGGGCATAAAGAGAAAATAAAAACCAATAGCATATATCTCAGAATAACACTGATCAGAGTACCAAGGCTAAAGCTTGATTAACTGATTGCCTTTGTTTCCTCTCCTATATTTAATCTGTTAGCTAATGGTACTATAGAAGACATCTCTAGGAGAAGAATCCTCTGTTCTACAAAATTGCCAGTTCTCTGAATAAAGCAGTTTTAACATTGAATTCCTGTCTCTGCTCACTGGCTTCTCAAACTGACAAGTATCAAGGACTGAATTCCAGTTTTAGGAACACAGGCACAGCAAAATACATGACAGCTGTAGGAGGAAAAATCAGGAGTTATGGAACTCATCAATCAAAGCAGTGAGTGGGAAATGATGGAACAAAGCGGACAAAGGCAATCAGGTTCAAACTTCTGCCGTAATCCCAGGTGTACAAGCAGAAACGCGACTTTGCTTTGTCTTCCTAAAACTGCAGGCATAAATAGTGCTGTGAATTTTCCCCATTTCCATTTCTTTCATTTTATTACCACTTGTTGCTGCACTTGACAGGTGAGAAGAAAGAAAAAGCAGCTGGGCCATGTCTCAAGCAGGTGGAAATTGAAAAAAAAATATTTCTAGAGTTGTCATTTTTGTAGCAAGCCCAAATCCCAAAGGCTCCACCAGCTGAAGATTAAGTGGGATGCTAAGACACAAACACGTGAGGTTACGGGGACATTTTACGTTTAAACCACACTGCCCTGTTCACTGAGCACCAGGGAGCAGGCCTCACTCCATATATTCTGGAGGGTCTGCACTTACAGCTCCAGGGGTTCCAGGTGCCCTCACAGGGTCCCCTTGTTGATCTTCATCCCACTTCTGGTAGCAGGGTTATTACCTCTTTAAACTTTTGACAGGGTTTGAAGTTCACATGCTACCCCTCATCTTCCCGACTCTGTTTTTCTCCTTGAGCCTGCAGTACTCCCACCTTTAAGCCCTTCTCGAGGAAATCTCAGGCCACCCTCTGCCTTTACTCTCCTCTTTTTTTTAATTTTTATTTGTTTATTTGAGAGCAACAGAGAGAGAGAGAGAGTGAGAGAGGGAGAATGGGTGCACCAGGGCTTCCAGCCACTGCAAAGAAACTCCAGATGCGTGCGCCCCCTTGTGCATCTGGCTAACGTGGATCCTGGGGAATGGAGCCTCGAACCGGGGTCCTTAGGCTTCACAGGCAAGCGCTTAACCACTAAGCCATCTCTCCAGCCCCTTACTCTACTCTTGATACAGAGTCTGGGACAAGAAAAGACTTCAACCCTGGAGAGGCACGAAAAACTTGTATCATTTCCACCCATTTCAATGCCTCCGTACCAAATCAAGGCAAAAATCCAGCTTGAAAATTTAAATGTCCTAAAATGCTTTCATCTCATGTCCGTTTTAAAATACTGAACAGAGCCGGGCCTGGTGGAGCACACCTTTAATCCCAGCACTGGGGAGGCAGAGGTAGAGGATCACCGTGAGTTCGAAGCCACCCTGAGACTACATAGTGAATTGCAGGTCAGCCTGAGCTAGCGTGGGATACTACCTCGAAAAACCAAAAATAAATAAATGAAAATAACAAAATAAAATACTGAAGAGGCTGTGATGACACATGCCTTAAATGTCAGCTGCTCTGGTGACTGAGGCTGAGGATTACTTGAGCCAAGGACAGGCTGTTAGCAAGTGTGTTTATATTGCTTAATTGTTTTTTCAGCCAGGATCTCCTCAAGCCTAGGTTGGCTTTCAACTCCTGCTCCCCCTGCCTCAGTCTCCCAAATGCTGCAAATGGGCTGGAGCGATGACTCAGTGATTAAAGGCACTTATTTGTAAGGCCTGACAGCTTGGGTGGCTGTGGCTTCAATGGGCCTCCTGCTGCACAGGGATCTGAGGGGGCGGGGCTTGAGGTACCGTCCAATGGGATGCGCTGGCCCGAAGCCTGGCCAATCAGGCTTAGCCACAGCGGGGCCTCCCTTGGGCTTCCTCAGGCTGGGTTTGCTCTGGAGCGGACCCTGGTCTGTGTGGAAGACTTGTTCCTTCTCGGCAGTTTGGGGACGGCGTTTCCTGGACTGCGTCTCCTTGGCCACTGCGCCCGGGGAAAGCCAGGGAGGCGGCTGGGTGCTCGGGAAGCTGGACGATGGGCCCCGGGGAGGCCGAGGCCGCTGGGTGCTGAGAGGTGAGAGTCCCGCCCGTCCCGCGCTCCCGACCGTCGAAGGCGCTTGTGGGCCTCGCGGGTGATGGCCTCGTGGTCCGGGCCTCTTCCCAGTAGATGCCAAGGGGCTCGCGGGAGCATTGTTCCGCCAGACTTCTTCCTGAAAGCCTCTGTTTTCGTGTCTTCAGGTGTCTGTTAATCTCCCATTTCTCCTTGTGTGATTACCTGTCTCTGGAACTCCAGGAATGTGAGTGGCGTCCCCTTGTCTGTGTAGTCCTTGGCTCATATTTTCTTAGGGGATTTGGCTGTCTCACCACTTCCTCTCGGGGATGCATTTCCTTGAAGCCATAGGGTCAGTGAGACATGGAATGGAATCCACAAAACTGGTGTTTACTTAATGACTGTTTAGGCACACCCCCTCTCAGACAAGTCCCTGTGTGTTCATTACCTTGGGGCTCACTGTGATCTGGCCACCAGTGGTGGGGTGCTGAATCTATGTGTCCTACTAGATCCCTCAGAGCAGAAGGTGGTTTCTATGAAATTAGAAGTTTACAGAGGGAACGTGCACTGGAGACAGGCACGGAGATCATGAGAGACACAGAGACTGCCTTATACAATGCGGTAGGCCACAATAAGAGCTCATGGACGAAGCCTGGCGTGGTGGCGCACGCCTTTAATCCCAGCACTCGGGAGGCAGAGGTAGGAGGATCGCCGTGAGTTCAAGGCCACCCTGAGACTCCATAGTGAATTCCAGGTCAGCCTGGGCTAGAGTGAGACCCTACCTCGAAAAATCAAAAAACAAACAACAAACAAAAAAAAAGCTCATTGTCAGGCGCTGAGGTTTGGGGTGAGATTGGCTCCCCCTGCTCTCTCCCTTCACCCCCCCATACCTGGGAGACCTGGCAACTGGAGAACAGTCCCACCTGGCTGCAGACATGACTCTGAAGCTGTGAGCTGGGGAGGCAAGGCAGCATCAGGCTCCTA
>CM070791.1:0-76145 GCA_036346955.1 Dipus sagitta | reverse complement strand
TCAAACACTTCATGATTGAAAAAACTGTGATTATATTTCAAATAGTTAAGACAGTTGGGCATGATATCAGGTCCATCTGTTGCATAAAACACAGATCACTTAAAACTGACATCATTAATTTCATTGTCCTCTTGTTCATGAATACACAGAGTGATGGTTTGTCATGGTTGTCTACTTGACTGGAGTTAGAATTAGCATGGACAAAAGTCTATGGAAATGTCTCTAAAGAATTTCCAGGTTAGGTAACTAAACTTGGAACAATCGTACTTCCATGGGGGCAAGGGTGTCTCATCAGTGAAAGTTGGCAGACCACATATATTCATCACTCTCTGCTTACAGACTGTGTATGCCATGGACACATTTTTTTTTCATAGCCTCAATTCCATGCTGTTATCAACTGTATGGATGGACTGTATACTTAAACTGTGAGCCAGAATGAAACCATTCTTCACTAAGTTGCTTTTGTCAGGTATTTTCCACCCAAAAGTAACTAATAAACTCACATCTAGATTTACTTCCTATGAAATGAAACAATATACAAATATTCATAATTTGGAAATGTACTCCTTAGAACCAGTGTTTAAAAATGTGTGAACCCACTTAGAAGGTAATATTGATAACTGCATACCTTAGGGCAGTCAACTAGGTGTTGACGTATGATTGGCTGAACATCTACCTGCTGAAATGATATTTCGTGGAGCGCATATGCCCAAGCATACACAGCATTGTATAGATTGTAATTCTCATCATTCATTGCCATGTCAAATCCTTGATCTGCATGCCACTCTAATGAAGTGTTAGGTAAACACATGCTTTGTGATCGACATTTAGATTCATTGTCTGAACAATTAAAGTACATCCATTCTGATCTCATCAGTGAAATATCTATTGGATATGTGGAAGTGTTCATTGTCTGAATAAATTTTTTGAAATTGGCAATCTCATGATGGTGGTTTGAAAAACTGAAATCACCATGGAACGAGTCAGGAATGAAGTCTCTTTTCATAGTTGTGATGACATCCCACTGTGAGGTGGTGACCCAGATCCTCCGGATGCCTAAATAAGCCCATCTTCTAAAGCTCACTTCTAGTGTAGAATTCATTTCGCCATAAATGATCACAACATTTGCTAATGATGTCATAATTTGTTTATAATACATCTCAGCCCTTGTATTGTATAATTGCATGCTTAAGGGGATCACATTCACAAAGGCCAAGCAAAGCTCATTTCCTTGCATCCTTTCTCTCAAATCTGAGAGAAATGGAATACCGTGGTCATCATCAGAGATGACCAGCCCCACCCAGGTCCAGTTGAAATGAAGCATTAAAGAGACTATGGCAAAAGTCAGCCTTGTGTTCTTGGGGGCAATCTGATACAGATATGGATACTGATAACGGTCACGCAGAATAAGATGAAATGGGCCATAGTGAATCTAAAGGACACAGAACATATAAATCAACATGATAAAGGGAATTGGAAGAAAATTCAATCTAAGATCTGAATTGTACAAATTACCACTTGGGAAGAATTGTGGGAAGAATGATTGTTCACCCCATTATTAGTCATATGTCACAATTCATAAGCTTCTGGAAAATTAGTGAACAGTTTAAGGGTTGTAGGAAATCCCTTCTGATGTCTCCATAGTTCCTCCTATCAATTTTTTAAAATTAAGGGCTGATACACCACCAAGTCACTGATTACTATCTCTTTGATGTGTATGTGAAAAATATATGTGTACAACAAGTACTGTACTTGAAATATTCCTAAGCACATAAGAAGAGTAATAAAGGGGGCAGGATTTATACTCTTTACATCACAAAGTCTCACCTGTGCATAATCGAAGATCGTCAGAAATGTTCCAATTTTGCTACTTGCTGCCCATGTTGGTCCTGTAAGTAACACACCACATCCAATTGATGTACACCTATAATTAGGAACCTTGCGATATGTATTTGCTATCCAACGTAGATAAAAGATAATTTTAAATGAATCATCACACTTGAAAGGAAAAAAGGTAAAAATCACCGAGATGTTGGGTAAAAGGTTGGGATTCTTGTTGATCTCCTCAGTGACGAAAATCAATGTCAGAATGTGTTGATATTTTTTGACTGGCAAACTGAAAAGAAACACAGTGATCATTATGGATGGAGCTTCATACAGGACGATCTTCAAAGCAAACACAGTAGACATGTAACACGTGATAAATGAGGCTTTCTCCTGAACTTCTCATGCTATCATTCACCTTGATGTGAGGATAGGACATCCACATAACAGGCATCAACTAGGTATTTTTTAAATTATGTATGGCAGACCATTCATAAATTCATTTATGTTGTTATAAAAATATCTAAAGAGCTGGTTTTATCTTTAGCACATGAGAATCTGGTGAAAAAGCTGTAGGTCATCCATGAACTGGAAAATAGACCTATACCACAAAGTAAATCTGCTCATATCTTGATCCTGAAATTCCCAGTTTTAAGAAGTGAAAAATAAATGCAGCAGTGATCTGATTGAAGGTATTTTGGTGTGTCTATGTGTGTAATACTCACATTCATGTTTGTGGTAGACCATATTGTATGTGTGTGTGGGAGAGGGCACCTGCTTCTTTCAGTGTGTACATCATAAATCAGTGTCCATTGTTTTTCTATACTACTTTACATGCAATTATTTTGGTGACTTGGAGTTCATCATTTTAGCTAGACTAGGAAGTAAGTAACTCTAAGGATCCTGTTCTTTCAAACTCATTGAGACTTGGGTTGACAGATACACATCAACATGACAAAATTTTATGTGAGAGCCATAGATTTGGACTCAGGACAACATGCTTATGCAGAAATCCCTTTACAAATTCCCATTTTATGACACTTTGTTACATACCATCCTACACTAAGGCCAAAGCCTGATTAATGCC
This sequence comes from Dipus sagitta, assembly GCA_036346955.1. Lineage (NCBI taxonomy): Eukaryota > Metazoa > Chordata > Mammalia > Rodentia > Dipodidae > Dipus > Dipus sagitta. Next base: position 73,234 of record CM070791.1, on the reverse strand, counting down.
GAATATACAGTCAAATATCTTTTCAGGACAAAATTGGGCTCTTATAATGCCATTGAGGACATGAATATCTCTTCTATTTGTGTTGTGAAATCTATTTGATCAGGAATTAGAAGAGTGGTCCATCATTTTCACAGTTCCATTTGCTTCTTGTACTAGGTACCTTCCCTTTGTTAGGACAAAATACTTGACAAAAATCAGATTAAATCAATCAGCCCATTACACCTCACCAGGGCCCCAGCTGAAACCAAGAGTAATTGGGGAAATGAGCAAGAGTGCTGCTTTCTTGGTGAACCTAGTACCAGCACAAGGATGAAGGAGATAAGATACAGAGAACTCTCAATGCCTACCAAACCAGATATCCAGAGACACAGAAGCTTCCAAGACCTCATCACTGAAGTAGACCTAACATGGCTGAGGGAGATTTGCAGAAGAGAGGGCATAAAGATTGTTAGAGTCACAAGTTGGCCCATAATGCACAACCCACGTTCCCCAATGAGGAGGGTCCTTGTGGGGGGGGGCGGACAGGAAGGAGGCTAAAGATGGTACCAACATGGCTTTATACACACTGTGTAAATAACTAATTTAAAAATCAGGTTAAAGAAAGAAGTATTTATTTTTGATTACCCTTCCAGGTAATCTTAAATAATAATAAAAATTGATAAGGAAATTATTGGCAGGGAAGGCATGGCAGCTAGGACTGGTCTCATTCAGTTCAACAAGGAGGTATCAGAGTTAATTTAAGACAGCCAGTTCTCTCCTTTTTATACAGTGCAGGATCTCTGCCCTGGTATGGTGCTGCCCACAGTTAATTTGGATAGTCCCACCTCAATTTCCTAGTCAAGATTATCTCACATAAATGCTGTCCAGGGATTCCCTAATCCATATAAACCGTCTCAGACCTTTCTAAATCTTCTGAAGTTGAATATGAAAATAAAATGTCATAGTTCAAAACCCGTTTTCCAGCTGTTCCCTAAAACATATCTCTTTTTAACAAATATTTATTTATTTGACAGAGAAAGAGGGAGAAAGAGAGAGGAAGGATGGGTGCACCACTGCAAACAAACTTCAGATGTGTGTGCTCCCTTGTGCATCTGGCTAACATGAGTCCTGGGGAATCAAACCTGGGTCCTTTGGCTTCGCTAGCAAGTGCCTTAACTGCTAAGCCATCCCTCCAGCCCTCAAAAATATCTTTTTAGTGGTAATGTGAGTTAATTTAAAATAAAGAAATGCTTTTTTGTGATTCAATCTTGTACTTTGAGTCTTTTGAGTGCAGAATTAACACCAAAAATATACAGAGTTATAGTTGATGTGTGAATGTATTTAGTTTCAAAGATTTGTTTCATTATGGTGTTTTTTTTTTTTTTTTTTTTTGGTTTTGTGAAGTAGGGTCTCACTGTAGCGCAGGCCGACCTTGAATTCACTATGGAGTCTCAGGGTGGCCTTGAACTCACAGTAATCCTTCTACCTCTGCCTCCCGAGTGCTGGGATTAAAGGCATGCGCCACCAGGCCCGGCTTCCCCTTCTCTTTTAATCTTCCCCCTTTAAGCCTCCTCCTCAATACTTAGCTTTTCTGCTTTCATAACATATGATTCCTTTGGTCTTTTTGCCTGTTCTCATCCATTTATATTCATTTCTCATGGCTGAAGTGATGTTTACTGAGTCTTAATTTGCTTAATTATTGTATTAGTATTGGTTGTTTGCCTGTAGATTTTAGAGTATGTTTTCTCTTCTGTTCAATTTGAAGTATTCCTTGTATCCTCTGCAGAGGAGTTGCCTTGGTGTCCAAAGTTTCCTTAAGCCTTCATTTATCATGGAAAATGTTTCTTTCCCTATTATGGGACACAGTTTTGTGTTATAACACTTTGGTTGTGCAGCATGTGATTAGTCAATAGTTGAAGCTCATCTTGCCAAACCTATCTTGTTTATAGAGTCTGTTTAAAAATCTTCTATTCTGATGGGCTTGCTTTTATATGTTACTGAATGTTTCTGTCATGAGCTCGCAGTACCCCTTCTTGGTTCTGTATATTCAGTTTTTACTATAGCATGACCTGGGTAGTTTTTTGGGGGGTTCTGCCTGTTTGTTGTTTTCTATGTCTCTTGTACCTAGATAGCATATTTAGTCCTAGTTGTGGGAAATATTCTTCTAGAATTTTTTTCAATAAATGTTATACCTTCAGTCAAAGGTTTATTCCATTCTACACACATAATTTGCGAGTTTGTCCCTTCCATAGTGTTGCAAATATCACTTGTTTCCTTCACACATTTTGATCTTGTTAATTTTGACTGAACCTTTAATTCTTTTACCTTGTCTTTACATCCTGATATTCTATCCTCCATAGGATGCAGTCTATTGGGGAGGATGTCCACAGAGCTTTCTATTTGACTTATTAGGTTTTTCATTTCCAGAATCATTTCAGCTTGCCTTTTTACTGGTACATTATCCATTTATTATAATGTCCTCTTTTGAAATATCTATCTAATTGTGTTGTTTGTTTCTTTTGTCTCAAAATTCATTCAGCATTTATTTCTGATCTACTAGAATTCATTCACTTGTTGGTTTGTGTTCCCCATTATTTCACTTGTCTTCTTGTGTTTATTACATGTATTTGTAACCTTGTATTCATTGTCTGCAATTCCTCTACATATTTCTTATTTGGTGTCACAACAATGTATTTACAATGTCTTTAAGAGGCAAGTGGTAGAGCATTCTTTAATGTGTAGCTTCCCAGCAGCAGGCAGCAAGGCAGTTGGAAGGGCACAGAGATTGTCTTTGCATCCAGACTCATGTTTGGGATCCTAGAAGTGATGATGAGGGTAGGAAAAAGGACGAGGAAATGGGAAAATGCTCCCAGACTGTCACTGGAATCTGGCAGTGGGCAGTGTGGGTAGGAGGAGGGACATGGGAACTGGTTAACTGTGCCCAAACTAGCATGTGTAATTATGCAGACTCCCTTGTGAGATCCCGGCCATTGGTGACATAGGCAAGGGAAAGTTGTGTAGCCACAGGGTGGCTGTGCTAGAGTCAGGTGTGGGATCCAAGTATGGGTAACAGGAGCAGGAGTATAATGTTTAGGATCTGAGGATTGGACTATACTGGAGGGAGGATAGGTTGTGCAACTGCAACCATTGTTGATCAATGTAAATCTATTGTGTTGTTGGTGATTATAAATGTAATTCTTCTGACATGGTGCTCTACATTTATTTTACATTTTTCCTTGTATGTGTATCACTACTGGACTTCTAGTTTACCAAGTAAGCAGAAAAACTCAGGATTTGATGGTATTTCCATTGTTGAAGATTTCATCTTCCCTTACATTTTGGCTATTCTTTCAAAAGTAACATTTTGATTTCCTATATAATTCTTTCATTTTAAGTCATATATATATATATATATATATATATATATATATATATATATATATGTATATATGTATATATATATATATACACACACACACACATAGTTTTTTAGCAGAGTTCTTCTGTAAATGTATTTTGACTTCATGGTTAAAATATTTCTTAATAATCACTTATTCTATTATTCTATGTTGTCCTTTTATGAATTAGTTCAAGTGACTACAGCAATGCACACTAGAGAAAACATAGCATCCTCAACCAATGTTGCTAGACATATTGGATAACCACATGTAGAAAAATAAAACTAGACCCATTACTTTTCCCCTGTAAAAAATCAAGTCCAAATGAATGAAAGACCTCAAAATAAGACCTGAAAATCTAAAAGTACAGGATGAGGGCTGGAGAGATGGCTTAACAGTTAAGGCACTTGCCTGTAAAGCCAAAGGACCCAGGCTTGACTCCCCAGGATCCACGTAAGCCAGATGCACAAGGGGGCACATGCATCTGGAGTTGGTTTGCAGTGGCTGGAGGCCCTGGTGCACCCATTCTCTCCCTCTCTCTATCTGCCTATTTCTGTATCTCTCTCTCTCTCTCTCTCTCAAATAAATAAATAAAAATAAAATATTTTTAAAGAATAATAATAATAAAAGTGCAGGATGAAAAACTAGGAGGAATTCTCCACAATATAGGACCGGGGAAGCACTTCCTGAACCCCAGTAACCCAGGAAATTAAACAATTACACAACCAGTGAAATACAATGAAGATAAAATACTTTTATAAAGATAATATACCCTAAACAGGGCCAAAAAAAACTATGTACAGATTGGGAGAAAAATCTTTGCCAGCTATACCTCTGATAGAGGCCTAATATCCAGAATCTACAAAGAAAGCAAAAAGCAAAGCAATAAAAAAATATCAAACAATCCACTCAAAAAGCAGGGCAGAGAATTTAATAGGAAACTCTCAAAGGAAGAAAAAAATGACTAATACTTATCTAAGAAAATGTTTAACATCCTTAACCATCAGAGAAATGCAAATTAAAACTACTATGAGATTCTAGCTTACTCCAGAATAGGTGGCAATCTTTAAAGCATAAAATGACAGTGAATGTTGATGAGCATTCAGGGAAAGAGGATTCCTCATTCACTGATGGTGGAAAACAAACTTGTACAACCAATATGGAAATCAGTGTGAAGACTCCAGCAAAGGATGAAACTGTGCTACCAACTGAGCCAGCCATTCCTCTGCTGGGCATCTACCCTAAAGGCTCCACTTTTCACTTCAGATACATTTGCTCAACCAAGGTTGTAGCTGCTCCCTTCACAATGGCTAAGTACTGGAAGCAACCCAGATGCCCATCACTTGACAAATGGACGAATGAAGACATGCTGCACATATACAATGGAATTGTGCTCAGCCTTAAGGAAAGTGTTATAACAAAATTGGTAAGAAAATGGATAGATTTGGAAATGATCATTGTACGTGAATTAACCCAGGCATAGAAAGACAAATGCTGCATGATGTCCCTCATCTGTGGTTCCTAAACTGCAACAGTTTGAATTACTGTCACACCCAACAAGCAACTTGAGAGTCAGATAAGAGGGATGGAAGGACTTGGGGGAGGGGAAATCGGAAGGCACAGGGGGTACAGATCTAAAGAAAACAATACCCAAATGTACTGGTACCATAGAAAACTTTCTCCTGGATAGCAGATTAAAAGTTATAACCCTCGGTAGTAGCATGGAGGGATCATCTGGTAAATTGGGCCCTGGAGAGAGTTGGCTTAAGGATTACCCTAAACTATTTGACAATTGCTGTTCCCCAAAACAAGACAAGATTCTGTCAAAGCACAAAGCATGATTACCCACTTAAGAGGAAAAATGAGATATGATGGCTAAAGAAACCACATAAGGCCAAGCAGAATACTGCAGAACATTGAGAGATATGGCTGAATCTGGAAGTCAGCTCCCATATTGTTAACCCATATAGTGCTCAAACACAGCATGAGATGCTGGAAACAAGCAGCCAACAATGCTGTGAACAATCAGAGGACCCTGCTGTATGTAAGCAATATCCTGACAAGATGTACACAGATGTGCAATACTGGCACCCACACTAGGTAACTAACCAGTGGTTTTCTAATTAGCTAAGTGATCTGCTCAGTGGAAAGAAAACCATAGCTAGAGTTAGGAGCAAATTCAGAATCCTATGGACACCAAGATAATAGTCTCCAATGAAAACCATCCATTAGTCTTGGGTCAAAAGTGAGACTACAGCTATCAAAATCTCTCCAAATTAATAATTGTTATACACTTTAACGTACCCTGATCTCATTCTAAATTGGAGAATCTGTTTTCTTTTTCTAAAAGCAGCAAGAACAAAGTACAACCAAAATCTATCAACAGGACAAGGATCTCTGACTCCATGTCAGCTAGTGAACCACCCCAAGCACAGGAGCTAGGGCCCAGATGAAAACACAAAGGAATTGGTGAGATGAGCAGGAATGGTCCCTCCACGGACAGCCTGATAATGTGAGCCAGGGTGATGGAGACTGACACTGAAGATACTCAAAATGCACTAAAACAGAAATCCAGAATGCTGAGACTTCCACACTAAAGTAGATATAAAGCACACTGACCAAATCCCAGGAAATATTGTGGGAGAGTGGGCAGAAAGAATGTATGAACCACAGGGAGGGAGAAAACATCCAGGAGCATTGCACAGACTTCTCACAACTCATTACCAACAACGACATGGTGAATACAAGAGATCCCACTAAAGAGATTCTTCAGTGGATCAGCAGCAGGGAGGAGGGGAATGATGACACAAACACTTCATGTATCAATACAAAGTGTCAACTTAATAAAAAAGAAAGTATTAAAGAGAAGTGGGAAAAAAAGAAAATTCTATTTGTAACATGTCAATCCTGTAACTACCATGAGAAATACTTGCCAGTTTAGGATCTCAGAATGGATATAAGTAATCATAACATTGAGTGACATCTTCTATTCTATCAGGAGTAAAAATATTTTACAGTCCTTTCTTAACTGTGTGCTTCATTCATGTATTAACTGGAATATTGACCAAATATCTAACTGATTATATTTAAAACCCTTACTATTCTTATGTTCAACTGAAACATGGTGAAAGAGGAAGGCAATCAATAGTTGGCACCTTTCTTTCTTTATGTATTAAATTTATAATGGAAGGAAATATCCTGGGATCTCATCTACACTGTATCTGAGAGATTAGTAACGATGAGAAAAGTCTATCTAGAGTTAGGTAATAAAAGAAGAGTATTCCATTTTCACAGACTTTAAGAATTCTGTGCTCATGGATGAAAGATGAGAAGATATTTGAAGGGACACTTTGTCTCAGCCACTTAATATTGAACAAATACCAGTGGTGCTTATTGTCAGGAAAAGGATGATCTAACATGAAGCAAGGTAGGAAGCATTGTGTCCCTCAAATTCTAGCTTTGTTCATTGGAATATAAAAAAATCAGATACATTTGACTGTGGAAATACTGTTCAGTAAAAGACAAAATAAATTTTGATTTATTCATAAGTGGTACCCTTGGGAAGAAAAGAGCAAAGGATCCAAAAAATATTAGTGTACCTATATACAGACTTCTTACACATTATTCATGACTTCAAAGTAGAAAATGAAGAAACAAAAAAAAACTGACACTTACCGTGGAAGCTTGCTTGTTAAATTTCTTTCTTTCATAGGCCTCCATGATGTCCCAATTTCAAAAATACAGTCCTTCCACATATCTCCATCATTCTCTGTGTTTTGCTTTATTCTCCAAAAGCAGCTTGTTTCCGTCAAGCTGCAGAAGCAGACAGACAGCATCACAAGCAGTAAGACAAAAATGATACTGGTCAGCATCCCCATGTGTGGGGAACCAGTGGACACTAGGAAAGCAAAAGTGCCTCCATCTTAAATAATGACTGCATTTTGTAATAAGTTGTCTGTTCTGGAAAGTCACAAGGCCTGCAGTTGTTTGTTAATTCATGCACCCATAAAGAATGAGGGAGTCGTTATCTCACGGCCTTGAGGCTGGGGCCTTATCCTGCAGCTGTGGAACGTCTTATGGCCTTGGGGCTGGGGCCTTATCCTGCAGCTGTGGAACGTCTTGTGGCCTTGGGGCCGAGACCTTATCCTATTGAAACAGAACTGTAGCAATACCTAAACTGCTGACAAACTTCTCTGTTCTGCTGTATAAAAGGCACCCTGAGAAAAATAAAATTTGGCAGCTTGATCAGACTCTTGTCTTGCTGTCCGTTCCTTGTGTCTCTTGTCCCTTTCATTTCAGGTTCTCTGGGGTCCGTGCTCCCGTTGAAGCCCCGCTGGCCGGGGCAACTGGCGCCCAAACGTGGGGCACGAACCTAGGATCGCCTGAAACACCGTCTGCTACCTGCCCATTGGGATCCCGCACCGAGGCCGCCGCAACCCAAAGAGGGGGTTAGACACTGGCCCGCTGTGATCACCACGGAGTCGCCCGCCCGTGAGACAGATCCGTTGGAACACTCGGACGGTGAGGTAAAATAAGATTTTTTCTTTACCATGGGACAAGCATTTTCAAAAGAAGACTCTTTTGTGACTGGGCTAAAACAAGCTCTCAAGGTACGAGGAACTAGGGTTAAAAGAAAAGATTTAAAGATATTTTTAGATTATATTGGTGATCTCTGTCCTTGGTTCCCAAAGGAAGGGACTATAAATGAAAAAACTTGGTTAAGAGTTGGAGATTGTTTACGTGATTATTATGAAACCTTTGGCCCCGAGAAGGTCCCTGTTTCTGCCTACTCTTATTGGAATCTTATAAATGATGTTCTCAAGGTCCACAATCATTCTATGGCTGTACGGGTTCTTGTTAATAAAGGAGAGACTGCTCTTAAACGTTCTTCTAGGCCCCCTTCTGCTTGTGCTTCTGTCATTGTTGAAAATGAAACTCCGGAGCGACCTAAGTCTCCTGCCTCTGAAAAGCCTTCCTGCCACCTTTATCCTTCCCTAGTGGATCTTGAAGCTGGTAAAGTTGGTGAAGCTGGTTCCCCCCTTCCCCCGTTGCTTGATGTGGGCCCCACCAATAAACCTCCTCTAGTGCCTCCTCCCTATTGCCCGCCACTCTGCGCTCCTGTCCTCGACCGCTCTGCCGCCTTACTTCCCTCTGCGCCTGCTGAACCTCTCGCTGACTCTCCTTTCACAGAACTACAGTCTGCCATGTTAGCTTCTGTCTCTGACCTCCGTAGGGCACTTCAGGATAAAAAACTTCAGCTGCAGCTTCTCCAGGAACTTGATTCTGTCACAAAAGAACTTGCTGCCTTTTCTAATCCTTCCCCTGACAGCCGTAGGCGCAAAACGAAAGCAGACGCACACACCCGCAATACTGGCTTTCTTGCTTTTCCTGTTATGCGCACACAGGCACAAGCCCGCTCTGATTCTGCTTCTGCTCCCTCCCCTGCGTCCAATACGGACTCTGATGAGGAGCCTGCTCCCTCGGCTGCTCCAGCTGATGAGAGTGCTGCCTCCTCTGATTCTGAGGATGAACCTGCCCCGGAGTCTGTTCCCCAGCCTAAATATAAAACTCTTAATTTAAAGTTTCTTGAGCGACTAAAAGCGGCCGTCTCCAATTATGGGCCCACAGCTCCCTTCACTCTCACTCTTCTGGAAAGCTATAGTGATAAATGGCTTACGCCTAATGACTGGTATCGCCTTGCTCGCGTGGCTCTCTCCGGTGGAGATTTTGTTCTATGGCGCACTGAATTTAATGAGAACTGCTCTGACTTTGCTCGCCGTAATTTACAAGACTGTTTCTAAAAATTGGACAAAACAAAAATTGCTGGGGGAACATCCCTACGATTCCAACGAACGGCAAGCACGCTATCCCCCTGGACTTTTAGCTCAAATACAACAGGCAGGCCTCGCCGCCTGGCGGCGCATCCCTCTTAAAGGGGCCACCACCGCCTCCTGGCTAATATTAGACAGGGTCCAGAAGAGCCTTACAGTGACTTTATTAGTAGACTTAATGAAACTGCTGAGCGCCTTTTTGGTGTTGGGGAGACCAACAGCCCCTTTATCAAACACCTGGCCTTTGAGAATGCTAATCCTGCTTGTCAGTCTATTCTCTGCCCTCACAAGCGGGAGTACATATCTGATTATATCAAGTTATGTGCAGGCGTGGGCTCCTCTCACGCCATGGGTTTAGCTATTGGAGCTGCTCTCCGTTCTGCTGGTCTCACTCAGGGTACAAAAACATGTTATAATTGTAAACAACCTAAACATTTCTCTCGTGAATGCACTGCTCCTAAACAGCTTTCTGTTTCTCACCACCCTCACCCCTTAAAAATTCACCCTCTCCCAGGGAAGGCTCCCTGCCCCCTGAGGATTTGTCCTTTCCTTTTCAGGACTATGGCTGCCCCTGCTTTCATTGGCCTCTTGCTCCTGACATCTGGATTGATCACTGCTGGCCATCAATCCATGAATTTCACCTGGACCGTGCTCAGTGAAGTCGGTGATGTGATCTGGACACACTCTACGGTTTCTCAGACCATCCCTTGGCCGACCCTAACTCCAGACCTCTGCAAAATGGCCCTTGGCAGCCTGAACGCTTGGGAACTTGGCACCATTTTTACACAACATACTGCTCCTGAAATTGATCTTCACCACTCTTATGGTGAAGGGGATGTTATAATTCAAAAAAAGAGGTCCTACTTACAGTCTTTCTCCCTCTATGTTGTCCCTGGCCTAGGTGCTGAGCCTTCGCCCTAGTTTGCAGGTGTGCCCCATATCTCCTCCCTTATTGACACTTATCTAAACTTAAAATGATCTGAGTGACTCCCCTCCTTTAGGAGCTGCATAGGATTCAGACCTGTGCATGTTGACTCACAAATGTGTGAGTACAATATGGGCACCGACATGGGTGCGAGGCGTAGCACCGCAAGGGAAGGTCCCTTTTGACCGCTTCTGAATTCCCTGAGAGTCAAACCTGACTTGCATGGAGGTTGGTACCGTTCTTTCTGTGTTAGCTCTGCCTCCCCTCCCCAAAAGGTACCAAGAGCAACCAAGGTGGGGTACGAACCCCACGGGAGGAGTCAGGTCACTGCTCCCCCAGTTGGTTACAGGCCCACCATGAAATCACGGGACCCTGGGAGTCCTACCAAAATTTACAAAAATTGGCCGCCACAGAACACACCTTCTAAAACTAATAGAAAGGGAGGAGATGTGGGGAACCAGTGGACACTAGGAAAGCAAAAGTGCCTCCATCTTAAATAATGACTGCATTTTGTAATAAGTTGTCTGTTCTGGAAAGTCACAAGGCCTGCAGTTGTTTGTTAATTCATGCACCCATAAAGAATGAGGGAGTCGTTATCTCATGGCCTTGAGGCTGGGGCCTTATCCTGCAGCTGTGGAACGTCTTATGGCCTTGGGGCTGGGGCCTTATCCTGCAGCTGTGGAACGTCTTGTGGCCTTGGGGCCGGGACCTTATCCTATTGAAACAGAACTGTAGCAATACCTAAACTGCTGACAAACTCCTCTGTTCTGCTGTATAAAAGGCACCCTGAGAAAAATAAAATTTGGCAGCTTGATCAGACTCTTGTCTTGCTGTCCGTTCCTTGTGTCTCTTGTCCCTTTCATTTCAGGTTCTCTGGGGTCCGTGCGCCCATTGAAGCCCCGCTGGCCGGGGCACCCATGTCTCAAATCTCTCAGCCTGAGCTCAGATGTAGTGTGCAGCTGCCAGTAGATAAACACAACACATGCACATGCTTGTGTGTGTATATCTATCCTTACTACTATTGGTGACTAGAGGGAATATTTATATCCCTAATATTTTTCTTTCCAGCCTTTGCCACCCTCCTTTGAGGGGTACAGAACACAGCCCTGAGGCTCTGCATCTGGGGTCTACATCAAGGCCAAAAACACAAGTTGAAAAACATGTTGTGATGATCATCTCTTATTTCAGGGGCAGTGATTTCATGCATATCCAGGCATGAATGCCACTGGGATAATCTCCTGAGCACATTTGGTCCCAGATTCATGTCAACAAACCATTCGGATGAACAACACCTAAAACCATGTAAGTGGATTTCATCAGACTTTCCAAAGCAGGATGTGAGGTAAAAAGGTCAGAAAGGTTTCCTGCCCATCATAGCTCGTGCAGACATGTGCGGAATCATTTCCTCCATTGTTCAAGCAGTGGGCAGAACCCTCACATAACACACTTCCATCAGGATCATAGCATTTACTGTGTGGTCCAGGCACTACTCCACAGCAGTTTCATGCCTGTAACATCCCACAACTCCACGTTTCCCATTGTCCGAGTAAACAATAAAGCAATAATCATGGCAAATTCAAAACTTCCCAGTCTCTCAATATCAATACAGACACTAATCTTCATACTTCTGTTCTAAAACACGACCTTCATCCATGTTCCTCAGTTCCCACAGCCCAATGCCATGTGATGACCCAGTTTCTCACCTTTAATATTGCTTTTCTCCATTGTTTATTCTTACCTTTTTTCAGAATTCTAGCTGGAATTTAACTTTATATTTTGTGTGTAAACTCTGCATTTCCACCATTTAAGTAAGGAATTACCTTTTCTTGTTACTTTCACTCTATGTGTTGCCAAATGGACAGTCAATAAATGAGTGTGGAATGAAGAATTTGCTTTTGTTAATATGGACTGCAAAGAAAGTTGCACAAATTTAGTGTAATTAATTTTGTGTGAGTTGACATAGATCGTGGGGCTGGACTCAGAAAAGGTTCAAGAGTCCTCATTTACTTCCTTGTTTAAAAATGATTAATATTTTAAAATCATTACTCACTGGTTCGAATTCTTGGAAGAATCCTCCTGGAGGATTCTAAGAGGCTCAGGCAGAGAAAATAGGGAGAATTATCTATAGAAGGGGAAGGAAATTCATCCTTCAGGGTGGGAAATCAAATTTCTCTGCACAGTGTTGAGCATGTTGTCATTAGGTTTTACCATAATTATTTCTTTCTTTTATTTTAAGTTAACATGAAACAGGATATATTTCTATATGAAATATTGACTTGTATGACATTGCAATTTGAGCATATTTCTCTTCCATTAACTATGTTTATCCTTCACCTAATTCTCACCTTATCTTTTCCTTATCCCAAATATTCCCCTTATGTTTCATGTAACATACATTTATTTATATTTTTGATATTTGAGTGAATATACTTGTCATCTTTCTTTTTTGTTATATTTCTAGTAGTTATGGATATGCTCAATATGTAAACAGCACATGTTGGTACCATCCTTATCTTCATGCCTATTCTCTCAAATGTTTTAATCACGAAGTGATGTTGTATTTTGTCAAAGGCCTTTTTTGCGTCTATTGAAATGTGGCTTTTATATTTAAGCTTATTTATGTGGTGTATTACATTGACAGATTAAGAAATATTTTATTTATTTATTTGACAGAGAAAGAGGGAGGGAGAGAGAGAGAGAGAGAGAGACAGAGACAGAGAGAGACAGAGAGAATGGGCATGCCAGGGCCTCCAGCCACTGCAAATGAACTCCAGATGTATGCACCCCCTTGTGCATTTGGCTAACTGGGTCCTGGGGAATTGAACCTGGGCCCTCTGGCTTTGCAGACAAACACCTTAACCACTAAGCCATCCCTACAGCCCTTCATTGACAGATTTTTGTATGTTGAATCACCTCTGCATTCCTAGAATGAAGCCTACTTGATGAAGGTGAATAATGCTTTTGATGTGTTGTTAAATTTGGTTTGCAAAGATTTTGTTCAGGAACTTTGCATCTAAGTTCGTCAGGGCAATAGGCATATAGTTTTCTTTCCTTATGACGTCTGTGCCTGATTTTGGTATTAGGGTGATATTAGCTTCATTAAAATGAGTTGGGAACCTTTTCCCATTCTCCAATAACGTGGCACAGTTTGAGAAAATTTGGTTTCAGTTTTCCATTAAGGTTTGATAGAACTCAGTGAAGAAGCCGTCTGGTCCTGGAGTCTTCTTTTGAGGGAGGATTTTGAGTACTTTTTCAATCTTGATGGGTGGTTTAGGAGGTTAATCTGCTCTGAGTTTACCTTTGGTAGGTGGTATGTGTCCATGAATTCACCCATTTCCTGCATATTATCCAGGTTTGTGTAGTAGAGGTTTTTGAAATAAGTCCTGATGATTCTCCCAATTTCACTTATTATCTCTCCTTTTTCATATTCAATTTTGTTAATCTGAAGCAGCTCTTTTTTCCATTTGATCAAATTGGCCAGGAGTTTATCAATCTTGTTTATTTTTTCAAATAGCCAGCTCTTTGTTTCATCAATTTTATTAATTGTTTTCTTAGTTTCCAATTCACTAATCTATACTCTGATCTTGATTATTTCTTTCCATCTGGAGCTTTATGAGTTGGATTTTTCTTGTTTTTCCACTGCCTTTAGGTGGATGGTTTGGTTATTGATTTGAGACCTCTCTGTCTTTGTTATGAAGGCATTTAGTGCTATGAATTTTGCCCCAAGGACTGCCTTCATTGTGTCCTTCAATTCTAGAAATTTTGCAATTTCATTTCTTATTTCATCCACTACCTATTTATTGTTTAAAAGTGTGTTATTCAGTTTCCAGGAGCTGGTGGGATTCCTGACACATCTTTTGTTGTTAATTTCAAGCAACAGAGCATTGTGATCTGATATCATGCAGGAAATTATGTTGATCTTCCTAAACATATGGAGGCAGGTTTTATGGACCAGTATATGTTCTATTTTAGAGAAGGTTCCATGGGCTGCTGAGAAGAATGTGTAATCTGTGGATTTTGTGTAGAATGTTCTGTAGATGTCTGTTAGGTCTAATTGATCTACGGTGTTGAGCTCTCTTACTTCCCTGTTAATGTTATGTTGGGATGATCTGCCTATTGCTGATAGTGGAGTATTAAAGTGCCCAACTGTGATGGTGTTGGTGGTTATTTCTGTTTTCTTGTCAAGTAGGTTTAGTTTTATTAATTGTGGTGCACCTGTGTTTGGTGAATAAAGATTGTTGATTGTAATATCCTTTTCTTGGATCATTCCTTGATAAGTAAGAAGTGTCCTTCTTTCTTTTCTGATTATTTTGGTATGCAGTCTATTTTATTTTATATTAGTATAGGTATACCTGTTTGTTTCTACTTTTCTGTTAGCTTGGAATATAATTTTCTACCCTTTCACCCTGAGGAAGTGTTTGTCTTTAGTGGTGAGATGGGTTTCTTGAAGACAGCAGATTGAGGGGCCCAATTTTCTAATCCACACTACTAGTTTATGTCTTTGGAACCTTTCCTGGTTGTTATCTATTAGGTCTAATCTAGCAAGTATATCATTCATACAATTATTGAACCTTTGTTGATTTTCTGCAAGATCTGCTAATTGTTTAGCCAGCGTTGCATAGCTTCTATCTTCATTTTGCGATTCCAATCCTATTGTCTCTGTATGTTTTGATTAGAGACATCCATTGTGTGACTGGGCAACCTTGTTCTATTTACTTGCATTCCATTTTTTGTGTTATTCCTTTTGTGCTGTGGTCTGCCCATCATAGTATAGGAATCTTATTTAATTTTGGAGGAAGCTATAGTTTATGCTTGACGTGTCTTCAGTTATTATTCCCCTTTATGTTTGCTTCAGTTAGGCTTCTGCAGGCAATGGGGCCTGTCTGCTCAGAGGGTAGGAGCCAGTGAGGCCCTGGTGGGAGCCCGAGCACCTGATGAATGGGTTTGCTGGTCAGTAGTTCAGGGCATGGGATTTCCTAACCAAAAGTGAGAGTAGCATTACTATATGAATATGAACATTAACTATAGGGCTGTCAGGACAGTTTGGTGAGAATAATAGATGCATTTAGCCAGACAAAAGCAGGTTTTATACCCCTGAGGCTCATGACCTCCCCTGCCATAGATTTTTTATTAGGTTTTCAGTACTAAGCATGTATTTCTCCTATAGAGCAGGCCTTCAGTCCAATTAGAGAGCAGTTGATATACCCCAGAGCAGACATGCCACTATTGCACCCTTTTGGTCTGGCCAAACTTGAGGCTTCCAGTGTGTCTACTGTTTTCACTGCTGATGACCTCTGTCCCCCATAGGGCTACATGCAGTGCAGCCTTTTATAGCTTTCCATTGGCTGGTCGACAGGGAAAAGGTTTTCAGCTCAGCACCAGCTTGATTTCTCAGTGACCTTGATACCCAGGCTCGTGAAGTCTACAGCAATAGGGTCTTACCCTCTGTTACTCCTGGGAAACCAAGGACCTTGGCAATAGCTGTAATGTTTTGGAGACAACAGGGACCTCCCTAGCCAACAACTCACTGGAAGGTATCCCAACCCTGGCACTGAAAAATGTCCAGTAGCCATCTATAACTTCTGAATGTGCCATTATTCAAAAAAGTAGACTTTCATATGTCTTATTCAGAATATCTTGAAATTTGATTGAACTTCCCCCCAAACTTCTCCTATTCAGTCTCTTTCCCTGGCCTCACTTATGCCATTTCACTCCACAAAATCTTTTCTTTTACTTAAATGTATACAATGTCATCCCCTAAAGTTCTTCCCTCACCTCCTTCCCTTATAGCCTTTTTTCTAGCTTACCTGCCTCTGCTACCAAGATTTGGTTCCAGCTCACATACAAGTCTAAACATTTGTAGCTAGGATCCACATATGAGAGAGAACATATGACATTTGGCTTTCTGGGCCTGGGTTACCTCGCTTAGCATAATAGTTTCCAGATCCATTCATTTCCCTGCAAATTTGATTTTTATTTACTACTGAATAGAACTCCATTGTGTAAATGTACCACATCTTTATTATCCATTCACCTATTGCGGTACATCTAAGCTGTTTAAATTTCCTTGCTATTGTGAATAGAGCAGTAATAATCATGGCTGTGTAAGTATCTCTAAGGTAGTGAGAAGTGTCATTAGCATAGAGGTCTAGGAGTGCTGTACCTGGATCATATGGAAAATCTATATTTACCTGTCTCAAGAACCTCCACAATGGCTGTACCAGATTACATTCCCACCAACAGCTCAGATAGATTCCTCTTTTTCCACATCCTCACCAACATTTATTATGATTTGTTTTCTTGATGATAGCCATTCTGACAGATGTGTTATGGATTCTCAAAATAGTTTCAATTTGCATTTCTCTGATGGATTGTTTTTTTCTATTTCTGTGAAGAATACCACTGTAATTTTAATGGGGACTGCATTAAATGTGTACACTGATTTTGGTAAGATTGACATTCTCACAATATTGATTTTTCCAATCCAAGAACATGGGATGCCTTTTGAATTTCTAATGTCTTCTGCAATTTCTTCTTTGAGTGTTTTAAGATTCTCATTGTAGTGATCCTTCACTTCCTTGGTTAGGTTATTCCAAGGTACTTTTTTTTGAGGCAATGGTGAATGAAACAGATCCCCTGATTTCATCCTCCACATGTTTGTTGTTAGGAGACAGCAAAGCTACTGATTAACATGTGTTTATTTTGTATCCTGCTTCACTGCCAAAAGTATTTATCAGCTCTAACAGTTTGTTGGCAGAATTTTTAGGGTCCTACATTTTCATCTCTCTTCAAACTCATCATCATTTAAGTGAACAGTGAATTCCGTCCACTAGCATTAGACTTTCAGAACCTAGGTTATGACGTAGACACGCCAAATAAGAAAAACTGTTTCCACTGAAGATATTGCTTATTATTAACTGAAGCAAGAAGAAGAAGGAGAAGAAATTGGGCATGGTGTGGCACACCTTTAATCCCTTGAGAGCAAGCACATGGCAGGCAGAGGTAAGAGGATTGCCTTGAGTTCCAGGCCACCCTGAGACTACATAGTGAATTCCAGGTCAGCCTGAGCTTGAGTGAGACCCTAGCTCAAAAAAAAAAAAAAAAAAAAAAAAAAAAAAAAAAAAAAAAAGTCCCCTGTGTGGCTGGAGAGACGGCTTAGCAATTAATGCACTTGCCTGAAAATCCTAAGGACCCAGGTTCAATTCTCCAGGATGCAGGTTCAATTCCCCAGTACCCAGGTAAAGCCAGATGCACAAGATATCACATCTGGAGTTCATTAGCAGTGGCTAGAAGCCCTGGTGCACCCATTCATTCTCTTTCTCTCTCTCCCTAATAAATAAAAATAAAATAAAGATTTTTAAAGCACGAACCTTATTTACACCCTTATCAAGAAGGTTTTTTGTTTTTTTTGTTTTTTTTTTTTTTTTTTGAGAGAGAGAGAGTGAGAAAAAGACAGAGTGTTCTGGAGAAATGACTTAGTGATTAAGGTGCTTGCCTTTGAAGCCTAAGGACCCAGGTTTGATTGGCCCAGTACGCATGGTAAGCCAGATTCACAAGGTGGCTCATGTGCTGGAGTTCATTTGCAAAAGCTAGAGGACCTGACATGCCCATTCATTCTCTCTCTATCTCTGTCTCTCTCTCTCTCTCTTTTTCTAAGTATGAAAAAAGGGAACATTGGCCAAGGAAGAATGTCAGGGAAAGTCCATTTCCAAAGCAGAAATGGGAGAGGCAGCTATATGAGCCGGTCTGATTACTACATCCTATTCTAGAGAAATCACCTACGGTCCATGAGTTTAGCTTTAAAAGAACCCTGCAGGATTACATTCCAACGTGCATGTTGATTTTGTGCACCCAGGGATTACAGCTCTGGTCTTTTACATTAAAGCTACATTTATTTTAATTTACAAGCAGAGAGAGAGAATGAATGGGTGCCCCAGGGCCTCTAGCTACTGCAGACCAACTTCTGATGCATGCACCATCTTGTGTATCTAGCTTATGTGGGAACTGGGGAAATTGAACCCTGGATTATTAGGCTTTGCAAGCATGCACCTTTTACCTTTCAGCCATATCTCTAACCCTTGAAATTATTTTCAAGAAACCTGGTATAGCAAGGCAATTTCCAAGCAACCACTTGGTATTTCCCAATTACTTCTCAAAGAGAAAATAGGAGGACTTGATAACCAACTGGGTGGCATTGTGAGTCTAGAGAGAATTTGCAAACTAGTTGTTTGATATTTCTGTGGTTTGGGTTCATGACTTTCTAACTTCATGGATATTTTAAAAAAAAGACTTTCTTTATTTGAGAGAAAGAAAGAAATAGACAGAGAGAATGGGCGCACCAGGGCCTCTATCCACTGCTAATGAACTCCAGACTTTTGTGCCACCCTGTGCATCTGGCTTCTGTAAGTACTGCGGAATCAAACCCCAGTCCTTTGACTTTGCAAGCAATGCCTGAACTACTAAGCCTTCTCTCCAGCACAACCCCACCCCCCACCAGGGATATTTTAATTTAAGACTTGTCATTGCTAGTAGACGAAGAAAGCAATGCATTTGGGAAAAGAATCAAGAAGGCTTGGCAAACCCTATCTGTGGTCTGGAAGCAGGTTGTCTCCATGCCCTGTCTGCTGGGTGGTGATAGGAGACAGCCAGCCACATGGCCATGGGTACCAGGAAATGGCTGTGCATGGCATTTTTAAAAAAGAAATACGCTATGTACATTAAATAAATAGAAACTATAGCCAGTGTAGATGGTGCAGTCCTTTAATCCCAGCACTTGGGTGGCAAAAGTAGGAGAATTGCTGGGAGTCAAGGTCAGCCTGAGATGACAGAGTGAGTTCTAGGTCATCCTGGGCCAGAGCGAGTCCTTACTTCAAAAAACAAAAAACAAAAAACAAAAAAGAAAAAGAAAAAGAAAGAGAAAAAAAAATAAAAGTATTAAAGTAAATAGAGGGGGCTGGATACATGGCTTAGTGGTTAAAGTGTTTGCCTGCAAAGACAAAGGATCCTGGTTCGATTCTCCAGGACCCACATAAGCCGGATACACAAGGGGGTGTACGCATCTGGAGTTCCTTTGCAGTGGCTGGATGCCCTGGTGTGCCCATTCTCTCCCTCCCCCCTCTCTCAAATAAATAAATAAATATATATTTTTGAAAAAACATAAATAGAAACTACCTGACATTCTTCTCCTTCACCCAACCCAGTGGGATTTGTTCAGAAGTCATGATTAGTTGTGGGAGGTGGAGGGAAGAAAAAGTCCTGAGTATGTGAGCAGAAAACAAGACATTGGAGATGAAAGGGGGGGGGGTCAGATTAATAAGACATTGTGTCATCTCAAGACACAGAAGCAAATGTTAAAAGCAGACATGCATCAGCCGGGCATGGTGGTGCACGCCTTTAATCGCAGCACTCTGGAGGCTGAGGTAGGAGGATCACCATGAGTTTGAGCCTAGCCTGACACTACATAGTTAATTCCAGGTCAGCCTGGACCAGAGTGAGACCCTACATCCAAACACCAAAAAAAAAAAAAAAAAAAAAAAAAAAAAAAAGTAGACATGCATGGGCTGGAGAGATGGTTCAGTAGTTAAGGCGCTTGCCTGCAAAGCCCAATGACCTAGGTTTAATTCCCTAGTTACCCATTTAAAACCAGGTGCACAAAGTGGTGCATGCATCTGGAATTCATTCGCAGTGGATGGAGGGCCTGGAAAGCACAACCCCATCCCCACCCCTGCATCGCAAATTAATAAATAAACTTTTTGTTATTAGTTTTGTACTCAGTGAATACAGTCAAGTTGGTACCATTGTTAGCCTCCTTCCTGTCCTCCCCCTCTGCAGGGACCCTCCTAGTTGGAGAATATGCATCGTGCATTGTGGGGTTAGCCATCAGTTATAGGTAGAAGGCAATCTCTCTGTGTATCATGACCCAAGGTGTGGCTCTGACTTTTTTGTTTGTTTGTTTTCGAGGTAGGGTCTCACTCTAGCCCAGGCTGACCCAGAATTCACTATGTAGTCTCAGGGTGGCCTCAAACTCATGGTGACCCTCCTACCTCTGCCTCCCGCATGCTGGTATTAAAGGCATGTGCCACCATGCCCGGCAAATAAACTATTTTTAAAAATAGACTTGCTATTCATTCCTGGAGAGAGACACACCACATGCTCAAAGTGCATGTCTCCTTTGATAGAAATTTTTGTGAGGGCTTTGTTGTTAGTAAGCTACAGCCTCATTCTGCAAAATCTAATTTTCCTTCAATCCTGTTCCTGCAGAGGTAATGTTGCTAGCTGAGAAAGAACTGAGGAGGAAGTGAATCACAGGGATTGCTATGTATCCCAAAATGTGCTTAAATTTCCAATCTCCTGCTTCAGCCTCTTGAGTCCTGAGCTGATAAGTGTGTGTGTACCTCCACGCACTACATGCACTGCTTTGTGCATCTGACTTTATGTAGGTACTGGGGAATTCAACCTGAGGTTATTTGGCTTTACAGGCGAGCACGTTAACCTGAGCCATCTCTCCAGCCAATGTTTGGGATATTCTATGTATACCTGACCACTTACCTGTCAAATCACAGAGCAAAGGGAACCCCCTCACCAATGACAGCCATGCCCCAATCAAGAAGTCACCTTCCCGCCTCCCATTTGTCAAATGCATACAGAGTAACAGGTGGCTGAGAAGAAAGTAATATCAAATTTTGTCAATTTTGCATAGCTGATAGTTTCACAGTTTCTTAAAAGTACAGTAATTTTTCTACCAAAAAATGCTTTTAGGGGACTGGAGAGATTGCTTAGTGGTTAAGGCACTTGCCTTCGAAGACTAAGGACCCAGATTCAAATCCCCAGTACCCACATAAGCCAAATGGACAAGGTGGTACATGTATCTAGAGTTCCTTTGTAGTGGTTAGTGGCCTTGGCATGACCATTCTCTCTCTCTCCCTCCCTCTCTCACAAAAAAAAGTAAATAAAACCAATTTTTAAAAATATGCTTTTCTTGGTAAATCTAGCAACATATATTTTATTCCCCAGCAGATAATTGCACAGCAACCTGATTTGACGGTGTATTTGTAGTATTTGTTTCAAAGATCTGGGGCTGGGTGTGTGTCTACAATAAGAAGGTGGGGACAATTGGCTTGACCCCAGGGGATGCTAGCATATTTCCCAGGCTGCCTGTCAGAGCCCGAGAACCCAAAGACATTGATATGGGTGTGACATAACCAGAGCTGTGGGATATGTGGGAAACAGACAGTCCAAACACATCTGGAGATACACTTCCATATGTGTACATACATATATCTATGATAAAGAATGGGTATTAATAATATATTATAGACCAGGCTTGGTGGCACACACCTTTAATCCCAGCACTCGGGAGTCAGAGGTAGGAGGATCAACATGAGTTCCAGGCCATCCTGAGACTACACAGTGAATTCCAGGTAAGCCTGGGCTACAGCAAGACCCCACCTTGAAAAAAATAATATATTATAAATACTATAATATGAGCAATAGAATAAGAAATGTAATCCATTTAAGAAACAGTGAACATATTAAATGGTACACTAAAGAAATAAAATTTAATAGGATGTTAGTATCATGAGTTCAAATCCAATATGCTTATCTTATGGTGTATACATCTATATGTATTACTGTCTCAAGAGAAATAATCTTTCTGCACACAAAAATCGTGGGCAAGCCAGGTGTGGCAGCTCTTGCCTTTCATCCCAGCACTGGGGAGGCAGAGGTAGAAGAATCACTAAGAGTTCAAGGTCATCCTGAGACTATATAGTGAATTCCAGGTTAGCATAGGCTGCAGTGATATCCTACCTCAGAAAACCAGAAAAAAAATCTTGGGTAACAATATTTGCAGAAACACTTTTAATAATACTCAAAGAGTCAACTTCCTATCAACAGGAAAAGTACGTAGGTTGTAGTACATTTGTTCAAGGGGATTTTAATTTGGCTTGAAAAAGAACAGATGACTGGTATAGGGAGCATTATGGAACTCCAGACACTGCCACTGGCTATATACAATAAAACACAGTAGAAAATAAACTAATTTCTGGTGATTGAAATGAGAAGAACAGTTCCCAGGAGTTGGTAATTGAATTTAACAGGAATTAACCATAAGGGAATTTTTTTAAGGTTATGAAAATGTGTTACATCTTTAGTAGGATAACTATTCATATACATATGTGAACAGATATATATCATGATAGATAGATAGATAGATAGATAGATAGATAGATGCTCATCAAGTTGTACACATAATATCTATGTACTTCACAGCACATAAATTGAAATAGAGACAAAAATGTGTAAAGTGTGAAGAAAGCATATAGGAGGCCACGTGCATAAAATAAAATGATTATTCTGACACATGGAAGTTAATTACCTCACCCTGTATCCACAAGCTAGAAAAGAGAGCAAAGGGCAAGCATTTAACTATATTTCATCTCAAGATCTTTTTGGAAGTTAAAGGACCTGAAATGTCAAGAACTAGACAAAATTAGTTGGCATCATTGTGGACGTTTACCTACAACAATAAAACCAAAGAGGGATCAATATATGACTAAATTGAAATAAATAGCATGACTACCTATAAAATCCAACAAGAAGACATAAATAAATAAATAAATAAATAAATGCCATAGAGAACAACTTCAATGGCTGGGTGTGGTGGCACATGCCTTCAATCACTGCACTTGGAAGGCAGAGGTATAAGAACCACTGTGAGGGCTGGAGAGATGGCTTAGTGGTTAAGCACTTGCCTGTGAATCCTACGGACCCCGGTTCGAGGCTCAGTTCCTCAGGACCCACGTTAGCCAGATGCACAAGGGGGCTCACACATCTGGAGTTCGTTTGCAGTGGCTGGAGGCCCTGGCGTGCCCATGCTCTCTGTCTCTCTCCCTCTTTTTCTCTCTCTGTCGCTCTCAAATAAACAAATAAAAATTAAAAAATATATATATTTAAGAACCACTGTGAATTTGAGACAAACCCGAGAGTACATAATGAATTACACGTCAGCCTGAGTGAGATCAAGACACTACCTCAAAAAGCCCCTACAATTATTATTTTTAAATGTTTTTAAAGTTTTATATTTATTTATTGACAAGCAGGGAGAAGAGGAGAGAGAAAGTGTGTGTGCTGGGGAGAGAATGGGTGCACCGGGGCCTTTAACCACTGCAAATGAACTCCAGACACATGCCACTTTGGGAAACTGGCTTTATATGGGTCCTGAAGAATAAAACTGCTGCTTCCAGAGAGTAAAGAGCTCCCAACTCTCAGGAGACGGAGATTTTCCAAACTAGTAAATCTTCACTGAGTCACTGTAATCCATTAAGAAACAGAAGAATAGCCAGGTATGGTGGCACACGCCTTTAATCCCAGCACTTGGGAGGAAGAGGTAGGAGGTTCGCCTTGAGTTTGAGGCCACCCTGAGACTGTATAGTGAATTCAAGGTCAGCCTGGGATAGACCCTACCTGAGAAAACAAAACAAATAAAAATAAACAAACCCCAACACTCAGGAGGTGGAGGCAGGAGGACTATATATTCAAGATTATCCTCAGGTAGACTGTGAGTTTGAAGCCAGCCTGAGATACATGAAACCCTGTCACAAAATTAACTAACTAACTAACTAACTAACTAAGTAACTAACTGACTAACTATATACATATGTATATAAAATGAGCTTTTTTTTCTTTTTTTTTTTTCCTATCAGGACGAACCACTTCCGGTTCTTTGCTGGCATATCCAGGTTACAACAAAAGCTGCAGTGTGGCTGTCTGCAGCAGAAAGGACTGATGGACATGTGCAGACCACAAACGTATGTAAGGGACAGACTCCCTAAAGGGGAAAAAGAAGGATGACTTGCCGGGCCATGGCGGCACATGCCCTTAGTCCTAGCACTTGGGAGACTGAGATCTGAGGATCTGCGTGAGTTCAGGGCCAGGCTGACACTACAAAGTGAATTCCACGTCAGCCTGGTCTAGAACAAGACCCGACCTCAAAAGAAGTTAAAAAAGAACAAACAAAAATAAATTAATAAAAAGAATGATGTTCAACAGGGACCAAGTTCCATTTCAAACTAATAAAATTGTTGGCGAGATTTTAAATGAATTTAATTTTATAAAAGTCATCTATGTATGGGGAGGGGATATGATGGAGAATGGAATTTCAAAGGGGAAAGTGGAGGGAGGGAGGGTAGCACCATGGGATATTTTTTATAATCATGGAAAATGTTAATAAAAATTAAGAAAAAAAAGGAAAAGAAGTCATCTATGTGAGTAGATGCAAAAAAAAAATCTAGGGCACTGAGAAAAATTTACATACATAAAGAGATGATAGATGGATAGACAAATGACAGATGATTGCATACATGCACTCACAGATGATAAAGAGATAGATGATAGCTGATTAGACAGATAGATGATTACATACATGGGTGGACGGAATGATAGATGATAAATGATCATGGTACATCCACAAAAATGATACATCTATATATACATGGATAGATTAATGGAATGAACATAGAGGTAGGAAGATAACAGGTAGGTGGATAACTACCAGTGAAGGAATCGATAACAAACAAAATGTGAGGGCTGGAGAGATGGCTCGGCAGTTAAGGCACTTGCCTGCAATGCCTAACAGCTGGAGTTCAACACTCCCCAATACCCACATAAAGCCAAGTGCACCAAGTGGCACAAGTACCTGGAGTTCATTTGCAGTGACTAGAGACCCTGACACATCCATTCTCTCTCTCTTTGCAAATAAATAAATAAATGTTAAAAGAAAAAAGAAAACAAAATGTGATAAATAAAATAAATAATGGAGGTGAGCCTGGACTAGAGCAAGACCACACCTGAAAACCAAAATAAATAAAGCAAGGGGGCTGTTTTCCTGATGAACCGGATACCAGCACAAGGGGGAAGGAGATCAGCACAGAGAAAAATCAACTCCTACCAAATCAGAGAGCCAGAGCCTGAGAGGCTCCCAACACCTCATCACTGCAGCAGACCAAAAATGAACCCAACATGGCTCAGGGAAATTTTGTGGAAGAGGGGCGGAAAGAATGTCAGAGCCACATGTTGGGTCATGATATGCAGAGACATTTAGCATACCCATAACTGTGGGCTAACTCCACAATGCATGACCCATGTACCTTAACAAGGAGGGGCCAAAGGAAGGGGGTAGGTCACGCATGAGCCTAATAATGGTACCAAACTGACTGTATTTGCTGAATACAAAACTAACTAATAAAGAAAAGAGAAAAAAAAAGTTAAGGCTGAGGAGTGGGGAGATGGCTCAGCGGGGCAAGCATCTAGTTTATTTGCAGCAGCAAGAATTCCTAGTGTACCCATTCTCTCTGTCTCTCCTCCCTCCCTCCACAAATATATAATAAAAATATTTTTAATGCTTAAAAAAAAGTACCGAGGAAAGGGAATAAGAGGAATCGCTGTGTAATAATTGCTGCCTTTTGTTTTGGAAGGATGAAATTTTCTAGTGTCCCAATTTACAGATAGTAGAAATCATTATTTAACATTATGGTTGTACTTAATGCTACTGAGTTATGCACTGAAACATGGCTGAACAGTAAATCTTATGCATATTTTACCACAATGAAATATCTTTGAAATGATAAAAAAATAAATAAATGATGGAAGAGAAATCTACATATACAAGTATTGGATAGATAATAGGTAGAAGACAGACACATCGACATGTATGAAGGGATTGATTAATAGAATAGCTTGTTTATTGAGGCAAGGTTTCTCACTTGAACCCAGAGCAACATTGACTTGGAGTCTAGCTAACCAGCTTGACCGCGAAATCTTGTCTCCACCTCCTGCATGCTGGGATGACGGCCTTGCACCATCACACCCACCTGACCTTTACATGGGTGTGGGGATCTGAATTAAGATCTTCATGCTGACACAGTAAGCCCTTTACCAACTGGACCAGCCACTTTCTCATTGCTGTGACTAAATATCTGTTCAGAAGCCACTTAAACAAGGAAAAAGTTTATTTTATTGACAAGGGTCCAGTCACTTGGCAGGCTGGGGAAGATACTGGTCAAAGGGTGACAATATTCATTTATGGCACAAATAGATTCGGGGCCCTGGAGTGATAACTTAGTGATTAAAGGCACTTGTCTGTGATGCCTAAGGGTCTGGGCTCTCTCTCTCTCTCTCTCAAGTAAATAATAATAATAAAAAGAAAAAAATTCTGGAAATCTGACGTATAATATGGTGATAATTCTTTATGATACTGTGTTGTGTACTTGAAATTTTCTACAAGCATAGACTGGAAATGTTCTTACCACACACACAGGATAGCTAATGATGTCAGCAATGGACAGGAAAATTTGTTGTTCTGCATAAATTATTTTATATTGCAGATCTAAATCCACATTACACATGGTAAATAGGTTCAATTTTTATTAGTTGTTCTTCAATAAAGTTTTGGGGGAGAGGAGGATGAACAAAAACTAAGTATGTTTACTAATAAAGAATTAAAAACAGGGCCGGGCATGGTGGCGCAAACCTTTAAACTCAGCCCTCAGCCCTCAGCCCTCAGGGAGGGAGAGGTAGGAGGATTGCCATGAGTTCAAGGCCAGTCTGAGAATACACAGTGAATTCTAGGTCAGCTGGAACTAGAGCAAGACTCTACCTCAGAAGAAAAATAAAGAATTAAAAACAGGAGCTGGGCATGGTGGTGCATACCTTTAATATCAGAACTCAGGAGGCAGATGACATTGATTGTCATTGGAGGCCACCCTGAGATGACATAGTGAATTCCAGGTCAACCTTGGCTAGAGAGAGACCTCACCTCGAATTCCCACTCCCCCCCAAAAAAGAATTAAAAATGGCTGGAGAGATGGTTCAGTCTTTATTTGCCTACACAGTCAAAGGACCCAGGTTTGATTCCCCAGTAACCAGGTAAAGGCAGATGTACAAGGTGATGCATACATCTGGAATTCATTTTCAGATATCTATCATCTATCTCAAATAAATGAATTAATTGAATATTTTTAAAAGAATAAAAACAGAAAAAAATATTTCATACAAAAATAATAACAGGTCTAACAGGTCATGCTTGAATGTAATGAATGCTGTACATAATAAACATCAGCTTCTGATCTATTTTTCCTCAAAAGATGAAGTTTGGTCCAGCATGGTGCTGCATGACTTAATCCCAGCACTTGGGAGGCAGTGGTAGGAAGATGCCATGAGTTTGAGGCCAGTCATATATATATATAAAAGTTTGGGGTAAAAGAATCCACATGAGACTACAGTAACAGGTTCCAAGAACTGATGGGTGGCCTAAGGCAATAGAAATTTGTTCTCTTACCATGGTGTAGGCCAGAGGTCTAAAATCAAGCCTTGGCAGTGTCGAAGACGATATGAGACAGTCTTTCCATGTTCCCTTAACTTTCCATGTTTTGCCTCTGCAGGACCTTGCTTCCTCCTCAAGTACGAGGGAAGTGCCCTTCCTTGCTTCTAAACACATCTATGATTGAATATGAGTGTGCTCTGAATCCAGGTTGACATCATCTTGAGATCCTTCATTTACTCATATTTGCAAAGACTATTTTCATCACATGAGAGATCCTTCATTTACTCGTATTTGCAAATCCCGCCTTCATCACATGATGTCCCATTCCCAGGTTCCACCTATCCAGTCCATACAGACCTTGTCCTCTCTGTAGCCCAGGCTAGACGTGAGCTTGCCATCATCCTGTCTCAGCCTGTTTGGTGGCACGGATTGCAAGCTTGCCACATTGGGCTTACAGTACACTATGTTCTCTTTCTTGTGAGGCTTGTCTAGCTCCCTTCCTGTCTTTCTAGAATTTACTGTCTTCTAAGACCTGTCCCTTACTGCCTTGGGGTGTTAACTTGGAGAGGAGCTGACATGTTAGCACTGGTATAGAAAGAAGAGTGACTGATCTCCCCTGCTCTGAATCACAGCCTTGATGCCACCCTTGCTTTCTGCTCCCCCGCCCCTCCCAAAGTTGGGCACTCCAGGATTGAAAGCCATAGTGCTGCAGATTGAAAGTTAATCAAAGCTGATAATAATTCAATAGTTAGTGAAAAAAGAAAATAACCCACGTGACATTCCACAACCCTCTCCTCATCTGCACTGGGCTCTTCAGTCAGTCATCAGAAGGGAAGCACGGCACAGGGAACATGCACATTTTTAGGGAGAGCTCAGTGTTGGCACTTTAACATGCATCGATTCCATGATATTCTGGGTCAGCTCTTTCATTAGTATAAAGCTATGTTCCTGTTTTAATTTTGTTTTGGAAGAAAATGAAAATATCACACATGTCCCTCCAGTCCAGTCGTCCATTAAATCAGAGCTGTCAAGCAGAGACGTTCTCCAGGGTGATAAATTCAACATGGTCAAAGCAGGGTGGTGGAAAAAGGGAGTGGGGGTAGAGAAAAAAAGAGATGGAAATCCTGGCCATCTTCTTGTTCAGTGGTGAGTGTAATCCAGGGGACAGCAGCCTACCCATGATGACCACCTCAAACAAGGAGATGCTGTGAGCTAGGAGAAGGCTATGAACAAACCCACAATGTCTCCTTAGCCCTTTAGATGACATCAGTTATCTGCATATTTATAGAGGATAAAAAATGAAAATGACAATATTTTACAAAAACTAAGAGCCAAAAAGCTTTTTTTGTATGGTTTTATTAAAAAAAAAATACAAGAGGGCTGAGGAAATGGCTGCGTGGTTAAGGTGTTTGTCTGTGAAGTCTAAGAACCCCGGTTGGGTTCCGCAGGAACCATGTAAGCCAGATGCACAAGGGAGCGCATGCGTCTGGAGTTTATTTGCAGTGGCTGGAGGCCCTAGTGCACCTATTCTTTCTTTCACTCTGCCTCTTCCCCCCTCTCTTTCTCTCAAATAAATAAATAAAATAAAAAAGACATGAGCCACCATTCCTGCAACAACAACAACAAAAATAATACAAGAACAAAGTGACTGTGTGGAAGGCTACTGGAATTAAAAACCACATATTTCTCTATTAAAAATACCTATGTGGAGGTGAAGAAATAGCTTAGTGGTTAAGGTGCTTGCCTGTGAAGCCAAAAGTCCCAGGTGGGATTCCCCAGGACCCACGTAAGCCAGATGCACAAGTGAGAACATGCATCTGGAGTTCTTTTGCAGTGGCTAGGGGCCCTGGCACACCCATCCTCCCCTCCCCCCCCATCTGCCTCTTTCTCTCTCTCTCTCAAGTAAATGGATAAAAATTAAAACTAAAAATGAGGCATGGTGGTGCATGCTTTTAATCTTAGCACTCAGGAGGCAGAGGAAGGAGGATCACCATGAGTTTGAGGCCATCCTGAGACTACATAGTAAATTCCAGGTCAGCCTGAGCTAGAGTGACACCCTATCTCAAAAAAACAAAATTAAAATTAAGTTTAAAAAATAATAAGACACTTTTGGTCTTTTAGTGACAAAATATCCACAGGATAGGTGCTGTGAGCTCACTTCTAACTTTCCTCATCAGCCATCAGAGACACTTGTGGTTTGCAGGTCACTCCATGGACAGCAGTCCCCCCTTCATCTCCACCATAGCCCCAAATGCCTTTATGATTATATCTTGCTTTCTTCTTCATAAATGGTAAGCTTGACCCTTCTACATACATAAAAGGAGAGATCTGGTCTACCCTCGTTAAGATAAATGTACTATATACCAATGAAAACACAAGTCACCATCTCTACATGAGTGCTCAACACACACAGTTCACATAATTAGATTTGTTTCATCAACAGAAAGTGGGAGTACAGTTGCATCAGCTATCTGTCAAAGCCAAAGCTTTTTTAGTAAAAAAAAAAAAAAAGTATATTTATTTATTATTTTGAGGGGAGAAGTTTCAGGGTAAGGTTTTGCTGTAGCCCAGGCTGACCTGGAATTAGTCTCAGGCTGCTATCAAACTCACATCAGTCCTCCTTCCTCTGTCTCCAGAGTGCTGGTGGCACTGGGAAGGAAAGTATCCTGCCCCCCTTCTGTGTGAGTAGGAAGAAAACTCAGTAGCAAAGGCCACTAACCTAGAAAAGAGATATAAAGGGAAGAGAAATGGAGGGAGGAGGATACTTAATAGGATGTTATTCTATATGTGTAAATAGAAGAATAGATTAATGGGGGTGAGAAGGCCCAAGTGAGGTCAGGGGAAGAGATTGGATAAAGGAAAGGTGGAGGGAGGGCTAATCAAAATCTAAGAGGATATAACTAAATCAAATAAATCATATGGAAACCTACTTTTTTGGACAATGGAACACTCAGGAGCTGTAGATTGTTGCTAGAAAAATTTCAGTGCCAGGGATGGGATACCTTCCAGTGAGTTGTTGGCCAGGGAGGTCCCTGATACCCCCAAAACATTACAGGCCATTGCAAGGCCCTTGGTATCCCACCAGGAATAGATGGTAAGACCCTATTGCTGAAGACTATACATACTTGGGCTGCAAGGACACTGAGAAACCCTGCTGAAACAGAGCTGATAACCTCCTCCATGTAGAGCACTGGACAGAACACTGGAAGAAGCCATTCTGCATGCAGTTCAATGGGGGAGAGAGAAATCACCAGTGAAGATACTCGACACTGAAAGCCTTATATTTGGCCAGCCAGGCCAAATGAGCCAACGATTGCAATAGTGGCACATCTCTCATGGTGGAAACCAACTGCCCTCTAATTGGACTGGAGGCTCGCTCCATGGGACAGAATGCATCCCTGATACTGAAAACTTAAAACAGGGGTAGTCATGAGCCCTAGGGATGTAATGTCTGCTGCTCTCAGGCTAAATGTATATACCGTGCTCATCAAACTTCTCTTAATGTTCATGCCTATATATTAATGCTACTCTCACTTTTGGTAGAGAACCTTCTCTTTTCAGATGGCAGTGACCTTGGGATGACTCAGAAGGCATTATGATGCTGGGAAGAAGTGACAGAGGAGTTCTCAACACTGCAATGTCTCTATCACACCTTTCAAAGCTTAGGGTCCATTGTGGAAGAGGTGGGGGAAAGAATGTAAGGGCCAAAGGAAGGGTAGGACTACTTACAACATGCTAATCCAGATATAAAATGGGCTGGATATCCATGACCTCGCAGTGCCTGACATTACCAACACAAGACCATCATAATAGCAGGAAAAGATCATGACATCAAAATTAAAGAGAGACTGATTGAGAGGAGGAGGGGATATGATGGAGAATGGAGTTTCAAAGGGGAAAGTAGAGGGAGGGAAGGCATTACCATGGGATATTGTTTATAATTGTGGAAGGTGTTAATAAAAAATAATAATAAATATAAAAAAAAGAAAAAAACTTTTCAGGAGACTTCCGGGTAAGATGGCCACATAGGAGGCATGCCAAACCAGGCTAGTGAGGGATTTAACCAAAACCTCAGCAGAATGCACTCTTTTTCTGAAAGTTAAGGTGTATAGGTTTGTTATTAGCCACATTACAGAAGCAGGAAAAACCAAGACCCACCAGAAAGGAGGAAAATGGCCAGTATCCCACTGAGGTGCCTGCGGCCCAGTTCAGTGCCCAGAGCCACCTACCTGGCACCTAGCTGCAGGAGCAGAGACCAAAAAAGGCAATTTTCCAACCTCATCAGCCTGCTTGCAAAGTCAAGAAACCTGAAGGGAAGACAGTGGACATCAGCTAAGGAGCTGCTGAAAGGCATACAGGTGGGACCAGCTGAGTAGTTCCAATACAACTACAGGCTTCCTGAACTCTCCCATCCCACCACAATCAGAACCTCAAACCTCCAGAGAAGGTATTCAGCTCCTTGTGACAGGGCATCCAGCAGTACACTAGCTCCACAGCACAGCATGGAGGGATTGAGGTGGGCAGTCAGCATTGGTGAGATTGGAAGGCACCCCAAGAAGTAACAAGGCCAAATGACAAAAAGTCAATGACACAGGCCTTCACTGGAAGTGCTAATCTCTCTTTGCATGTCATGGCAGGCTATAGATTACATATTCATGGTTGGCTTCACTATTCCCAATTAAGCTGTATTTGGGAGTTGGCTTTGTCTTTTGCTTTTGTCATTATTGGGGGCAAGGTATGATTCAGTTCCAGGGTGAACTTGTAACAGAAATATCAACCTCCCAGCTGACAAGATTAAGGGTGCAAGGCAACACACATGGTAGGGATTGTGGCTTTCTAAGGTTATCTGTTTGTTTCAATCCTCACACTTGCATTCTCAGTGCTGCTTTTTATTGAATATGTATATTGATCATTTGAAGTTTAGAATTTCCCTGTAAATTGTTCCACATAGCCCACTAGAATACTTGAACAGCAGGCAAACTGAACACCTAGGATTACTTCTGTGTTTGGATTGGAATACAAGAGTTATACTTAAACTCCTACACTGAAGGTACATAAAGTTGGATTTCCAAATCTAAAAGCACCACACATAATGAGAAAACCCAAGCATCAAATCAACTCAGGATGCAAAAATTGCAACATTATAGTACAAGATGCACAAAGAATCAAGACAATAAAAGCCCACCAAAATTATAAATACACCAGACATGGTCCCCAATGAGACTATTTTAGATCAAATGCCTGATAAACATTTCAAAAAAAATGATTTTACCTATATTCAAAGAAATCAAAGGGATTAAAGTAGAAATCAGGGGCTGGAGAGATGGCTTAGCAATTAAGGTGTTTGCCTGAAAAGTCAAAGGATCATGGTCCAACTCTCCAGGGGCACATGCATCTGGAGTTTGTTTGCAGTGGCTGGAGGCCCTAGTGTGCCCATTCTCTCTCTCTCTCTCTAATAAATAAAGTAATAATATGTATATATTAATAAAATAACTGCTGATGGAATTCCAAGAGAACACAGGAAACCAGTTTAATGAAACAAGGAGGTCATTACAAGACATGAGTAAGGAAATAGAAATACTGAAGAAAAGCCAGGCAAAAATTCTAGCTCTAAAAACAACAGTCAGTCAAATGAAAACTTTGTGGAAAGTCTCACCAGTACAATGGATGAAGAAGAGAACAGAATATATAAACTGGAAGACCAGGTGGCAGATCTAATACAGTCCAACAAAGAAAGGCAAGCTAATATGAAGGTATGAATGGGAATTTCAAGATATCCAGGGCACTATGAAAAGATCAACATAAGCATTAAGGGTATAGTAGAAAGAGAAGAATTTCAATCCAGAATTAGTAGGAATTTTCTGAACAAAATCAAAGAAGAAAATGTTTAGCAAATGGGGTAAGAAATGCCAATGCAGATACAGGAAGCTTTCAGAACACCAAACAGACAAAACCTGGAAAGAACCTCTCCTCACCATGCTATTATTAAACTATGAAACACATAAACCAACCAAACAAACCTTAAAGCCTTGGAAAAAGAAGAACAAGGCAAATCAAAAATCAGTAGATGGGAAGAAATAATAAAGATTAGGGCAGAACTTAATGGAATAGAAACAAACAAAAAACATCCAAAGAATCAGTGAATCAAACAGTTGGTTCTTTGAAAGGATAAACAAGATTGATAAACCCTTAGCAAATCTGACCAGAAGAGAAAAGAAAAATAATAACAATAAAATTACAGATAAAAAAAGGCAGTATTACAATGGATACCAAAGAAATTCAGAAAATCATAAGGACACACTTCAAAAATATACATGCCTCTAAGTTTGAAAATCTGAAAGAAACAGATGATTTACTTGATTCATATGACCTGCAAAAAATAAACCAAAATGAGATAAACCATTTAAATAGACCTATTACAAGTATGGAGATCCAAGGACTTATAAAAAGTCTCCCAACTAAAGAAAAGTCCAGGCCCAGATGGATCCACTGATGAATTTTACCAGACCTTCATGGAAGAACTAACACCACTGCTTCTCAAATTTTTCCATAAAATAGAAAGAGAAGGAATTCTACCAAACTCTTTCTACCAAGCCAGCATCACCCTGATACCAAAACCAGAGAAAGACAGAACAACAACAACAACAAAATTACAGATCAACCTTCCTCATTAACATAGATGCAAAAATTCTCAAGAAAATATTGGCAAACAGTATACAAAAGTATATCAGAGAAATTATTCACCCTGACCAATTAGGCTTTATCCCAGACATGTAGGTATGGTTCAACATATGCAAATCATTAAATGTAATACACTATGTAAATGGACTGAAGGAGAAAAATCACATGGTCATCTCAATAGATGCAGAAAAGGCATTTCACAAATCCAACATTCCTTCATGGTAAAAGTCCTACAGAAACTGGGAATATATCTCAACATAATAAAGGCTATTTATGATGAATCTATAGCTAACATAATACTAAATGGGGAAAACCTTGAAGCTTTTCCACTAAATTCTGGAACAAGACAAGGGTGTCCACTGTCCCCACTCTTATTTAATATAGTACTGGAAATCTTAGCTATAGCAATAAGGCAAGAGACACTCATGAAAGTATACAAATTGGAAAGGAACAGAACAAATTATCTTTATTTGCAGATGATATGATTCTATACATAAAGGACCCTAAAGATTCTACCAGCAAACTGATGGAGCTGATAAACACTTCTAGCAATGCAGCAGGATATAAAATAAACATACAGAAATCAGTAGCTTTCCTATATACCAACAACAAACATGTGTAGGATGAAATCAGGGAATTTCTCACATTCACAAATGCCTCAAAAAATAACTAAAAAAAATAAAAAAATAAAAACAATAAAGTACTTTGGAATAAACTGAACCAAGGTAGTGAAGGGTCTCTACAATGAGAACATTAAAACACTCAAGCAAGAAATTGCAGAAAAAAAAACCAGGAAATGGAAAGACATCCCATGTTCTTGGATTGAAAGAATCAATATTGTGAAAATGTCAATGTTACCAAAAGCAATCTACACATTTAATGAAATCCTCATCAAAATTCCAATGGCATTCTTCACAGAAATAAAACAAAATGCTAAAATTCACTTAGAAGCACAAAAAAATCTCAAATAGCCAAAATAATTTTGAACAACAAAATTAAGACTGGTGGTATCACCACACCCAATTTTAAGGTATATTACAAAGCCATAGTAACAAAAACAGCATGGTATTGGCACAAAGACAGATACATAGATCAGTGGAAGAGTATGGATGACTGAGATGTTAATCCAGGCAGCTACAGCCATCTGATTTTTGACAATAATGGCAAAAATATTCTTTGGAGAATAGACAGCCTCTTCAACAAATGGTGCTGGGAAAACTGGGTATGTATATGTAGAAAGATGAAAATAGATCCTTGTCTTTTTCCATGCACAAGAATCAAGTACAAATGGATCAGGGAACTTAATATCAGACATAAAACTCTAAAATTGATAGAGGAAAAGGTAGGGGAAACTCATCAACATATTGTTGCCATAGGCAATGATATTCTGAATATAACCCCAATTGCTCAGGAAATAAAACAACTAATCAACCACTGGGATCTCATAAAATTACAAAGCTTTTGTACAGCAAAGGACACTATGAATAGATCAAAGAGACAACCTGTAGAATGGGAGAAAATCTTTGCCAGTTATCTAACAGAGGATTAATATCCAGAGTATATAAAAAACTAAAAACCAAAACAATAAGAAATCAAATAACTCAATTAAAAATGTGCTATAGAACTAAATAGAGAGTTCTCAAAGGAAGAAATACAGATGGCATATAAAAATTGAAAAGTCGTCTACATCCTTAACCATCAAGGAAATGCAAATTAAAACTACGTTGAGATTCCATCTCACTCCTGTCAGAATGGCTACCATCAAGAAAACAAATGACAATAATTTGGGTGAGGATGCTGAAAAAGGGCAACCCTTTTACACTGTTGGTGGGAATGTCATCTGGTATAGCCATTGTGGAAATCAGTGTGGAGGTTCCTGAGACAGCTAAAAATAGATTTGCCATAGGATCCAGCTATAGCACTCCTAGGGATGTATCCTAATGACTCTTCTCACTACCTTAGACTTGCACAACCATGTTTATTGCTGCTCTATCCACAATAGCTAGGAAATGGAACTAGCCTAGATGTTCATCCACAGATAAATGGATAATAAAGATGTGGTACATCTACACAATGAAGTTCTATTCAGCAGTAAAGAAAAATGAAATTATGAAATTTTCAGGGAAATGGATGGATCTGGAAAGGGTTATACTAAGTGAGATAACCCGGGCACAGAAAGCCAAATGTCGCATATTTTCTGTCATATATGTATCCTAGCTACAAATGTTTAGACTTGTTTGTGAGCTGGAACCAAACATTGGTAGCACAGGCCAGTAAGGTGGGAAAAGGCCATAAGGTAGAGGAGAAGAAAGGGCTTTTAGGGGATGGTATTTTGCATATGTAAGTAGAAGAACAGATTACAGGGAGTGGAGTGCCCTAAGTGAGGCCAGGGGAAGATATTGATTAAAAAAAGAGTTGGGGGAGGGTTATTCAAAATTCAAGATATTCTGAGCTGGGCATGTTGGCACACGCCTTTAATCCCAGCACTCTGGAGGCAGAGGTAGGAGGAGTTCCATGAGTTTGAGGCCACCCTGAGACTCCATAGTAATTCCAGGTCAGCCTGGGCTAGAATGAGACCCTACCTCGAAAAAAAAATCAAGACATTCTGAATAAGACATATGAAAGCCTATTTCTTTTGGATAATGGCACATCCAGAAGATATAGATTGCTACTAGAAAAGTTTCATTGCCAGAGATGGGATACCTACCAGTGAGTCCCTGTTGCCTCCAAAACATTACAGGCTATTGCCAAGGCCCTTGGTTCCCATGAGTTCCCACAGATGGTAAGACCCTATTGCTGAAGATTTCACATGCATGGGTGGCAAGGTCACTGAAAAATCAAGCTGGTTCTGAGCTGAAAACCTCCTCTATGTACACCAGCAAGTAGAAAGCTGGAAAAAGCTGCACTGCATGCAGCCCAGTTTGAGACAGAAGTCATGAGTGGTGAAAACAGTGGACACTGGAAGCCTCAAGTTTGGCCAGAAGGCCAAATGACCAAATGAGTGCAATAGTGGCATATCTGCTCTGGGGAAAACCAACTGCTCTCCAAGGTGCTGCTTGGACATGGAAAGGGCCTCCTTCTCCACCCCCGAGGGCATGGCGCTCTCCTGTCCTGGGGCAGAAGGAGATGAGGCTGCACCCGGGGGGGGGGGGGTCAGAGTGCACTCTGAGACACTGGTCTACTGTCATCCCATTCACTATGAGGAGACATGGACTGGGCTCTCACTAGAACATCGATGCAATGCACTGTAAGGAGACAGGGCCGAGCCTGTCAGTAGAACCACTGTGATGCCATCCACTGTGAGGAGACACGGCTTGGGCTCTCACTAGAACCACTGTGATGATATGCACTGTGAGGAGACATGGTCTGGGCTCTCACTAGAACCACTGTGATGACATGCACTGTGAGGATACACAGGCTGACTCTTCCCTAGATCCACTGTGAAACTATGACTGTGAGGAGACACAGCCTCGGTCCTCACTAGTATCATTGTGATGCCATCCAGTGTGAAGAGTCACACCTTGGGTCCTCCCTAGAACCACTGTGAAAACTATCAACTGGTGAGGAGACATAGAAACAATGTGATGCCATCCACTTTGAGGAGGTACAAGCCAGGCACCCAAGGCAACCAATGTGATGTCTACCACTGTGAGAAGACACAGCCTAGGCTCTAAGTAGAAACACTGTGATGCTATACACTGTTAGGAGACATGGCCTGGGCTCTTACTAGAACCACTGTAATGCCTTCCACTGTGAGGAGACATGGCATGGGCACTCACAAGAACCATAGTAATGCCACTCACCGTGAGGAGACAAGGCCTGGGCTCTCACTAGAACCACTTTGATGACATCAACTGTGAGGAGACACAGCCTGGGTCCCCACTAGAAATACTATTATGCCATCCGCTGCGAGGATGCACATCTTGGGCTCTCACTAGAACCATTGTGATCCCATCTAATTTGAGGAGACAGAGTCCTGGTCCTCCCTAGAACCACTGTGATTACATCCATTGTGAGGAGACATGGACTGGGCATTCACTAGTGCCTCTATGACACCATGCACTCCAAGGAGACAAGGCTGGGCTTCTAAATATATCCAATGTGAAAATAACTGCTGTGAGGAGACAGGGCTGGGCTCAAACAGGAACCAATGTGATGCCATCTGTGAGGAGACATGACCTAGGCTCACACGAGAACCACTGTGATGCCATCCAATGTGAGGAGAAACAACCTCGTCTCTCATTAGAACCACTGTGATGCGATGCACTGTGAGGAGACAGCACCGGGTCTGTCATTAGTATCACTGTGATGTCATGCCCTGTCAGAAGACAGGGCCCGGCATCTCACTAGAACTACTGTTATGTCATGCACTGTGAGGAGACATGGCCTGAGCTCTGACTAGAGCCACTGTGATGCCATCCGCTGTGAGGAGACACGGCCTGGGCTCTCAAAAGGAGAACAATGTTGCCATGCACTGTGAGTAGACAGGGCCAGGCCTATCACTATAAGCACTGTGATGCCATCCACTGTGAGCAGACATGGCATGTTCTCTCACTAGATCCACTGTGATGCCATGCACTCTGAGGAGACACAGCCTAGGTCCTCCCTAGAACCACTGTAAAACTATCCACTGTGAGAAGACACAGCCTGAGTCCTCACTAGTACCACTCTGATGTGATCAAGTTTGAGGAGACTCATCTTGGCCTCTAGGTAGAACCAAAGTGATGCCATCTGTTGTGAGGAAACATGGCCTCGGCATTCACTAGAGCCACTATGATGCCCTCTCAGGAGACAAGACAGGGCCTCTAAATATAACCAATGTGATAACAACCACTATGAGAAGACAGGGCCTGGGCTCAAACAGGAACCAAGGTGATGCCATTTACTGTGAGGAGACATAACCAAGGCTCACACTAGAGCCACTGTGATGCCATCCACTGTGAGGAGACACGGCCTGGGCTCTCAAAAGAACCACTGTAATGCCATGCACTGTGAGGAGACAAGGCCAGGCCTATTACTATAAGCACTGTGATGCCATCCACTGTGAGGAGACAAGGCCTGGGCTCTCAATAGAACAGCACCACAGGGATTGTAGTGAGAGTTCAGGCCATGTCTCCTCACAGTGAATGGCATCACCATGGTTCTTGTGAGATCCCAGGATGTGTCTCCTCACAGTGGATGGCATCACAGTGGTTCTAGTGACAGGCTAGGCCCTGTTTCCTCACAGTGCATGGTATCACAGTGGTTGTAGTGAGAGCCCAAGATGGGTTCCTCACAATGAATGCCATCACAGTGGTACTGGTGAGGACACAGGCTGTGTCTCCTCACAGTGGATGGCATCACATTGGTTCTAGTGACAGGCCAGGCCCTGTCTCCTCACATGGCATGGCTTCACATTCATTCTAGTGAGAGTCCAAGATGTGCCTCCTCACAATGGATGACATCACAGTGGTACTAGTGAGGACCCAGGCTGTGTCTTCTCACAGTGGATGGCATCACAGTGGTTCTAGTGAGAACCCAGGCCATGTCTCCTCACAATGGATGGAATCACAGTGGTTCTAGTGACAGGCCAGGCCCTGTCTCTTCACAGTGCATGGCATCACATTGGTTCTAGTGAGAGCCCAAGATGTGCCCCCTCTAAATGATGATATCACACTGTTTCTAGTGAGGACCCAGGCTGTGTCTCCTTACAGTGGATAGTTTCACAGTGGTTCTAGGGAGGACCCAGTCTGTGTCTCCTCACAGTGGATGCCATCAGAGTGGTTCTACTGAGAGCCCAGGACATGTCTCCTCAAACTGGATGGCATCACAGTGGTTCTAGTGAGAGCCAAGGCCATGCCTCCTCATAGTACATTGCATCACAGTGGTTCTATTGAGAGCCTAGGCCTTGTATCCTCACAGTGGCCTGTGGGATACTGGACCAAGTCTTGCTGGTCTTCACCACAGGGCTGCTTGGCTGGCATCCCCCAAACCTCCATGTCCAAAAGAGTAGTTAGTTATTTTTTCAGTCAACTTTGTGTTGCTGGCAGAAAACAGCAAACTAAGAGCAGCTTGTGGGAGAAAAGTTATTTTGGCTTACAGACTTGAGGGGTAGCTCAATGATGACAGGGAAAAACAATGACATGAGCAGACACTGGACATCACTCCCTGGCCAACATAAGGTGGACAACAGCAACAGGGGAATGTGTCAAACCCTGGTAAGGGGAAGCTGGCTATGACACACATAAGCCCGCCCCAAATAAAACACTGCCTCCAGGAGGCTTCAATTCCCAACCTGTCACCAGCTGGGGACCTAAAATTCAGAACATATAAGTTGGGCTACAGAGGTTGCTTAGTGGTTAATGCAGTTGCCTGAAAAGCCAAAGGACCCAGGTTTGACTCTTCAGGACCCACATAAGCCAGATGCACAAGGTGGTGATGCGTTTTGGAGTTTGTTTTCAGTGTCTGGAGGCCCTGGCACACCCATATTCTCTCTCTCTCTCTCTGATTCTCTTCCTCCTACTGAATTAAATAAAAATTAAAATATTAACAAATTTTAAAAAACACAACTTAGGCTGGGCGTTGTGGCACAAGCCTTTAATCCCAGCACACATGGGGCAGAGGTAGGAGCATCGCCATGAGCTTGAAGCCACCCTGGACTACATAGTGAATTCCAGGTCAGCCTGGGCTAAAGGGAGACCCTACCTTGAAAAGCAAACAAAAGAAGAACACATAAGTTTCTGGGGTACACCTGAGTCGAACTACCACAGACATTTTGTTAAATTAAGTACCCAGCACATTTGCCTTTGATTCTTTAATACAAAGAAATGTCGGAGCTGTATTTAGGAAGAAAACACAAGGGCATGACAAGAAACAGGAAAGGATTGTGGGTATAGTGGACGCCCTCCTCCACCTTCCTGGAGAAGACAAACCACAAAGGCATAGGAAAAATCCAGAGTGATGACACTCCAACAGAGGCCAAGGGTACTGCAATGAGCCATGCGCACATCTTAGGGAGGCAAGGTGCCTTCCTTCCTTAAGTAGTGCTGTTCCCTAAAGGTCACAGAGAAGCAGCCTGGTGCTCCAGAGCCACTTAGCTGAACCTATCAGCACACCACTTCCTAAGCAAACAGAAGCAAGCTAAGCATCTCATTAAAGGGAAATCCCTTCTGTTCTAAGACTGTCCACTCAAGGTGTGTCCGGAAACCAGCAGCAGAGCCACCAATTGTCAATTCTTTCCAAATGCAGAATCTTGGTACTTTTATTTATTTATTTGCAAGCAGAGAGAGATAGACAGAGAGAATATGTGTTTGGACCCATTTTTCAGCTTATGGATGAGGCCAGGCAGAGTTGCAGAGAAAGATAAGATGTAAGGAGACAGGGAAAGAACAAAACAAGGGTGAGAGAAAAATAAACCAGAGCTTAAACTGGGTTTACACAGAACATTAATATGACTCCCTGGCCCATTAGGGTGAATGGGGCCTGCACCTCCCACATGGGCAGAGGCCGTGCAGGTCACAACTGTCAGCTGCTTGGCCTGTTAGTGGGCAAGGAGGGCAACTTTGCTCCTGGTGGAGAAAGCTGCTGGCTGTGGAAGATTAAAGTGGCTGGCAGTGAAAGATGAGAGTTCAGGAGAGAGAGGCAGAGGGGGTGTCCCAAGATGGTGCAACCGAACCAAAAGGAACCTCTTAGGGTATGGTAGACCAGAGAGTGAGATACCTGAGGTGTCCCGAGTGCGTATTTCTGGAGACCTGGGGTAGGGGTCTAGCAGGTGAGGGGTGTAGCCTGGCATGGCAGCACAGCTTCCTCCAGGAGTGGTGAAACCCGAGACGGGCCAACCCAAGAGAGAGGGACACTTACCGAGAAGGTGGGAGGAGATGGAGAAAAGAACAGTGAGGCTGAATCGTGGTGGGTGTGAGACCCTGTATCAGGCAGAGATGGTCCGAGGCCTTCAGAGGGTTGAATGGCAGCTCGGTGGTCCAGTCAGGAAAAAGGAGGTCTGGCTGCTTAAGAGGGCAATCAGAAACCTTCCTATCCGAGTCATGGCACCACATGTAAGGTTCAGGAGTGACAAGACCATGGAGACCACTCTGAGTCAAAGATAGAAGTTTTTATTTGGGGAAAAACGTGAGCTGTTAGGATGGACTCTCAAGCACGGAGCAGTCAGCTTGGGGTTAGAGATAGTGGGCTTTATAGGCTTTTCAATTAGGGGAAGGTGAGAAAGGGAAGGGATTTCTTTGTTGCTGTGGTAAATCTCTGTTCTTTACGTTAGCCATAGGGTGAGACTAGAAGTGACCCAGTGAGAGATAAGGGGGCAGTAAATCTAGACCTGGAGCCTTGTTAGGCATGGGAGGGATAATGGCTGGATAATTTCTTGAGGAATGTGGATGATTCACTCTGCCCTCCTGCTGTAACTCCATTTTGGCCTGACCCAACAGTGCCCTTCACTAAGACTATAAGAAACAGATTTGTGAGGGGCAACACCAGCAAACTTAAAATGACCAACCATTGGTCTTTTATGTAAAGAAGACATCACAGTGGGAGCTACAGTTGCTGCATTAGGTGACTTAGATGCAATGGGTCTAACTGGATCTCGGGGTAACAAGTGCCAAGTATCAGCACTGAATCACCAAAGGCGAGGTGAGTATGTTTATCATAATGGACAGCAGAGGCAAAACAATGCTCAT
This sequence comes from Dipus sagitta, assembly GCA_036346955.1. NCBI lineage: Eukaryota > Metazoa > Chordata > Mammalia > Rodentia > Dipodidae > Dipus > Dipus sagitta. Next base: position 30,434 of record CM070791.1, on the reverse strand, counting down.
AATGGCATGGCTCCTGTAGACCTTTGGTACTGGATGGTTATTCATGATATTCCTAGAAGTGAAATAGATAAAAAGTCTACTAAGTTCCTGCTTGATCTGTATAAGCAGAAAAGTTCCAGAGCAAAGAACAAAAGGCCACTTTGAATTATAACAACAGAGAATGAAGGCCTCCTAACCAGTTTCCAGATTTGAGCCAGTTTACAGATCCTGAGCCCCTAGATTAAAGGGGAGACCAGGTCCTCACAAGGAAGGACCCTCCCACAATCCCCAAAAGTTTCAATATTAAGCTTAGTCCTAGCCTTCCTCAGACAGACCTGTGGCCTTTTGCTAGGGTAACTGTACACGGGGCAAAAGGAAATAATCAGAACTTTGGGAACTTACTGTATACTGGCTCTGAATTGACATTGACTCCAGAAGACCCCAAACAGTACCGTGGCCCTCCAATTAAAGTAGGAGCTTATGGAGGTCAGATGATCAATGAAGATTTGGCAAATGCTTGACTGACAGTGGCAGTAGGTCACCAAACTCACCCTGTGGTTATTTCTCCAGTCCCAGAATGCATAATTAGGATAGATATACATAGGAGTTGGCAGAACCCCCACATTGGTTCCTTAACTAGTGGAGAGAGAGCTATTATGGTTGGAAAGGCCAAATGGAAGCCACTGGAGCTCCCTTCACCAGGGAAACCAGAAACAGTATCACATCCCTGGAGGGATTTCAGGAATTGATACCACTATAAAGGACTTGAATAATGCAGGGGTGATGGTTCAGACCATGTCTCCCTTTAACTCTCCTACTTGGCCAGTTCAGAAAACAGATGGATCCTGGAGAATGACAGTGGATTATTGGAAACTTAATCAGGTGGTGACTCCAATTGCTGCTGCTGTACCAGATTTTTTTCTTTCTTTGAAGTAGGGTCTCATTCTAGCCCAGGCTGACCTGGAATTCCCTATGTAATCTTACAGTGGCCTTGAACTCATGGCATGGCAATCCTCCTATCTCTGCCTCCCAAGTGCTGGGATTAAAGGCATATGCCACCTCACCCACCCTTAGATGTGGTTTCTTTCTTAAGAAATATATATTGTATTCATTTATTTAAGAGAGGATGATAGATAGATAGATAGATAGATAGATAGATAGATAGATAGATATAGATAGATAGATGATAGATATATATGTGTGGGCTCCAGCCCCTGCAAATGAACTCCAGATGCATGCACCTTGTGCATCTGCTTTTTTTGGTCCTGGGTAATTGAACCTGGGTCCCTTGACTTTGCAGGCAAAAGCCTTAACTGCTAAGCCATCTTCTCCACCCCCAGATGTGGTTTCTTTACTTGAGCAGATTGACACATCTCCTGGCACCTGGTATGCAGCTATTGATCTTGCAAATGGTTTCTTCTCCATACCTGTCCATAAGGACCACCAGAAGCAATTTGCCTTCAGCTGGCAAGGTCAGCAGTACACCTACCTTTACTGTTTTACCTCAAGGTTACATTAACTCTCCAGCCCTGTGTCATAGCTCAGTTCGCAAGGATCTTGATTACCTGTCCCTTCCACAACGTGTCACATTGGTCCATTATATTGATAATGTTATGCTTATTGGATCAAATGAATAGGTGGCAACAACTCTGGAGTTGCTGGTACAGCATATGCACCAGGGGATGGGAAATAAATCCATCCAAAATTCAAGTACCTTTCACTTCAGTGAAATTTCTAAGAGTTCTGTGATGTGGGGCATGCAGGGATATTCCCTCTAAGATGAAGGATAAGTTGTTGCATCTGGCCCCTCCTACCACTAGGAAAGAAGCACAATGTCTAGTGGGCCTATTTGGATTTTGGAGACAGCACATTCCTCATTTTGGTGTCTTACTCCATCCCATAAACCAAGTGACTCAGAAAGCTACTAGTTTTCAGTGGGGCCCAGAACAAGAAAAACCTCTTCAACAGGTTCAGGCTGCTCTGCCCCTTGAGCCATATGATCCAACAGGTCCAATGGTACGTACTTGAGGTGTCAGTGGCAGATAGGGATGCCTTTTGGAGCCTTTGGCAGGCCCCCATAGGTGAATCACAGAAGAAGCCCTTGAGATTCTTGAGTAGGGCCCAGACAATTATTCTCCCTTTGAGAGATAGCTCTTGGCCTTCTATTGAGCCTTAGTAGAGACTGAATGCTTGACAATGGGCGATCAACTTACTATGTGACCTGAGCTGCCCATTATGAGCTGGGTGTTATCTGACCCATGAGGCCATAAAGTTGGATGTGCACAGCAGCAGTCCATCATTAAGTTGAAGTGGTATATCTGTGATTGGGCTTGAGCAAACCCTGAAGGCACATGTAAGTTACATGAGGAAGTTGTCCAAATGCCTATGGTTGCTACTCCTGTTACAATGCCTTCTGTCCCCAAGCATACACCTATGGCATCATGTTGTGTTCTCTATGATCAATTGACTAAAGAGAAGAAGACTAAGACATGGTTTACAGATGATTTGGCGCATTATGCGGGCACTTCCCAGAAGTGGACAGCTACAGCATTACAACTCCTTTCTGGGACAACTCTGAAGGACTGTGATGAAGGGAAGTTGTCACAATGGGCAGAACTATGGGCAGTGCTCCTGGTTGTGCATTTTGCTTGGAAGGAAAAAATGGCCAGATGTGCAGTTATATGCTGACTCATGGACTGTGGCCAATAGTTTGGTTGGATGGCCCAGGACTTGGAAGAAGCACAATTGGAAAACTGGTGAGAAGGATAATTGGGGAAGGTGTATATGGATAGAGCTCTCTAAATGGGTAAAGGTTATAAAGACACTTGTATCCCATGTTAATGCTCATTAGAAGGTGACCTCATCAGAGGATGACTTTAATAATCAAGTAGATAAGCTGACCTGTTCTGTGGATAATAATTGCCCAATGGGCCCATGAACAAAGTGGCCATGGTGGCAGGGATGCAGGCTATGCATGAGCCCAACAACATGGATTTCCACTACATAAGGCTGACCTGGCTATTGCTGCTGCTGAGTGCCAGGCCTGCCAGAAGCAGAGACCAACTCTGAGCCGCCAATATGGTAGCATTCCTCAGGGTGACCAGCCAGCAACTTGGTGGCAAGTTGACTACATTGGACCTCTTCCATGATGGAAAGGGCAGTGTTTTGTCCTTCCTGGAATAGACATTTATTCTGGGTATGCATTTGCTTTTCCTGCATGTAATGCTTTTGCCAAAACTACCATCAGTGGACTTACAGAATGCCTTACCCACTACCATGGTATTCCATACACCATTGCTACTGACCAAGGAACTCACTTCACAGCCAAGGAAGTATGGCAGTGGGTACATGATCATAAAATTCACTGGTATTATCATATGCCCCACCACACTGAACCAGCTGGCTTGATAGAACAATGGAATGGCCTTTTAAAGAAAGAGCTACAAGTCAGGCAGGGTGGCACACACCTTTAGTCCCAGCACTCAGGAGGCAAAGGTAGGAGGATCTCTGTGAGATCAAGGGCAGCCTGAGACTACATAATGAATTCCAGGTCAGCCTGGGCTAGAGTGAGACCTTAACTCAAAAAACCCAATAAATGAATAAATAAAATAAACTAAAAATAAATAAAGAAAAATAAAGAAACAGCTATAGTGCTAACTAGGTGGTAAGAGCTTGGAGGGCTGGGGGAGTGTCCTCCACCAAGCTATATACGCTCTGACTCAGCATTCTATATATGGTGCTGTTTCTTCACAACTCCGATTCACGGATCCAGGACTCCAGGGGTGGAAATGGGAATGGTCACACTTACCATCACCTCAAGTGACCCATTATCTAAATTTTTGCTTCCTATTCCCACAACCTTACACTCTGCAGGCCTAGAGGTCTTGGTTCCAAAAGGGGGAGTACTTTTGCCAGGAGGCACAAAGAACACTCCATTGAACTGGAAGCTAAGACATCCCCTGGCCACTTTGGGTTCCTGATGCCCTTCAGTCAACAGGCTAAGAAAGGAGTTACAGTGGAAGCAGGGCTGATTGATCCAGACTACCAAGGAGAAATTGGGCTGCTCCTCCACAATGGAGGTAAGTAAGAGTGTGCCTGGAGTGCAGGAGATCCTTTAGGGCATCTCTTGGTGTTACCATGCCCTATTATCAAAGTCAATGGACAACTGCAACAATCCAATCAAGACAGTGTGATAAATGGCCCAGATCCTTCAGGAATGAAGGTATGGGTTGCTCCTCCAGGTAAAGAACCAAGACCTGGTGAGATGAAGCACTTTCTGAAGATGGAGGAAACAGAATGGGTAGTAGAAGACAGTTACAAATTCCAGCTAAGGCCACATGACCAGCTACAAAAATGAGGACTGTAATTGCCATGAGTGTTTCTGTCCTACCTTGTTAAGAGTGTTTGTACAAATCTACACCAATATCAAGATGCTTTTGTTCTTCCATTTCTCTACTAGATAATTAATATTGATTAAGATCGTATTGCTAGTTAACTGTTGTTGAATTTATATTTGACCTATTATATTAGAGACTAAGCATTCCTCAAGGAGCCTTGATTTGTGTTGGGGGAAGATTGTGCACTTCCAATTGTATGAGGGGTAGGCATATCACGTTAGAAGGAATTAAGACCTTGTTACTGTCTTCATTTGGAAATTAAGTATGATGTAAGGACATATGGTTTCCTGTCAAGTTGACTAGGGGTGGACTTATGATGGTTAAGTTTGGGCCAAGTTGATCTGTTTAAGAATTCACAGACATTCCTCATAAGTGGCTCTCTGAGGTTGCTTCCAGGAAGGATTAACTAAAGAAAGAATCCTTTCCCTGTGGTGAGCCTTTCGCCCAGAGCAGGCTACCCCCCTGAGAGGGCAGCTTTATCTAAGGAAGCTCTCGGAAGGAAAGTATCCCCTCCTCCCACCTGGCTCCTGTTACTACTTGCTTCTTTCCAGTGTGGACTGAAGGCAGCAGGAGTCTAGGAAGCCTCCAGGCCTCCAGTGCCAGATTGGAACTGCTGAGGCATTCAGCTTCATGGACTGAGCTACCAGGTTCCTTGACTCTCATACCTGCAACCTGCTATTGTTGGACTGCTATAAGCTAATCCAATAAATTCCCTTTAAAAACAATTCACTCTATTGGTTCTGTTCCTCTACAGAACCCTAATACACCCACCGAGCCATCTGCCCAGCACCAAAAGTAACATTTTTTTCCTTAACACTGGTGTTCTCCAACCTGTTCTGTCTTACTCCCTGATCAGCCTCTTTACCAGCAGGTGCATGTCTACATGCCCTGAAATGGCATTGTGTGCCCCTGGCCTCATCACTTCCCTCAAAGCATGTTTTTCCAATCTCTTCGCAAATCTGAGCTGAGACAATCTTTTTTTAACAACTACATTTTAACACAAATTATGGTTCTATAACTAATATGTATGGCTGGCCATGATGGGAAGCATGTTTATTCTACTCTGAAATATTTATAGCGTACAGTGTCTGCTTCCCTTACTGTGGTGTGGGATAGAGTGACAGGCCAGAGTGCCTTGTGAGGGTACACATGGACAGAGAGTACTTTCAGCCTGACTGGGGGCTGATCTTTCCTGTGGCCACTGAGGAGCCATAACAGCTATTGTCCGGGACAACTCCCCAGCTCAGACCTCTTAAATTATCTCAGGGATGGCTCAGAGCTGGTGATAAGAATTGACCTAATCATTGTCTTGGGGACAGATGGGGCTTTCCAAGCATGTGTCTGGAAAAATAACAGTGCGGAGAACATCGGACCTGTCTGGATTCTTTGGACCATTCCTGAGAGATGTGTCTAAGAATCTTCAATTTATAATGGGAAAACTGTGGTTGAAAGTGGGAAAGAAGTGCTTAAGAACACGTGGTCAATAAGTAGAAAAATGTATTGGGGACTGCAGAGATGGCTTAGCAGTTAAGGCACTTCCCTGCAAAACCAAAGGACAAAGGTTCAAATACCCAGTACCCACATGAGCCAGATGCATAGGTTGTGCATGTATCTGGAATTCATTTGCAGCAGCTGGAGGCCCTGCTGCACCCATTTTCTTTCTCCCTCTAATAAATAAATATAAATACTTTTAAATTAAAAAAAAAGATATTAGAGGTTTCTTTCTTTTCTTTCTTTTGAGATACATTCTTTTGCCCGAGATCATCTGGAACTCACTCTGTACTCCCATTCTGGCCTCAAACTCACAGTGATCATCCTATCTCTGCACCGTGAATACTGTGTTTTTAAGTGTTCACCATTATGCCTGCCTGGAGTTTAATTTTTTTAATTAATTTGAGAGAGAAGAGACAGAGACAGATAAAAAGACAGAGAGTGAAAATAAGTTTGCCAGGGCTGCTTGACACTATAAACTTCAGATACATAAACCACTTTGTGCATCTGGCTTTATGAGGGTACTGGGGAAATAAACCCAAGCTATAAGGCTTTGCAAGCAAGTCCCTTTCATCTGGAGCCATTTCTTCAGCCTCCTCCCTTTTTGAATATGCCTATGTAGTATGTGTGGATGTGTGCTGTGCTATATGATATATATATACGTGTGTGCAAGCGAGAGAATGACAGATGTCCTCTTCTATCATCCATCTGCGTATTTCCTTGAGACAGTCTTTCTCTGATCCAGTTCCTGAGCCCCAGCAATTTTCCAATCTCTGCTTCCTACAATACTGGGGTTACATACCTGTGTGGTCATGCTCAGTTGATTACACGGGTCATAGGTAATCAGTATCACAGCCTCAGGCCCACATGCTTGTACAGCAACCTCTCTTACACTTGGACCTATCTCCTCAGACCCTGGTTGTTTCTGTAGTTCTGGGGATTGAACCCAGGATCTTCTACATTGCAGAGTGGCATTCTATCACTGATCCATGCCTCCAGCCCCTCACTCAGGGATTCTAGGAAGGTGCTATATCACTGTGAAACACCTTTAATCTCTCACTGGTGGATTCTAGGTAGGTGCTATATCCAATGTATCGAGCTTGTTTGCACGAGGAGAACATCTCTCTTTAACTAGGGAGATTTCTCAGTGGTTAAAGGCACTTGTTTGCAGAGCCTACTTGTCCATGGTTCAATTCCCATACTCTCTGTGTCTGTCCTTCTCTCAAAAAAATACATAAATATTGGAAAACAAAGACATCAATGTGTCTTGCATTTATGTCCATACTCTTTTGCATTCTTTCTTTTCTTCATTTTTAATTTGTACTTTTCCATTGTTGTGGTTGAAAATATTTGCATCAATTGCAGATAGGGGCATGGCTCCATGGGTAAAGTACATGTAGACCTGAGTTAATCCCCAGCACCCATACAAAAAACTTGAGTGTTGTGGCACATCTGTAATCTTAGTGCTGGGGGTGCAGAGAGTGTTGGATACTGGAACTCTCTGTGCAGCCAATATAGCCCAAAGGGTGAAATATAAGCCAATGAGAGACCCTGTCTCAAAGGAGATGCCTGAGGAACGACACCTTGGGTTGTTCTCTGCCTTCCAGATACATGAACTCACAAGTGGACATGCACCTGCACGCACATGTTGCCACACAAATGCAAATATGCATGCACACATGCACTAACACTACACATGCAAAAAGTAGAAAATACTTGCATTCTTTCATCATAAGTCTTGTTTGCTACAACTATACACTGATTACATGAATGTTGAGAACAGATAAATAGTGCTTCTATTCTTATTAATATGTTAGTATTTCTCGCTAAGAAACTCAATGATGATCTTTGAATTCTTTTCTCTTTAGTGTAGATTTCCTTTCTCTAGCAGATTCCAAATAGTTATTTTGCTTCTAAGTATTGCCCCTCAAGTTATTCTAATGTTTCAGGAATATTATCCAAATGTATGGAGCCTCTCATCCTTCAGGGGCTCTTCTCACAGTTGCCTACTACTCAACTGTCCTTCTTTGCTAATTTGGATGCTGCGATCAGAGGACCTAGAATCCCTTAGTGAGGGGCTAGTGGTGTGGCTCAGTGGTAGTGTGCTTGCATTAATAACACTGAAAGCTAGCTAGGGCTGGGAAATGTAAGAACTCTGCAAGTCTTTCTAGCATTTTTATAAATGTAATGTTCTAAAATTAAAAGTTGGTTGTGGAACAGGGGTGTCCCTTGGGGGCAGATCCTACTTATGTTGGCCCTTCCCATGTTTGTGTCTAGCCTATGGTGCTACACCTGGCTCAGTGATTTCCCTTCAAGGAGTCTTGACGTTAAAGTCAGATAGGGGAATCTTAGCTGGGTAGGGGAGTAACACCTGTGTGTACTAAGTGGCTGGGTAGCTGGCGCTGGGTTTGGCTAGCCCAGAGTATGAGCTCCCTTATGCTGGGAAACTTGGCTTATAGCTTAGTCAGGGTGGCAGGATGTAACTAGACATAATTATAGTTTGTTCAGTTAATTACTGTCAGTGTATCCCCAAGGGGAGGGTGCAAGTACTTTCTAACAACATAAAGCACCCAATACCATGAAAATTGAGCCCATTTGAAAGCCTACAGTGCTTCAGGAGGCTCCAGATGAGGCACTGGATAAGCAACCTTCTGCTGCAGGATACTTGACGGGGACATCTCCAGAGAGGGTCTGTTGGAACTTCAGGCTGCTCAAGTCCCTTATGAGATGGGTGAGCAAGGTCCCAGCTAGTAGTACTGTGAGCCCATCCTTCCTCCAGGTCTCTGTTTCCCTGGCTTCTGAAGAAATAAAGTCCACCTGGTTCTTAAGGAGGAAAGATAATCATGGATCCAACCACGGTGCCACAAACTTGTAACTTAGCACTTGTGATGCTGAGGCAGAAGGAACATGAACTTTAGCCAGCCTGAACTACAGAGTGAGTTTTAGGTCAACCTGCAATACATAGTTAGACCTTGTCTCAAAAAGACCTAAAATTGCTGCTTGAGAGATGTCTCAATGGACTACCATCACTTGCTGTTCAAGCATGAGGATGTAAATTGATCCTCAGCACCCACATAAAAAGCTGGGTGTAGCCATGTATGTCAGCAACCTCAACCCTGGGGGAGGCTGAGACAGCAGAATCTCGTAGCCTACTGTTTAGTCAGTCTGAGTAGAATAAGGTGTGGACATTTCAGGTTCAGTGAGAGATTCTGTCTCAACGAAATAAGGCAGAAGAGCAGTAGAGGAAAGTCAACATGCACCTTAGGCTTCTGCACATGTGTGTATAGTCTTTATGCATCTATATATACATGCATGAAGCACACTAAATCACATAAACACACCACACTACATACACCAAAGAGAGAGTCAACCTACCCAAACAACTAACAAGAAGAAGAGGAGAAGGAAAAGGAACAGGGGAAATAAGAAGAGAAGGACAAGGAGGAAGACAAGGAGAAGAAGATAACTTTGTTCTTTATTTGCAAGATATCTCACTTGTATGAGTTCTCATAAGTACAGTGATGTATGACTAGGAGTGAAATTTTCCTCTGCATTCTTTACACTCACAGGGCTCCTTAGCAATAGTTTCCAGTAGATAACCTTCTTAAATTTATTACATCCATATGATGACTCAACTGAAAGAGTTCCTAATGTACAGTGATTTGTGACTTGAAGATAGCTTTGCTACATTAAACACATTCTTATGGGTTATCATCTGGATGGATTCTCTGGTGTATAGTTAAGTTTGATTCCCAACTGTGTAAATTCGCTGATGTATGGTGAGTGGTGACTTGGAGAAAAAAGCTTTCCAACATTCATTACATTCATATGGCTTCTCAGTTATGAGAATTCTGTGACAAATAGTAAAGGGGTTGACTTCTGGCTGAAAGCCATCCCACATTCATTACATTCCTATGATCTCTCACCCAAAGGTGATGAGGAGTGATTTCCACAAGAAAGATTTCTCACATCTAATGCATGCATATGTTTTTGCACCTGTGTAAATTTTCTGATGTGAAGTGCATTGTAACTTGAAAGCTCTCCTACACTCATTATATTCACAGTTTCTCACCTGTATGTCTTCATTGATGAATGATGAATTGTAACTTACGGTAGAAAGTTTCCTCACATTCATTACATTTATATGGTTTCTCACCTGTATGTGTTCTCTGATGAATGGTGAGTTATGACCTACGAGAGAAACCTTTCTCATATTCATTGCATCCATATGGTTTCTCACCTGTATGTGTCCTGTGATGAATTTTAAGTTGTGATTTACAAGAGAAACTTGCCTCACATTCATTACATTCATATGGTTTCTCACCTGTATGTGTTCTCTGATGAATGATGAGGTGTGACTTACGAGAGAAACCTTTCTTACATTCATTACATCCATATGGTTTCTCACCTGTATGTGTTCTCTGGTGCATGATGAGTTGTGACTTACAAGAGAACCCTTTCTTACATTCAGTACATCCATATGGTTTCTCACCTGTATGTGTTCTCTGATGGATGGTGAGTTGTGACTTAGAAATGAAACATTTCTCACACTCATTACATCCATATGGTTTCTCACCTGTATGTGTTCTCTGATGAATGATGAGGTGTGACTTATGAGAGAAAGCTTTCCCACATTCACTACATCCATATGGTTTCTCACCTGAATGGGTTCTCTGATGCATGGTGAGTTGTGCCTTACGAGGGAAAGCTTTCTCACATTCATTACATCCATATGGTTTCTCACCTGTATGTGTTCTCTGATGGGTGATGAGGTGTGACTTACGAGAGAAAACTTTCTCACATTCATGACATTTGTACGGTTTCTCACCTGTGTGAATTTTCTGATGCATACTGAGTGTTGACTTGTTGAAGAAAGCTTTCCCACATTCATTACATTTATATGGTTTCTCACCAGTATGTGTTCTCCGATGAATGGTGAGTTGTGATTTGTGAGAGAAAGCTTTCTCACATTCATTACAACCATACGGTTTCTCACCTGTATGTGTTCTCTGATGACTGGTGAGGTGTGACTTACGAAAGAAAGCTTTCTCACATTCATTACATTCATATGGTTTCTTCCCTGTGTGAGTTTTCTGATGCACATTGAATGTTGACTTATTGAAGTAAGCTTTCCCACATTCATGACATTCATAAGGTTTCTCACCTGTATGTTTTCTCTGATGAATAATGAAGTGTGACTTACGAGAGAAAGCTCTCTCACATTTATTACATTCATATGGTTTCTCACCTGTATGTATTCTCTGATGAATGGCGAGGTATGACTTCTGAGAGAAACCTTTCCCACATTCAGTACATTTATATGGTTTCTGAGCTGTATGAGTTGTCTGATGTGCAGTGAGTTCTGACATGTAAAAGAAACCTCTCCCAAATTCATTACATTCATACAGTTTCTCATCTGAATCAGTATCCTGATGAAGAGTGAGATTTGCCTTTCTATGAAATGGTTTCCCACATTCATTATATTGATATGGCATCTCACCTGTGTGGGTTCTTTGATGTATAATGAAGGATGACTTAGTCAAGAACATACTCCCACATATATGACATTCATAGGGTCTCCCTCCCACATGAGTTCTGTGATACAGGGTAACGGCTGACTGCTGGTAGAAACTATTCCAAAATTCATTATATTCATACAGCGTCCCACCTGTATGTGTTGTCTGATGAATGTAGAATTCTGACTTCTGAGAGAAACCTTTTCCACATTCATTACATTCATAAGGTTTTTCATTTATATGGGTTCTCTGATGAATGGTGAGTTGTGACATCTGGAAGAAAGTTTTCTCACATCTATTACATGCATATGGCTTCTCAACTGTGTGAGTTTGCTGATGCACACTTAGTTGTGACTTAGAGAAGAAAGCATTTCCATATCCATTGCATTCATACAGTTTGTCACCAAAATGAGTTCCCTGATAATCAGTGAGACCTGACTTCTTCAGAAAAGTATTCTCACATTCATTACATTCAGGTGGCCTCTCACCAGTATGTGTTCTCTGATGAATGGTGAAATTTGTCTTCTTCAGAAAAGCATCCCCACAGCCATATGGCTTCCCAACTGTATGAGTTGTCTGGTGAAGAGTGAGTGGTGACTTCCAGAAGACAGCTTTCTCACATACATCAAATTCATATGGTTCCTCAGATGTTTGAGCATTCTGATAAGTGGGATGTACGTTGTGACAGGAAAATTTCTGGAATTGTTTATATTCAGGAGGCTTTGTATAGTAGATACTCACTTGAGGTTTTAATTCTGCTATGGAAAGAAAAAAAAAGTTTATACAAAATAGGGCCTTACTTAAAAGTGCTTCCCAATATTTGGAGACATATAATTTTGTAAGATGTCCCACAAGAATTATATTAATACTATTTTACTCTTATATTTACAAAATTTAGTCTTGATACAGATGAATACCCCATGGAAATTATACTTGGTGGTTTGTTCCTTGATATAAGAGATGTTTTAAACGATTAAGTGTAAACAAAATCACAGATTTCCTATATTCACTCAATTTACTGGAGGTCTCTTGATTGTGAAGTGTCTCCATGTGAGAATAACATTGACATCTGGGGTTCCTTTTCGGGGTGGGGGAGTTGAGGTAGGGTTCTACTCTAGCCACCACTGATCTACAATTAATTTACATAGTCTCAAGGTCGCCTCAAACTCATTTCAATACTCCTACCTGTACCTTCCACGTGCTGGTATTAAAGGTGTGAGGCACTACAGGTGCCTGGGGATACTTTTAATGTGACCTCAAGAGCAAGTTATGTAACTTTTCTGAAGGCAGTCATTCTACATTGGAAGAGATTTAAGTAGAGGCCCAAGTAGGCCCATTGTTTCTCTGTCTCTTATCTATCTCTCTGTGCTTGCAAATAAATAAAAAAAATTATTTTAAAGAAAAAAAAAACCCTTGAGAAAAGACTTCATGGGACAAAAAGGAAACAACCCACACTAAAATGTGAAAGCAAAATAAGAAAAATAGTTAAATAAATATAGGTAAGAAAACTAAAATTCAAACATAAAACACATCAGCATATGGAATAAAGAGAAAACAAACAATGTAGGAAAATACTTGAAAAATACAAAAAAAAAAGAAATTGGAGGGCTGGAGAGATGGCTTAGCGGTTAAGCGCTTGCCTATGAAGCCTAAGGACCCCGGTTCGAGGCTTGACTCCCCAGGACCCACGTTAGCCAGATGCACAAGGGGGTGCACGCGTCTGGAGTTCCTTTGCAGTGGCTGGAGGCCCTGGCGCGCCCATTCTCTCTCTCTCTATCTGCCTCTTTCTCTCTGTCTGTCGCTCTCAAATAAATAAATAAAAATAACAAAAAAAAATTTTTTTTCAATAAAAAAAATAAGAAATAAAAAATAAAAATAAAAAATAAATAAAAAATAAAAAGAAATTGGAGAATGCCTCTAACCATGTTCACTAATACTGGAAATTCACAGAGTCTGGGAGGGATAATTGGGGTTTTAGCTGCAGCCTAATATAGTTACTCCAATTGTCAGTGTATGCTGGATGATGAGTGCACACATGAGAAACATCAGTGACAGGGCAGCATTCATGTAAGAAATATGCTTGCATACAAGTCACTCACTGCTGACCATCAATAACCTTTTAAGATGATGGGACTAGGAAAAATTTTGCTCACTATAAAGGCCCCACAATTCTTAGAGATACAGGCAAATGTGCAATGCATCTTCCATGTGTGTCAGACAATGAAATATCAGAGACAACCAGGACTCATGCAGCTACTTTTCAAGCTTTGCTTCTTCAACAAAGAAACAACCACATGATAAGTGAAAGAATGCAGACTTTCAGTGATTCTAAACCCGACATTGTCAGATTTCACTATTGCATCTTGTGTCTGACACACAGAAACATTCCATGTGTCGATGTCCTCTCAGGATTGTGGTTTTTCCTTGTTTCCTGGTTTAAAAAGTAGATGATGTCTTCCAGCACTCCAAGGTAGTTTGGCAAATTGATGCAACTTCTCTAAGGCAAGTTACAGGTTATAAATTGAGTCACAGTCAAACAGAACTACTCTTTGAATTTACCACTTGTCAGAGACAGATTTCTACTAATATCAAATATAGTAAGATTTTGGCACAAGAGCTTTTAGAACTGCCACTCTGATCTTACACTTGTGGCTTTGTATTGTGTTTTCACCTGGGAGATGAGAATGGTTAATTTCTTTTTCACTGAAGTGTCATTGCATTTGTTGCCTTTTAAATGTCCCTACTCCTCTTTTTCAATCCCTGGTACGCTTCCTCTCTTTCAAACATATAATATTCCGTATCAACTTGAGTCTACTCATGGACATTATAACATGGAGAAAAGTTCTAGTCTCTATCTTACTTTGGAATCTCTGATGCTCTCCTTTCTCATTTCCTTTTAGATTCCAAAGGTGAGTACAATTATTAGTATAGTAAATATTAAGTTTACTGTCTTGATTTCAACTTTCTATCGCCATCGTAAGCATGGTCCCCATCACTGAGTTGTGCACTTAAATACATACTTTCCTTCCTTAAACTGTTTCTTGTCAGCATATTATCATAACAAGTTGAAAGCAGTAGCACTTATCACAAAACATGGGCGTGATTCAGGTGCAAAATCTAACATGTAATATTTTCCAAGGAAAATTATATAGAGGCAATGATAGAAACAGGATTATGGGTGGATATGGACAAAGTGCTTTGAAAACTACAGAAAACATATGTCTGATTCGCAGTCACAGGAGTATTTAGGACATGAATAGAAGTTGATACAGAGAAGTTAGCACAATGATTCCCAATGACGTCTTATCTCAGTGACCTTCTTTCCCCAGTTTGTATTCACTTGCCTGGATGCCTCTGAGCTGAGCTTTCTGGTACACTCCATGGTGCGTATCCTTGCTCTAACTTGAAGATCAACTCTGGTTTGCTCATACAGTGGCCTGTAAACGGGAAATGATGGACAAATTTTGCAAATGCATTAAATCAGGAAGACTCATGGAAGATGACGATTACATTTCAGGAACTTTGCTCTACACAGTGAACTAAAAAGTTTCCTTAGAGAAGGTCTACCCTCATGAGGTTCTCTAACTGGAATATCACCCTCAGGTGACATTAGCCAACATGAAATTTAAGAAATGATTTAAAAACAAACATTAAATGAAGATAATGAGAGGGAACATAATAAAATCAGAAAGAGAGGTGATGACATTTTTGACAGGTAGAAGAAAGAGAGTTGTCAGAGAAAAGAATGGGCAAGAAAGGCTGCTAAGACCTCAATGAAAGAATGAATAAAAAACAATGACACAAGACAGCAAATTTGATAAGACAGACAAAATATTGCAAAATGATAGATTTAAAAACAGTTCAGGAAAATTAAGGAGCTGGAAATAATATAAGTGCTATTTGATTCATTTGAACTCAAAGAAGTGAACATTTCTAATAATTATGTTCAAGAGTGAAACAAATAAAACAACAACAACAAAAAAAATAGTTTCCATGAAAGAATTTTCTATTATAGGGAAGGCATTGACACAGAGGTTCTACTATCTCATGAAACCCATAATATATTTGACCCAAAAATTCTCCTGTCTCAATATATTCAAACTAGAAAAATGCTAATAAAACAAAGGGAATTCTAATGATTTCAATAACAAGGCCAAAAACAGTCATTGAAAAAACACCCATTATTGGACCTGGCGAATTATCAACTGTAAACTCACATCTGAGCAGTATACTGATTTTTGAAACTACCGTCACAAAAAACAAATTACAAGCCCAGTATCTTGAGTGAATAAAGGTGATAAAGTTTTCAACGAAACATGAAGTATGATGAGAGTCTGAGAATGCTAAGTGCAGACAGCACTGAACTTCGAGGATTGGCTTATAAGCTTTTTAAGGGGAAGGAAAGACTGTGAAAGACTAAAAGGTTTTACTTTTGCTAAACATGCTCTATTCAGCTTCTGTAACATTGCTTGCTTGCTTCCGCTAAATAAAAAGAACTGCCATTTTATGTTAGTTAACCTGAAAAATGAAAACCTGACCTTTCGCCAGTTGATAAGTTGCCTAGGATATGCTTTGTTCTTTTGCCAGTTAATGGTCACCTAAGATATGCCTTGCTCAACTGTCCATTCCATGAACCCTGCCCCCGTTTTCTGGAGCCACCCCCCTGCCTGCGGTTATGCCTGACTTAATTAAGGGACACCAGGTGGATCCGATCAATTAGGACTCACTCTATATGGAAAGTCCCCAAAGCAGGATCCCCTCCCTAAAGCAACTCGCAAGGTTCCCGCGCGCACCTTCTTAGAACCAATCATTTTAAAGGATACAATATGATGTAATCCCTTTGTCTCTTTCCTGCCCTTCTCCCTTTATAAAACCCTTTCCTTCAGGGGGTCGGGGCTCTTCACCCCTCCTTCGTGAGGACTCTGTGTCGAGCCCTGGTGCACCGGTCCCTCAATAAAAATCCTCATGCTGTTTGCATCAAGACCGCTTCTCGTGAGTGATTTGGGGTGCCGTCTTTCCTGAGACTGAGCCAGGGGAGTTCCCCGGAGCGGGACTTACATTTGGTTCCCTGACCCGGAAGCAAGACAACCCCTCACGCCCGAGAACTGACTTGGAGGTTAAGGGGTTACCCACTGAAATGTGTGTGTGTATATGAATGGGCTGGCCAGCATCTTAGTTCTATGTACTAAGTTGTTCTGAGTGTTTTTGTTGTAAGAAACGCGCTCTTCTGGTTTGGTTTGCAGCTGTCCTCCCGGGCTGTAACGACCGGAGGACTTTGATCTGCAGAGGTGCTAAGAGGATCACAGGCTGCTGCCCTGGGGGACACCCCAGGGAGCTGAGGAGGGCCAGGGGCTAGGGAAGCTCCCATCTGTACCGTGCTCGTCACGGATCTGTATCCCTGGTGGCCTCCTACTGTCGGTCTGAGGACCGAGTCTGAGCGGGGGCTCTGTCCTCTGGGACAGAGCAAACCTGCTAATCTGTAGCACGCATCTGTTGTTTGTTTTTTTGGGCCCTGTGTGTCTGTGTAATACTTGTGTGTCTTGTCGTTGCTCTAAACCTATGGACGTTCCTCCCCTGACTCAATAACATGGGACAGATTCCTTCCTCCCCTTTAGGACTCTGCCTCATGCACTGGAAGGACGGCAAAGCAGTTGCCCATAACAACGGGGTAAATGTTAAAAAGACAGATGGATTACCTTATATTGTGACCTGGAGGAACCTAATAGAAGAGCCTCTCCCCTGGGTGAAGTTTTTCCTCCCTTCCTCGCCCCCTCCTTTACAGGTGCTGGCAGTTATACCCAAAAGAGACACCAAGCCCACTGCTGAAGCCTCAGCTCCAATTCTCACGGGTGCACTGATGAGATGGACAGGGTGGGTGAGTGCTCTCCCAGAGGGAGGCAGACTCTTTTTGGGAAGAAGTCGTCCAGGTCATTTCTGGATTTCTGGGCATCCATGTGGATCTGCATAGCTTATCTGGCTAAGAAATAAAAAGTTCAGGAAGGAAATTTCCCCTCACTTCATTTAAGCAGTAAATCTACAAGCCAGCTTTGCAAGCGCTCCAAAGCACCTTGAGTCAGAGTCACGTGGCAGACAGACAATAGTGCCTATGCCCATGCAATTGCCATGTCTCTGCCTCCTCTCCCAGTAGTCCCTGAGGGGCCCACTCCTTCTTCAGCAGCCTCCCAGTGGGCTGCCTTCTTCAGAGGCCTCCTGGCAGTCCTGGAGACCCCCCCCCCTTTTCCCTTTCATGTAGTCAGAATCCTTGGCCTCCCAGCAGTCTTCTTGGCCATTACCTCCACGTGTACTAGACCAGACCCCTGGTGAGTGCAGGGAATAAGGCAAGGCTGCTCTAAGGTGCATACAAGCCCTGCCCAGCCACCACAGCACACCAAAAAGCGGCAAGAGAGAGAAAGACAGAGGGAAAAAAGTGTCACATTTAACTGCAGCCTATAAAGAACTAAAGTTTTCGTAAAAATATGTCAACTTTGTTACGTGATATCATGAATATAATTACTGAATTTATGTTCTAGATAAGCATCAACTTTCATAGAGGATTATTAAAAACAACAGAATTCTCTCTAAAGTGGTAACTTATAATTTGTCAGGTATTGAAAAATTTGTAATGTACTTAAAAGGAGGAGGCAACTGACCTGACTTCTAGGCCAGCCTGCCTCAAGATAGCAACAATATTTGCCTTAGTTTAATGTCTTATTGGTATTAATGACATAAAATTGTCTTTAGACTACTCACTTGTTAGTGAGTAATGGGTTAATTAATGTGGTGTAGTTTTTCATAATAGCCTTATAAGAAAGGTGGTTAGTAATGGGATAAGATAAATTGATTGAAGAAACTGGGAAGGAATTTTTCAATGTTGGGACATAGAATGCTCGTTAAGAATGCCTTTTGAGTGGCACTTAGATAAAAATGTTACAGTATGTAAATAAAGATGTGCATATATAGAAAAAAGTTTTCAGGCTAAACCTAAACACCATGCCTAAAGTTAAGAGATTTTTCAACTGCTTACAGACTCTTAAGGATATTCTAAAAGTTATATATAGCGACATAGTCTTAATCTAAATTCATCTTACATTAGACACAGGTGATGCCTATGCTAGGTGGGTCACAAAGTCATAAGTACAGATGTAATTGGAGGTCTAACGAGGGTCAACACAGACAAGAATCTATCACCTTGTGTTTTGCAAATGGGTAAATTTGCTATGTAAAAAGGACTTCAGAATAGAATAAGAAATGTCAGGATACTTATCTCTCTGCTCTGTAATTTCATTTTGTTCTTGCTTTCCAACATATGCTATTTAAATTCATGGAAAGCTGGACTCTGAAAACATGGGTGGAACCCCCTTTATCTCAGGCCCCATGCAAGTTTAAGCCATGTGTCCCCCAGACTCTGACTAGAGACAATGGCCAATTGTCTCTGACAAAGAAAAAGGAGTACAGCATATAACTGTAGTTCTCTTTAGTTCTTCTCTTTTGAACACCTAAAGTCACATCTGTTAAGATAAAGTTTCTCACTAGACAAAATGTTAAGTAAACTGAGTCAAGGTATTTGATCAGGTTACAAACTCCTTACATAAGACAAGCATCAGGCTTATCTAATGTGTATATCAGGGTAAGGGCCCCTTCACTGAAACATTTAATTGGATTAAATCTAATGTTTACCTGATGCCAAAGTTTCAATCAGTGGAGAAACTGAGTCTTATGATAAGGCCTCACTCATTAACAGGTCACTGATGCTAATTTGTTATGATTTAAGGGTTATAAAACTTGCTTTAAGACTCTCTCAGTAAAATAAATTAGGTTCCTCTTTTCATGAAAGTTATAACTATTCTTAAAGTAAAGATTCACATAGAAGTTGTTAATTTCCAAAGGTAAACTACTCCTACCTAAAGACATTGTAACTTTAAAGATAGCTTCTGTCTTATTTATGCTAATTCTATTAAATGGTCATAACTAGGTTTAATCACTTAGATTTAAGTGATTTAATTTCAGTAATGATAACTTTCATCTTCCTGGGATATGTTGGGACAACTTGCTTAAGCTTTATCAAATTTAAGTCATGGGTAGAACATAAAATTGTTTTATGTTAATAAAAATTTCTGTGGTACATAAAATCAATAGCTATCAAGTTTAAGGCAAAATCATTGGTTGTCAAATAATGTTTTTTTTTTCTTTCAAAAAGATTTATCAAGGGTTATATTAGAATTTAGCTAGGTGTTTGTGGTTAAAAAAAAAAAAATTCAAGCTCTGTGGTTCTGTTTCCAATGTTCTCTGGGAAATTTGTACCAACATAGATATCTGAACTAATCAAAAATGTTTTCAAACACAGGTGTTAAGACTTTATACTGTCTTACTTGTCCTTTTCTGACAATTTCTAGGTTAAATAAGTTAGTCTGTAAATCAATTGGTACTGCTTTCAAGACTGGTAACAGGTTCTGCCTATATTTATAAATATTAGATATTTAAAATATGACATGTATCTACTTTCTATACCTCATATATAAGACTTACGCTGCCATAGTACAGCCAAAATTTTCAAGGTAGGACAAAATGATTTTAGAAGTCCTAGTGCCATTCTTTAAGTCTATTTCAGTAATCAAATGTGCTCTGTATGTACATACATCCAGGCTGGTGTAACTTCCTTTCTAAGTGTGTTAATTACCTACGTAGAAGCCAAAAGCCAATTAGAATCATCAGAGCAAGAGGTGCCAATATTTTGGCCTGTGCTCCCAGGTCATGAGGCCACTGGAGATGATGGGACACTTCTACACTGGCCCCCTGATAAGTCACCTGTCTTCCTGAGCAGGGAGGATATGGAGACCCAAACAAAATTGGTGTACAGTCTGAAACAGGAGAGTCACAATTGAGGAACAATCAGACCTCCTGACTTCCCAAAGAAGGGAAAACTGCTTGGCCAGCACAGCCCAGACTCTTCCTAACAGACAGAATACACCAGTAAGCTATGGGGCTGCTCCTGGGTCCCTAAAGTCTCTTTGGAGAGCCATTAATGACCTCCAGAATTAATCCTTAATTGAATTTGGCTATCTGCATGGTCTTAAACACTCAGAGAGCCAAAAATAAAAAATACCTTGCACATATGAATGGCATATTAAGTAACACAAAAACTTTCCAAGAGGGGAAACAAACAATAAGAAAGCTTTTCCCCATAGTTTAATTCTATAATTAAAAAAAAAAAAAAAGATGTTCAAAGGGTTATTTTCAAACCTAAAATATGTAAATAATCTGGGACACTGGGTGTCGCCATCGCCGCGAGACACTGGAACCCTGCTGGAAGGGACCCTAAGTCTTCATCCTGACGGAATTGCCACTTGGATTCATCACACCTACCTACTAAGGTGGACTATATGTGGCCTTAAAAAATGTTGTTTTTAAGGAGACCCTCACCAAATTGACCACAAGAGACTGGCATTAATGATTGGATAGCTCTCCTACCCTTTGTGCTCTTCTGGGTTAGAAACACCCCTAGACAGTTTGGACTGACCCCCTATGAATTGCTTTATGGGGGGCCCCCTCCATTAGTAAAAATTGCCTCTATGCATAGTGCTGATGTGCTGCTTTCCCAGCCTTTGTTCTCTAGGCTCAAGACACTGAGCACTCAAGTGGGTGAGACAACGAGCATGGAAGCAGCTACGGGAGGCCTATTCAGGAGAAGGAGACCTACAAGTCCCACATCGCTTCCAAGCTGGGGATTCGATCTACCTTAGGCGCCACCGTGCAGGAAACCTTGAGACCCGGAGTCTGAACGAGGCAAGGGCCCTGCCTAAGTTTTACATGCAACCCTCTAAACATCACTTTTACTGGACCTGGGAAAAAGGCTAAAGACTAGATTAAGGGGAGACAATGGGGGTTACGATTCTACATGTCTGGTAAATCAATGGTGGGCATGCTGGACTAACCCCTTGTGTCTCTACTACAGCCTTTGATCAGTCTGACATTTCTGTGTCATGATCCAGCTAGTTCCCCAGGTTTACTATCACCCTGAGGAGGTGATCATCAATAAGTATAACTATCGGCCTACTCGCTCTAAAAGAGAGCCTGTAACCATGACCTTAGCCGCTATGCTCAGATTGGGGATGGCCACGGGTACAGAAACAGGGACCACAGCTCTGGTCACAGGACCACAACAGTTAGAAAAAGGACTTGGCGAACTACGTGCTGCTATGACTTAAGATCTCCAAGCTCTAAAAAGTCTGTTAGCAATTTAGAGGTCCTTATACAGGTGAATTTGGAAGAGGGCCTGACCTACTTAATATAACATTCACAAGCGCAGGGAGAAATTCCCGGACCTGGCTAAAAGGAAATACTTGGGGCATCAGGTTCTACATGAGTGGGACAGACAAAGGGTTATTTTTTACTATTAGATTAACAATTAAAAGTCCGGACCCAACCCTAGCGGGACTTTCATTTGGTTCCCCGGTTTTTCTTCTCCTTAACTCTACCCAGCCTGAGATGGCCACCCACTGTTGGCTCTGCTATGACATAGCCCCCCACCCCCCTATTATGAAGCCATCGCCTGGGCCCTTCCCTACTCTAACGTAACCGTTTCCATGGATGTAGGGTCATACAAAATTGCACCTGGCCGACTGACATTGGCCTCCGTCTTGGGAAAAGGACTCTGCATAGGCAAAGTACCGCCTTCACAGGCCCATCTCTGTAACTTCACCCACATCCCTGATTCCTATGTAGGATATATCAGACACCCCCCCCCCCCCCGGAAGCATGATGGGCCTGCGGCACTGGCTTGACCTCTATAGTCTCTCTCAATCTTCTAAATGAATCCCATGATTATTGCATCCTGGTACAGCTTCTCCCTACAATCATTTATCATCCTGACTCTGACTTTCTGGATGCAATTCAGGGACGAATTAGGTTCCGGAGGGAGCCAGTTTCTTTCACCCTGGCAGTCCTATTAGGCCTTGGGACTGCCACCGGGATAGGGACAAGTATTACAGCCCTAACAACTCAAGACTCAAAACTAGCAGATCTGCAAGGTACTATAGCTCAGGACATAACAGCCCTAGAGGATTCACTCTCTAAATTAAAAGAGTCCTTAACCTCCTTATCAGAGGTAGTTCTGCAGAATAGAAGGGGCTTAGACTTATTCTTTCTACAGCAAGGGGGACTCTGTGCAGCCCTAAAAAAAAAATGCTGCTTCTACATAGACCACTCAGGAGTCATTAAGGGCTCAATGAGAAAACTTAGAGAAAGACTAGATGCCAGAGATTGGGGAAAAAAAAAACAAAATCAGGGTTGGTTTGAATCATGGTTTAACAGGTCCCCCTGGTTAACTACATTAATATCTACCTTATTGGGACCGTTTCTCATCCTCCTTCTCCTCCTGACGCTTGGACCTTGTATATTAAACTGTCTGGTGACATTTATCAGGGAAAGAATTATGACAGTCCAGCTACTAGTTCTCCGACAACAATATCAACAAATAAAAGAGTCGGAAACTGAAATTCCATGATTGGAATTCTGCCAAACAAAAAGGGGGAAATGAAAGACTAAAAGTTTTTGCTTTTGCTAAACATGCTCTATTCAGCTTCTGTAACATTGCTTGCTTGCTTCCGCTAAATAAAAAGAACTGCCATTTTATGTTAGTTAACCTGAAAAATGAAAACCTGACCTTTCGCCAGTTGATAAGTTGCCTAGGATATGCTTTGTTCTTTTGCCAGTTAATGGTCACCTAAGATATGCCTTGCTCAACTGCCCATTCCATGAACCCTGCCCCCGTTTTCTGGAGCCACCCCCCTGCCTGCGGTTATGCCTGACTTAATTAAGGGACACCAGGTGGATCCGACCAATTAGGACTCATTCTATATGGAAAGTCCCCAAAGCAGGATCCCCTCCCTAAAGCAACTCGCAAGGTTCCCACGCGTACCTTCTAAGAACCAATCATTTTAAAGGATACAATATGACGTAATCCCTTTGTCTCTTTCCCGCCCTTCTCCCTTTATAAAACCCTTTCCTTCAGGGGGTCGGGGCTCTTCACCCCTCCTTCGTGAGGACTCAGTGTCGAGCCCCGGTGCACCGGTCCCTCAGTAAAAATCCTCATGCTGTTTGCATCAAGACCGCTTCTCGAGAGTGATTTGGGGTGCCGTCTTTCCTGAGACTGAGCCCGGGGAGTCCCCCGGAGCGGGACTTACAACTGTAGAGGACTTTGTTGGAACTGGGCTACTGGCATAAGGGCTGGCTGCGTCCTGCTGCCCAGGTCCAGAGTGTTTGATCAAGGTTAAATTTGTAATGGACTGATGTGCTTGGCTAGAGATACTGGACTGAGAGATTTAAGATTTTAAGCTGGAAAACCTCAAGCAAGTTAAAATTACAGGCACTGAGACTGGTTTTAGGTTATTGAATCTGCTATTGTCAAACACATTAGCAATCTTAAAGGAAGATGGTCCAACTGCTTTACATTAAAACAATGGAAAGGATGCCTGAGAAAGGACTATCATAGAAATGCAAACTCTTTTGGAAAGAGTTGACTGGAGAAGGAACTTGCTTTTCAAGTTTATGATTTATTTCATCTGTGAATTAAGAATATGGCTAGGTCCTGCACACCTGGTATTGGTTTCAGAAGCATGAAAACTACAAGGAGTGGCCGTGAATTGCACATGGTTCCAGGAGCTGCTGCTGAGATGCGGCATGAGACAGGGCATGACGCCCTGATAGGCTGAAAGAGCCTATGGAAGATGGACCGTGGTTTGCATGAAAACTCAAGATGTTTTGAATATACCAGGACCGTGCAAGTGCTACCATACAGCGCACTACTGGCCTGGGATGGAAGCGTTCCCTGGCTACTCTGCCCAGCTGGAGGGGCAGAATTGAAAAGTCTGGAGACTGTTAGTCTCTGGGTATACTGAACTTAAACTGCAGAAGTTTGATGTTTGTTTGATGGTGGTTGAGTTTACATTGTTTTAGTCTCTCCTTGCTGCGCCTTATACCACTTGAAAATGTTTACTCTGTGCCTTTATATGTTAAAAATGTTTAACTTGTTTGATTTTATAGGTCTTAATATCTTAAATTGGTCAAGACTGTGGGGACCTTTGAAATTAAACTGAGTACAATTTACAATGTGTGATGGTTATAAATCTATTGGGGGCCAGGGGCGGAATGTGGTAGTTTGAATAGAATAGATGGCCCCCAATATATTCAGTTGTTTGTTTGTAGTTTGCATCTCTAGCCATCTGGCTGGAGGCAATACCATTGTGTGGATCTTAAGGTGTGGTGGTGGGTTTGAGATTTCAATCTAAAGATATGTAAAGTGTGCCTAGCTGGAGTTCCTGAAGTGTGCTCTGGCTTTTGACCTTTAGGCTTGTACTTCTCTGTCTCTCTCTGCTTGGTCCTGTGAACACAGGCCAGCTTCTACTGCTATTATGGAACTTCCCCTGTATCTGTCAGCTTCAATAAATCCCTTCCTCCATAACTGTGCCTGGTCAGGAAGTTCACCTCAGCGAACCGGAAGCGGTCTGATACACACGGGCATATGAAATTATTACAAACTTGGGCTCAGCAAAAAATTGTGATTCCCATGTAAGCATGAGGGCCTGTGAGTATATGAAACTGCGTGAGTTCAAATCTCCAGATCCCATGTAAGACAGCTGTGCGAGACCATGCACGCCTGTTACCCTTGGCCTGAAGGGGAACAGAGAACCAACAATCTCTGCAGCCCTACAAGTTCTGGAATCAGTAAAAGGAGTCTCTGGCTTAAAAGAAAAAACTGGTGAAAGAGTGACAGTGAAGTCCATCTGATGTTCCATCATGGTCACTGCAGACGAGTGATACCTACCAGAAGTGAGTGCATGGGGCATTGAACAAAACCAAGACACTCTCTTCTAACACTCTTCTACAATGACTACTGTACTCTGAAGGCTAAAAAGTAGCTTAAGTTTTACAGGAGTTATCTGATATGCATGAGGCCCTATGTTCAATTCAAAGCACCTAAAGATGAAAAAAGGATGAATTCATAGCCTAGGATATAAGATGAGGGCAATAAACAATGTACTTCGAAATCACAGAGGAGACTAGAATAGTTTGTTTGTAGACTAAATGACAATACACAGAAAGACAGAAATGGAGTGAGATGCAGTGCCATACTCCTTACCCCTAACACTTAGGACCCTGAGGTATGAGAATCACTGTAGTCTGAGGCAAGCCTGGGCTCTAGAGTGACTTCTTGGATAATCCTGGTCCTATTAATACCCTACCTGAATCAACAACAATAAAAAACTCTGAGATGGAGAGATGTCTAAGAAGTTAAGGTGCTTGCCTGTGATGCCTAAGGACTCAGGCTCAACTTTTCAGGTCCCACATAAGCCATATGAACAAGGAGATGCAAGTGTGCAAGGCCACATATGTGAAATTGATGATACATGCGTCTGGAGTTTGATTGAGTGGCTGGAGACCCTGGTGTGCCAATTAACTCAAAATCTCTCTCTTTCTCTCTTGCCCATAAGAAATACAAAAAAAAAAAAAAAAAAAAAAATTAAAGAGATCAAATCTTTATGAAACTAGCCCTTGTCCTCTAATAAAGTTGGAATTGATGATTTCCACCCAGGGCTATTAAATCATTTCATAATTGAAGTAAATATTGCATTTCTTCCCAGAATGGTCATACGATATCAATTAAATAAGACAGGTACGAAAAGAAAAATCACGCATTTTCTTCTTACACTTACAAAGTTCAAGTCGACTTAATAGAAATATAGAATAAAACAATAAGACATTTGTGGTGGTTTGAGACAGGTGTCCCTTATGAACTTATGTATTCTGAAGGCTAGGCCCTCAGCTGGGAATTGAACTGTTGGGGGCAGGCTTATGGGAGTAACAACTAGCTTCCACCTGCTGCTGTTTGGCATACTCTCCTATTGCTGTTGTCTACCTGATGGCTGCTAGGAGATGTTATTCACCTTCCACTCATCCCATAGTTTCCCCCTGTAATCATGGAGCTTCCCCACAGTCTGTTAGCAAAAAAAACAAAAAACAAAAAACAAAAAAAAAACACAACCCAAAAACAAAAAACCTATTCCCTACCACAAGCTAGACATGTTCGAATATTCTCTGACAGCCATGTGAAGCTGCCTGCACCAACAGGTAATAAGAATATAGAAAAGCCCCACTTTTATTTAATATAGTTCTGGAAGTCTTAGCCATAGCAATAAGGCAAGAGACATGCATAAAAGGGATACAAATCGGAAAGGAAGAGGTCAAGTTATCATTATTTGCAGATGACATGATTCTATATATAAAGGACCCTAAAGACTCTACTAGCAAACTGTTAGAGCTGATAAAAACCTACAGTCATGTAGCAGGATACAAAATAAATACACAGAAATCAGTAGCCTTCATATATGCTAACAGCAAACACACAGAGGATGAGATCAGAGAATCACTCCCATTCACAATTGCATCAAAAAAAATAAAGTACCTTGGAATAAACCTTACTAAGGAAGTAAAGAATCTCTACAATGAGAACTTTAAAACACTCAAGCGAGAAATTGCAGAAGACACTAGGAAGTGGAAAAACATCCCTTGTTCCTGGATTGGAAGAATCAATATTGTGAAAATGGCAATCTTACCAAAAGCAATCTACACATTGAACGCAATCCCCATCAAAATTCCAAAGGCATTCTTCACGGAAATAGAAAAAACAATCCAAAAATTCATTTGGAATCACAAAAAACCTCGAATATCTAAAATAATACTGAGCAACAAAAATAAGGCTGGTGGTATCACCATACCTGATTTTAACCTATACTACAGAGCCATAGTAACAAAAACAGCATGGTACTGGCACAAAAGCAGACTCGTAGATCAATGGAACAGAATAGAGGACCCAAATGTAACCCCATGTAGTTATAGCCACCTGATATTTGATAAAAATGCCAAAAATACTCATTGGAGAAAAGACAGCCTCTTCAGCAAATGGTGTTGGGAAAACTGGATATATATCTGCAGAAGGATGAAAATAGATTCTTCTCTTTCTCCGTGCACAAGAATTAACTCCAAATGGATTAAGGACCTTAACATCAGACCTGAAACTCTGAAACTGCTAGAGGAAAAAGTAGGGGTAACCCTTCAACATATTGGTCTTGGCAAAGACTTTCTGAATACAACCCCAATTGCTCAGGCAATAAAACCACAGATTAACCACTGGGACCTCATGAAAATACAAAGATTTTGCACTGTAAAGGACACGGTGAAGAAAGCAAAGAGGCAACCTACAGAATGGGAAAAAATCTTCACCAGCTATATATCTGATAGAGGATTAATATCTAAGATATACAAAGAACTCAAGAAGTTAAATAATAAGGAATCAAACAAACCAATCAAAAAATGGGAAATGGTGCTAAATAGAGAATTCTCAAAGGAAGAAATACGAATGGCATATACGCATCTAAAAAAATGTTCTACATCCCTAGTCATCAGGGAAATGCAGATTAAGACTACATTGATTCCATCTCACTCCTGTCAGATTGGCTACCATCATGAAAACAAATGATCATAAATGTTGGCGGGGATGTGGAAAAAGAGGAACCCTTCTATATTGTTGGTGGGAATGCAATCTGGTCCAGCCATTGTGGAAATCAGTGTGGAGATTCCTAAAACAGCTAAAGATTGATCTACCATATGACCCAGCTATAGCACTCCTAGGCATATATCCTAAGGACTCATCTCATTACCTTAGAGATACTTGCTCAACCATGTTTATTGCTGCTCAATTTATAATAGCTGGGAAATGGAACCAGCCTAGATGTCCCTCAACTGATGAGTGGATAATGAAGATATGGCACATTTATACAATGGAGTTTTACTCAGCAGTAAAGAGAAATGAAGTTATGAAATTTGCAGAAAAGTGGATGGATCTGGAAAGAATTATACTAAGTGAGGTAACCCAGGCCCAGAAAGCCAAGCGCCACATGTTCTCCCTCATATGTGGATCTTAGCTACAGATGATTGGGCTTCTGTGCGAGAAGGAAAAAACTCAGTAGCAGAGGCCAGTAAGTTAAAAAAGGAGATAGAAAGGGAAGAGAAAGAAAGGGAGGAGGGCTTTTATTAGGTTGGTATTGTATATATGTAACTAGAAAGATTGAGATGGGGAGGGGATATGATGGAGAATGGAATTTCAAAGGGGAAAGGGGGGAGGGTAATACCATGGGGTATTTTTTATAATCATGGAAAATATTAATAACAATTGAGAAAAAAAAAGAATATAGAAAAGGAATAGAAGGAAAAGGGATGGAGACGGTAGGGTTGGAATTAGCTGGGTGAGCCAGGCGTGGTGGCACATGCCTTTAATCCCAGCACTAGGAGGCAGAAGTAGGATGATAGATATGAGTTTGCAGCCACCCTGAGACTACATAGTGAATTTCAGGTCATCCTGGGCTAGAGTGACATGCTACCATGAAAAGCAAATAAATAAGTAAACAAGAAAAATCTGAGTGCATTTGGAGGGAATAATTTCTTATATTCTAAAGTACACTATATGCATCTGGCAACAAATTGGAATTTGAAAACAGCTGCAAAACTTTTTAAATATTCCCCATATAAGTAATAGGTGACCTGACAGACTCTAGTCATTACATATGTGAACTGCAAAGCTGCACAGTTGTATATAATGTGTCCAATGCCAAGGTGTCAATTAAAAATCACAACATCAAAATATTAAAAGTTAGCAATGATTTCTATGCTCTTGAATGTAAAGCAAAGTAATTGCTGCTAAGACTTTCAAGGGAGTGAAACTTACCCAAGTACACCAGGCTGTTGTAGTTTTCTAGCATCACATCCCTATAAAGGGTTTGCTGAACAATATCAAGGTATTGCCATTCTTGCCAGGAGAAGTCCACAGCTATATCTTCAAATGACACCAACTCCTATAATGAGATATTTTTCTTCAGCATAAGACCATAGGAACAGGAACAGAAAAGAGGACTTCAAGCTGCGCATGGTGACACACGCTTTTAATCCCAGCACTCTGGAGGCAGAGGTAGGAGGACTGCCTTGACTTTGAGGCCACCTTGAGACTACATAGTGAAATGCAGGTCAGCCTGGGCTGAAGAGAGACACTCCATTGAAAAAAAAAAAAAAAAAAAGAAAAGAAAAGAAAAGAAAGAAAATAGGGTTCATTCTTGACATGTGTCTTAGCAAGCAATTACAAAAAAGGGCAGTTGATTTGTATGTTGTATCTTAGGAGAGTCAAAATATCTTACCAGTGGCTTACTGTGATAATTGAATAAAAAATCATTATCGGTGTGTGTGTGTGTGTGTGTGTGTGTGTTGTGTAATGACATTAGGAACAAAATGCAAAGGTTGGGGCTGGCACCATAATATTCTACATTGTATCTAGAAGATGAAAAGCCGTGAGTTAAATTCCTAACACTGATAGTAGAACAGGAACTATTCTTAATGTGTGGATCAACACTCCATATGGACTTTAATAAATTGAAGTAGGAGTCATGAAAAATGTGGCAAAACTCAGAGGATTCTGAACAACAATGAGATATTAATTCAGAATCAAATATGTAATAAATGAACCCAAGGTGTTTCTGGAGCTACTGCAGCATGTTGCAACAGGTACTTTACTGTAGTAGGTGATTTTATTCCAGCCTCTATTGGGAACACACACATGCACACATGCGTACACACACACTGCACTGTGTATGCCAAGAAGCCATGCAACTACAATCCAATGAATGCACACAACTTGAAATACTTTCACTCAAACATATGGCACAAATACCAGTGTTTATATAGAGTACATGGATATATCTGTTCTCATAGACCCATAATAGTTTACTACCAGATAAAAGGTTTTTTAAGATTTCCTACCATTAGTTTTCAGCATTTAAATATCAAATTGGTATAGTGTTGAACTGTGTTCTTAGATAATGAAATTCATCTATCAGTGTACATACCTGCTTTCACCTTTAAAAAGAACTCAGGGAGCTCCAGGTCATATACTGCTAGCCATATTTTCACCCATGCTTCAGCGAACCATTCCAGTAAACTCTTGCCAAGC
>CM070790.1:38240173-38319271 GCA_036346955.1 Dipus sagitta | reverse complement strand
GATGGGAGGGGAAAACAACCAACCAACCAACCATGTCTGGGTCTCCTTGGAGTGGTGGTGTGTTTTAAACAGCTGTTATCTGAGAAATGATCAGCTAGTGAGAGGAGAATCCCTGGACCTTCCAGGACAGCTTGAACCAAATGGCAGGGTAGTGTTTGCAGGTCTGGGGGGGTTACTTCGTGAAGCCCTGTCTCACAACGCTGTCTCAGTACTGGGCCGAAAGTGGCAGGAGAATCCTGCCTGCACCTTTCAGGCCAGCTGGACGCAAATGGCACGCAGTAGTTTTCCAGGTCTTTTCCCCTGACGGCAGTCCACCTCGAAAGGGGCCCTGTCCCCAGACAAACCTGTGGAGCTACCTACCTAATCTCCTTGTGAGTCCTCGACGTTTCCATTTCCCAGGACTTGGCATCCTCCCCAAAATGAAATTCTGGGTTGATTCCAGAGGACCAGGCCAAGTTTCATCCCCTGCTTTGGAACTTCGAGAAGACAATGCCCATTCTCATATAAGTAAGGGACACAGTATCTCGAAACCTCAAGTTTTCCATCCGTCCGTCCATCCACCATCGGGCCCAACCTCTGGTGCCTTTCCCTTTGGGCTATGGGAAATCCCTTTGTCCTCTCCCTGCCCGTCCCCAAACATTTCTTCCTGTCTTCTCTTCTCGAGACCCTTAAGGACTTGTGCGCAGGCCATAGGGCACTTTTCTCCCGGAGCTCTAATTCAGATTGCTCGCCAGTGGGACCAGAGTCATCGATGGCCAGATTCCCCTGACCCACTCCGCCCACCGCTCCTGCCGCCTTGGACCACCTCACCCCCGTCCCCTGCCTGCCACCTGTGTCCCCAGTTCGTTGGAACGACCGCCCCATTGGCAAGAGGTGGCCCTCACCTGTCTGCCCCTTAAGTCCCTTTGCACAGAACCCTCGAGGCGACGGGCGGCTGGGGAGGTTCGGCCTTGGGGGCACTGCGGACACTCTTCGGTTGTGCGTGAAGCCTCCCCAGGGAGCCAGGGCCCTCACACAACGATGCGGCCTGAGCCCTTGGCAGACGCGGGGCGATGGCCAGGCCCTGCACATACAGAGTTCTCCCGCGTCCATTCCGTCCTCGCACCGGGGGTTCCATGACAGGACCAGTCCCGTGGCCTTCCGCTTCCCGCTGCGGGCCTGAGAAATCCAGGCTTCCTCGCAGGGGTTCACCACTGACCTGAGCTCGTTTGACCCCACCTGGTCTGATTCTGCCAAGACAGTCGGGGGTGTGGGGAGATATCGGCTCGGTGGTGGTGTCAGCAAGGGGAGAGAAGAGAGGAGGTTACAGACCGTCGGTGCACCCAGGGACGCGCTTCCACACCTCCTGGACAGCGACAGCGACAGCGACAGCGACAGGGACAGGGACAGCGACAGGGCCAGCGACAGCTACAGATACAACGACAGCTCCCTGGGCTCCTGCCCTGTCTCTGTCTCGGCGAGGGAAGGCCAGAGCCTGCCAAAGAGCCAGGTGAAGATGGGCTATGTTGGGAGGGCCCGGAGACTGGTAGTGGTGAGGTAGCGGCAAATGTTGCCAAAGCCTATTGGCAGAGGGATAGCTAAGGGATGGAGGTAGGAGGAAGGGGGTGAAAGGACCACGAGTCGGAGGAGGAGGAGGAGGAGGAGGAGGAGGAGGAGGAGGAAGAGACAGGGGAGGATATAGAGAAGGAGGAGGAGGAAGGAAGACCTGGAGGAGGAAGAGGAAGGCAGGAGGGTCCTGAAGAGGAAAATGGCAGGTTGCATTCTAAGGAAGAAAGGACGCTTTGGTGCTAAGGAGGCAAACGGGATGAGGGGCACGAGAGAAGAGGACAAACTCCTGGGGCCTAGGCGGGGTGCGGGGTGCGGGCTGGATGGAGGATGTTTGCAGAGCCCCTCTGTGTTGGGCAGGATGTCTCCTTGGAGCCCCCCAGCGCTCACACAGCTCGAGTGCACGTGCATGTCAAAGAACAGGAGGCAGGAGAGCCTGAGGGGAGGACGAGGACCGTGGGGTGCACACACATGGCGAGCGGAGCTCCTGGTGTGTTGTCGGCGCGCGCGTGTCACCCCTGGCAATGTTTCTTGCGTTGGATTGAAGCTGAATTGAAAGTTGAATGAGGGAACGGAAGGAAATGAATGTTTGCAGGAGACTAGGTGGCTGGGCATGGGTACGAAGACCAAGTGTGGACTGCGCTTGAAACGATGGTGAAGACGGAGCTTGGGCGGCACTGAGGCAGGAGGTGGCCAGCGGCTAAGAGGACGTGTGCATCGGGCTGCTTGACATTCCCATTCCTGTCTCCCTGAACGTGGGCTGAGCACAAGTGTGGTTTTGGTGGTTGTTGTTGAAAGGCAGGAGGAATGGTGGGGCGAAAGGGTTGGTGCAGGGTGGTGAGTGTGAGAGTAGAGGCTGCCGTGCGTGTGCGTGTGCGTGTGCGTGTGGGTGTGGGTGTGGGTGTGTAGGTGTTGGTGAGCAAAGGATGGGGCTTAGGTGAGCATGTATGAGCGTGTGGGCAAGCGAAGGTGTGTTGAAGGGAATGCAAAAGAGGAGAGGCGGGAGGGGAGGGTGTGGGTGTCCGTGTTGTGGTGTGTTGTGGTTTGAGGTGTGTGTGGTGTCGCGGTTGCGCAAAAGCGGCGGGAAGAAAATGTGTAGCCCAGGCTGGCCTCGAACTCCTGATCCTCCTGCCTCCGCCTCTTCAGCAATATCCTACCGGCATGCGCCACCACAACCGGCGACAGCCGCTGCCGCTCTGCCTCTATTCCAAGACGCCGCCGCCTGACGTCACGCCGACACGCCCCTCCTGCTCCACCGACCGCCTCCAGCACAACCGCCCCACAGCCCGGCCGCCCGACCGCCCGGCGCCAGCAACGCCTCGCCCGCCTCACTCTCCGCTACACACTCACAGCTTCGGCACGCACGCACGCACACGCACTCACGCCAGCCACCTCCTGCGCTCAGCACCCAACACACCGGCCCCCCGCCGCTGCCCGACACCACGCCGCACGCGCGCCCTCTCGCGGCCGCCACCACAACCGCACTCCTCTCTCCCCGCCTGCCTCCCTCCCCGGCCCTCCTGCCAGGCCCAGGCCTGGACACGCACCCCCACCTGCAGCCTCCTCGCCCTCCCTCGTGGGCCCTCAGCTACATGCCCACACCCCCAGGCCCGGGACACTTGTCTCAGGACTCACACGACTACTCGGAGTGGACGCTTCACAAACTTTGCACCTTTCACACTTCTCTCCTCCACTCCACCGGCTCTGGGCGAGCCCACAGACCGCACGCTCCTCCTAACCAACACGTACGACGCGGGACACGGGAACTAGCCAGGGGCCCGAGCTGCCATCCACCAACACTGGGACCCCCATTGCCCCAGTAATGCCAGGGTGTGACTGGCTACGCTATGGGAAAGACAGCCGTCAGGGTGTTGACACAACAAGCCTGGGCGTAGGGTAGGCCAAGCAGTGCGTGCTCGCTGCGGGGCCCCCTCTTGCCTGTGGAAGTGGGTCGGGGGCGGGAGGGGGGGTGGTAAACACCAGCCCTCCTCCAGCTCTCCACTCCCCGTACTACCGTATGGGGCCCACCGGCTCGGTGGCAGCACGCCGACAGACAGAAGCTCTCGGTTTTCTGTCCAGAAACGGCATCAGGATTTCCATGAGAGCACCGAGTGCCCTAGACCTGGGCCCGGGCCCGGGCCCGGGCTTGGACCCCGTCGTCCTGTAAGGATGGAGAGCTGGACATTCCACAGCATCTCAGGGAGGGCAAACACTTTCATTGCACAGCTGGGTGGGGGACGCCCCTCTCAGCAGGCAGGATGGCCCCAGTTGATGATGAGGTCTTGCTGGTGGAACAGGGAAGGAAGGCTGGCTGCCCGAGGGAGGACAGGTCCCCACCCAAACCAAATCACAAACCGACGGAACACCAAGGGGACACAGCCGGTGTCTTTATAGAACCAAACTGTGCGGCCTAAGGAATGCAGGATCAGACATGCCAGTCGCAAGGCCTCTCTTTGGTGAGTGAATATCAGAACTTTCAGCTACTCTGCAGGGTGAGGCATCAACCTGACGGCTCCCAGGACGCCAATAGCCGATTAGGACAACCCAAAGAAAGAGCGGAGGAATGACAAAAGAAACAAGAAAAGAAGGGAAAGAAAATGAAAGGAAGACAGACAACATGAGAAGCAGGCCTGGTGTCTCACCCCATGAACCCAGGCACTTGGAAGGCAGAGGTAGGAGGACAGCGGTGAGCTCAAGGCCACCCTGAGACTACATATTGAATTCCAGGTCTTCCCCCTGGGCTAGAGACTAACCTTACCTTAAATAAATAAATGAATAAATGCATGCATGCATGCATGAATGAATGAATGAATAAATAAATAACAAATGAATAAGGCAGAGAGGAGATCACAGGAAGACACTGAAACGACAGGAAGGCAAGAAGGATGGGAGGGGGAAAACCAACCAACCAACCAACCATGTCTGGGTCTCCTTGGAGTGTGGTGTGTATTACAGCTGTTATCTGAGTACTGATCAGCTAGTGAGAGGAGAATCCCTGGACCTTCCAGGACAGCTTGAACCAAATGGCAGGGTAGTAGTTTGCAGGTCTGGCGGGGTTACTTCGTGAAGCCCTGTCTCACAACGCTGTCTCAGTACTGGGCCGCAAGTGGCAGGAGAATCCCTGCCTGCACCTTTCAGGCCAGCTGGACGCAAATGGCAACGCAGTAGTTTCCAGGTCATTTCCCTGACGGCAGTCCACCTCGAAAAGCGGCCCTGTCCCCAGACAACACCTGTGGAGCTACCTACCTAATCTCCTTGTGAGTCCTCGACGTTTCCATTTGCCAGGACTTGGCATCCTCCCCAAAATGAAATTCTGGGTTGATTCCAGAGGACACAGGCCAAGTTTCATCCCCTGCTTTGGAACTTCGAGAAGACAATGCCCATTCTCATATAAGTAAGGGACACACGTATCTCGTACCTCAAGTGTTCATCCGTCCGTCCATCCATCCATCTGGCCACCTCTGGTGCCTTTCCCTTTGGGCTATGGGAAATCCCATTGTCCTCTACCTGCCCGTGCCCACATTTCTTCCTGTCTTCTCTTCTCGAGACCCTTAAGGACTTGTGCGCAGGCCATAGGGCACTTTTCTCCGGAGCTCTAATTCAGATTGCTCGCCAGTGGGACCAGAGTCATCGATGGCCAGATTCCCCTGACCCACTCCGCCCACCGCTCCTGCCGCCTTGGACCACCTCACCCCGTCCCCTGCCTGCCACCTGTGTCCCCAGTTCGTTGGAACGACCGCCCCATTGGCAAGAGGTGGCCCTCACCTGTCTGCCCCTTAAGTCCCTTTGCACAGAACCCTCGAGGCGACGGGCGGCTGGGGAGGTTCGGCCTTGGGGGCACTGCGGACACTCTTCGGTTGTGCGTGAAGCCTCCCCAGGGAGCCAGGGCCCTCACACACGATGCGGCCTGAGCCCTTGGCAGACGCGGGCGATGGCCAGGCCCTGCACATACAGAGTTCTCCCGCGTCCATTCCGTCCTCGCACCGGGGGTTCCATGACAGGACCATGTCCCGTGGCCTTCCGCTTCCCGCTGCGGGCCTGAGAAATCCAGGCTTCCTCGCAGGGGTTCACCACTGACCTGAGCTCGTTTGACCCCACCTGGTCTGATTCCTGCCAAGACAGTCGGGGGTGTGGGGAGATATCGGCTCGGTGGTGGTGTCAGCAAGGGGAGAGAAGAGAGGAGGTTACAGACCGTCGGTGCACCCAGGGACGCGCTTCCACACCTCCTGGACAGCGACAGCGACAGCGACAGCGACAGGGACAGGGACAGCGACAGGGCCAGCGACAGCTACAGATACAACGACAGCTCCCTGGGCTCCTGCCCTGTCTCTGTCTCGGCGAGGGAAGGCCAGAGCCTGCCAAAGAGCCAGGTGAAGATGGGCTATGTTGGGAGGGCCCGGAGACTGGTAGTGGTGAGGTAGCGGCAAATGTTGCCAAAGCCTATTGGCAGAGGGATAGCTAAGGGATGGAGGTAGGAGGAAGGGGGTGAAAGGACCACGAGTCGGAGGAGGAGGAGGAGGAGGAGGAGGAGGAAGAGACAGGGGAGGATATAGAGAAGGAGGAGGAGGAAGGAAGACCTGGAGGAGGAAGAGGAAGGCAGGAGGGTCCTGAAGAGGAAAATGGCAGGTTGCATTCTAAGGAAGAAAGGACGCTTTGGTGCTAAGGAGGCAAACGGGATGAGGGGCACGAGAGAAGAGGACAAACTCCTGGGGCCTAGGCGGGGTGCGGGGTGCGGGCTGGATGGAGGATGTTTGCAGAGCCCCTCTGTGTTGGGCAGGATGTCTCCTTGGAGCCCCCCAGCGCTCACACAGCTCGAGTGCACGTGCATGTCAAAGAACAGGAGGCAGGAGAGCCTGAGGGGAGGACGAGGACCGTGGGGTGCACACACATGGCGAGCGGAGCTCCTGGTGTGTTGTCGGCGCGCGCGTGTCACCCCTGGCAATGTTTCTTGCGTTGGATTGAAGCTGAATTGAAAGTTGAATGAGGGAACGGAAGGAAATGAATGTTTGCAGGAGACTAGGTGGCTGGGCATGGGTACGAAGACCAAGTGTGGACTGCGCTTGAAACGATGGTGAAGACGGAGCTTGGGCGGCACTGAGGCAGGAGGTGGCCAGCGGCTAAGAGGACGTGTGCATCGGGCTGCTTGACATTCCCATTCCTGTCTCCCTGAACGTGGGCTGAGCACAAGTGTGGTTTTGGTGGTTGTTGTTGAAAGGCAGGAGGAATGGTGGGGCGAAAGGGTTGGTGCAGGGTGGTGAGTGTGAGAGTAGAGGCTGCCGTGCGTGTGCGTGTGCGTGTGCGTGTGGGTGTGGGTGTGGGTGTGTAGGTGTTGGTGAGCAAAGGATGGGGCTTAGGTGAGCATGTATGAGCGTGTGGGCAAGCGAAGGTGTGTTGAAGGGAATGCAAAAGAGGAGAGGCGGGAGGGGAGGGTGTGGGTGTCCGTGTTGTGGTGTGTTGTGGTTTGAGGTGTGTGTGGTGTCGCGGTTGCGCAAAAGCGGCGGGAAGAAAATGTGTAGCCCAGGCTGGCCTCGAACTCCTGATCCTCCTGCCTCCGCCTCTTCAGCAATATCCTACCGGCATGCGCCACCACAACCGGCGACAGCCGCTGCCGCTCTGCCTCTATTCCAAGACGCCGCCGCCTGACGTCACGCCGACACGCCCCTCCTGCTCCACCGACCGCCTCCAGCACAACCGCCCCACAGCCCGGCCGCCCGACCGCCCGGCGCCAGCAACGCCTCGCCCGCCTCACTCTCCGCTACACACTCACAGCTTCGGCACGCACGCACGCACACGCACTCACGCCAGCCACCTCCTGCGCTCAGCACCCAACACACCGGCCCCCCGCCGCTGCCCGACACCACGCCGCACGCGCGCCCTCTCGCGGCCGCCACCACAACCGCACTCCTCTCTCCCCGCCTGCCTCCCTCCCCGGCCCTCCTGCTAGGCCCAGGCCTGGACACGCACCCCCACCTGCAGCCTCCTCGCCCTCCCTCGTGGGCCCTCAGCTACATGCCCACACCCCCAGGCCCGGGACACTTGTCTCAGGACTCACACGACTACTCGGAGTGGACGCTTCACAAACTTTGCACCTTTCACACTTCTCTCCTCCACTCCACCGGCTCTGGGCGAGCCCACTGACCGCACGCTCCTCCTAACCAACACGTACGACGCGGGACACGGGAACTAGCCAGGGGCCCGAGCTGCCATCCACCAACACTGGGACCCCCATTGCCCCAGTAATGCCAGGGTGTGACTGGCTACGCTATGGGAAAGACAGCCGTCAGGGTGTTGACACAACAAGCCTGGGCGTAGGGTAGGCCAAGCAGTGCGTGCTCGCTGCGGGGCCCCCTCTTGCCTGTGGAAGTGGGTCGGGGGCGGGAGGGGGGGTGGTAAACACCAGCCCTCCTCCAGCTCTCCACTCCCCGTACTACCGTATGGGGCCCACCGGCTCGGTGGCAGCACGCCGACAGACAGAAGCTCTCGGTTTTCTGTCCAGAAACGGCATCAGGATTTCCATGAGAGCACCGAGTGCCCTAGACCTGGGCCCGGGCCCGGGCCCGGGCTTGGACCCCGTCGTCCTGTAAGGATGGAGAGCTGGACATTCCACAGCATCTCAGGGAGGGCAAACACTTTCATTGCACAGCTGGGTGGGGGACGCCCCTCTCAGCAGGCAGGATGGCCCCAGTTGATGATGAGGTCTTGCTGGTGGAACAGGGAAGGAAGGCTGGCTGCCCGAGGGAGGACAGGTCCCCACCCAAACCAAATCACAAACCGACGGAACACCAAGGGGACACAGCCGGTGTCTTTATAGAACCAAACTGTGCGGCCTAAGGAATGCAGGATCAGACATGCCAGTCGCAAGGCCTCTCTTTGGTGAGTGAATATCAGAACTTTCAGCTACTCTGCAGGGTGAGGCATCAACCTGACGGCTCCCAGGACGCCAATAGCCGATTAGGACAACCCAAAGAAAGAGCGGAGGAATGACAAAAGAAACAAGAAAAGAAGGGAAAGAAAATGAAAGGAAGACAGACAACATGAGAAGCAGGCCTGGTGTCTCACCCCATGAACCCAGGCACTTGGAAGGCAGAGGTAGGAGGACAGCGGTGAGCTCAAGGCCACCCTGAGACTACATATTGAATTCCAGGTCTTCCCCCTGGGCTAGAGACTAACCTTACCTTAAATAAATAAATGAATAAATGCATGCATGCATGCATGAATGAATGAATGAATAAATAAATAACAAATGAATAAGGCAGAGAGGAGATCACAGGAAGACACTGAAACGACAGGAAGGCAAGAAGGATGGGAGGGGGAAAACCAACCAACCAACCAACCATGTCTGGGTCTCCTTGGAGTGTGGTGTGTATTACAGCTGTTATCTGAGTACTGATCAGCTAGTGAGAGGAGAATCCCTGGACCTTCCAGGACAGCTTGAACCAAATGGCAGGGTAGTAGTTTGCAGGTCTGGCGGGGTTACTTCGTGAAGCCCTGTCTCACAACGCTGTCTCAGTACTGGGCCGCAAGTGGCAGGAGAATCCCTGCCTGCACCTTTCAGGCCAGCTGGACGCAAATGGCAACGCAGTAGTTTCCAGGTCATTTCCCTGACGGCAGTCCACCTCGAAAAGCGGCCCTGTCCCCAGACAACACCTGTGGAGCTACCTACCTAATCTCCTTGTGAGTCCTCGACGTTTCCATTTGCCAGGACTTGGCATCCTCCCCAAAATGAAATTCTGGGTTGATTCCAGAGGACACAGGCCAAGTTTCATCCCCTGCTTTGGAACTTCGAGAAGACAATGCCCATTCTCATATAAGTAAGGGACACACGTATCTCGTACCTCAAGTGTTCATCCGTCCGTCCATCCATCCATCTGGCCACCTCTGGTGCCTTTCCCTTTGGGCTATGGGAAATCCCATTGTCCTCTACCTGCCCGTGCCCACATTTCTTCCTGTCTTCTCTTCTCGAGACCCTTAAGGACTTGTGCGCAGGCCATAGGGCACTTTTCTCCGGAGCTCTAATTCAGATTGCTCGCCAGTGGGACCAGAGTCATCGATGGCCAGATTCCCCTGACCCACTCCGCCCACCGCTCCTGCCGCCTTGGACCACCTCACCCCGTCCCCTGCCTGCCACCTGTGTCCCCAGTTCGTTGGAACGACCGCCCCATTGGCAAGAGGTGGCCCTCACCTGTCTGCCCCTTAAGTCCCTTTGCACAGAACCCTCGAGGCGACGGGCGGCTGGGGAGGTTCGGCCTTGGGGGCACTGCGGACACTCTTCGGTTGTGCGTGAAGCCTCCCCAGGGAGCCAGGGCCCTCACACACGATGCGGCCTGAGCCCTTGGCAGACGCGGGCGATGGCCAGGCCCTGCACATACAGAGTTCTCCCGCGTCCATTCCGTCCTCGCACCGGGGGTTCCATGACAGGACCATGTCCCGTGGCCTTCCGCTTCCCGCTGCGGGCCTGAGAAATCCAGGCTTCCTCGCAGGGGTTCACCACTGACCTGAGCTCGTTTGACCCCACCTGGTCTGATTCCTGCCAAGACAGTCGGGGGTGTGGGGAGATATCGGCTCGGTGGTGGTGTCAGCAAGGGGAGAGAAGAGAGGAGGTTACAGACCGTCGGTGCACCCAGGGACGCGCTTCCACACCTCCTGGACAGCGACAGCGACAGCGACAGCGACAGGGACAGGGACAGCGACAGGGCCAGCGACAGCTACAGATACAACGACAGCTCCCTGGGCTCCTGCCCTGTCTCTGTCTCGGCGAGGGAAGGCCAGAGCCTGCCAAAGAGCCAGGTGAAGATGGGCTATGTTGGGAGGGCCCGGAGACTGGTAGTGGTGAGGTAGCGGCAAATGTTGCCAAAGCCTATTGGCAGAGGGATAGCTAAGGGATGGAGGTAGGAGGAAGGGGGTGAAAGGACCACGAGTCGGAGGAGGAGGAGGAGGAGGAGGAGGAAGAGACAGGGGAGGATATAGAGAAGGAGGAGGAGGAAGGAAGACCTGGAGGAGGAAGAGGAAGGCAGGAGGGTCCTGAAGAGGAAAATGGCAGGTTGCATTCTAAGGAAGAAAGGACGCTTTGGTGCTAAGGAGGCAAACGGGATGAGGGGCACGAGAGAAGAGGACAAACTCCTGGGGCCTAGGCGGGGTGCGGGGTGCGGGCTGGATGGAGGATGTTTGCAGAGCCCCTCTGTGTTGGGCAGGATGTCTCCTTGGAGCCCCCCAGCGCTCACACAGCTCGAGTGCACGTGCATGTCAAAGAACAGGAGGCAGGAGAGCCTGAGGGGAGGACGAGGACCGTGGGGTGCACACACATGGCGAGCGGAGCTCCTGGTGTGTTGTCGGCGCGCGCGTGTCACCCCTGGCAATGTTTCTTGCGTTGGATTGAAGCTGAATTGAAAGTTGAATGAGGGAACGGAAGGAAATGAATGTTTGCAGGAGACTAGGTGGCTGGGCATGGGTACGAAGACCAAGTGTGGACTGCGCTTGAAACGATGGTGAAGACGGAGCTTGGGCGGCACTGAGGCAGGAGGTGGCCAGCGGCTAAGAGGACGTGTGCATCGGGCTGCTTGACATTCCCATTCCTGTCTCCCTGAACGTGGGCTGAGCACAAGTGTGGTTTTGGTGGTTGTTGTTGAAAGGCAGGAGGAATGGTGGGGCGAAAGGGTTGGTGCAGGGTGGTGAGTGTGAGAGTAGAGGCTGCCGTGCGTGTGCGTGTGCGTGTGCGTGTGGGTGTGGGTGTGGGTGTGTAGGTGTTGGTGAGCAAAGGATGGGGCTTAGGTGAGCATGTATGAGCGTGTGGGCAAGCGAAGGTGTGTTGAAGGGAATGCAAAAGAGGAGAGGCGGGAGGGGAGGGTGTGGGTGTCCGTGTTGTGGTGTGTTGTGGTTTGAGGTGTGTGTGGTGTCGCGGTTGCGCAAAAGCGGCGGGAAGAAAATGTGTAGCCCAGGCTGGCCTCGAACTCCTGATCCTCCTGCCTCCGCCTCTTCAGCAATATCCTACCGGCATGCGCCACCACAACCGGCGACAGCCGCTGCCGCTCTGCCTCTATTCCAAGACGCCGCCGCCTGACGTCACGCCGACACGCCCCTCCTGCTCCACCGACCGCCTCCAGCACAACCGCCCCACAGCCCGGCCGCCCGACCGCCCGGCGCCAGCAACGCCTCGCCCGCCTCACTCTCCGCTACACACTCACAGCTTCGGCACGCACGCACGCACACGCACTCACGCCAGCCACCTCCTGCGCTCAGCACCCAACACACCGGCCCCCCGCCGCTGCCCGACACCACGCCGCACGCGCGCCCTCTCGCGGCCGCCACCACAACCGCACTCCTCTCTCCCCGCCTGCCTCCCTCCCCGGCCCTCCTGCTAGGCCCAGGCCTGGACACGCACCCCCACCTGCAGCCTCCTCGCCCTCCCTCGTGGGCCCTCAGCTACATGCCCACACCCCCAGGCCCGGGACACTTGTCTCAGGACTCACACGACTACTCGGAGTGGACGCTTCACAAACTTTGCACCTTTCACACTTCTCTCCTCCACTCCACCGGCTCTGGGCGAGCCCACAGACCGCACGCTCCTCCTAACCAACACGTACGACGCGGGACACGGGAACTAGCCAGGGGCCCGAGCTGCCATCCACCAACACTGGGACCCCCATTGCCCCAGTAATGCCAGGGTGTGACTGGCTACGCTATGGGAAAGACAGCCGTCAGGGTGTTGACACAACAAGCCTGGGCGTAGGGTAGGCCAAGCAGTGCGTGCTCGCTGCGGGGCCCCCTCTTGCCTGTGGAAGTGGGTCGGGGGCGGGAGGGGGGGTGGTAAACACCAGCCCTCCTCCAGCTCTCCACTCCCCGTACTACCGTATGGGGCCCACCGGCTCGGTGGCAGCACGCCGACAGACAGAAGCTCTCGGTTTTCTGTCCAGAAACGGCATCAGGATTTCCATGAGAGCACCGAGTGCCCTAGACCTGGGCCCGGGCCCGGGCCCGGGCTTGGACCCCGTCGTCCTGTAAGGATGGAGAGCTGGACATTCCACAGCATCTCAGGGAGGGCAAACACTTTCATTGCACAGCTGGGTGGGGGACGCCCCTCTCAGCAGGCAGGATGGCCCCAGTTGATGATGAGGTCTTGCTGGTGGAACAGGGAAGGAAGGCTGGCTGCCCGAGGGAGGACAGGTCCCCACCCAAACCAAATCACAAACCGACGGAACACCAAGGGGACACAGCCGGTGTCTTTATAGAACCAAACTGTGCGGCCTAAGGAATGCAGGATCAGACATGCCAGTCGCAAGGCCTCTCTTTGGTGAGTGAATATCAGAACTTTCAGCTACTCTGCAGGGTGAGGCATCAACCTGACGGCTCCCAGGACGCCAATAGCCGATTAGGACAACCCAAAGAAAGAGCGGAGGAATGACAAAAGAAACAAGAAAAGAAGGGAAAGAAAATGAAAGGAAGACAGACAACATGAGAAGCAGGCCTGGTGTCTCACCCCATGAACCCAGGCACTTGGAAGGCAGAGGTAGGAGGACAGCGGTGAGCTCAAGGCC
Source organism: Dipus sagitta (assembly GCA_036346955.1). Lineage (NCBI taxonomy): Eukaryota > Metazoa > Chordata > Mammalia > Rodentia > Dipodidae > Dipus > Dipus sagitta. The sequence continues at coordinate 38,306,195 of CM070790.1, read as the reverse complement.
ACCCTGAGACTACATATTGAATTCCAGGTCTTCCCCCTGGGCTAGAGACTAACCTTACCTTAAATAAATAAATGAATAAATGCATGCATGCATGCATGAATGAATGAATGAATAAATAAATAACAAATGAATAAGGCAGAGAGGAGATCACAGGAAGACACTGAAACGACAGGAAGGCAAGAAGGATGGGAGGGGGAAAACCAACCAACCAACCAACCATGTCTGGGTCTCCTTGGAGTGTGGTGTGTATTACAGCTGTTATCTGAGTACTGATCAGCTAGTGAGAGGAGAATCCCTGGACCTTCCAGGACAGCTTGAACCAAATGGCAGGGTAGTAGTTTGCAGGTCTGGCGGGGTTACTTCGTGAAGCCCTGTCTCACAACGCTGTCTCAGTACTGGGCCGCAAGTGGCAGGAGAATCCCTGCCTGCACCTTTCAGGCCAGCTGGACGCAAATGGCAACGCAGTAGTTTCCAGGTCATTTCCCTGACGGCAGTCCACCTCGAAAAGCGGCCCTGTCCCCAGACAACACCTGTGGAGCTACCTACCTAATCTCCTTGTGAGTCCTCGACGTTTCCATTTGCCAGGACTTGGCATCCTCCCCAAAATGAAATTCTGGGTTGATTCCAGAGGACACAGGCCAAGTTTCATCCCCTGCTTTGGAACTTCGAGAAGACAATGCCCATTCTCATATAAGTAAGGGACACACGTATCTCGTACCTCAAGTGTTCATCCGTCCGTCCATCCATCCATCTGGCCACCTCTGGTGCCTTTCCCTTTGGGCTATGGGAAATCCCATTGTCCTCTACCTGCCCGTGCCCACATTTCTTCCTGTCTTCTCTTCTCGAGACCCTTAAGGACTTGTGCGCAGGCCATAGGGCACTTTTCTCCGGAGCTCTAATTCAGATTGCTCGCCAGTGGGACCAGAGTCATCGATGGCCAGATTCCCCTGACCCACTCCGCCCACCGCTCCTGCCGCCTTGGACCACCTCACCCCGTCCCCTGCCTGCCACCTGTGTCCCCAGTTCGTTGGAACGACCGCCCCATTGGCAAGAGGTGGCCCTCACCTGTCTGCCCCTTAAGTCCCTTTGCACAGAACCCTCGAGGCGACGGGCGGCTGGGGAGGTTCGGCCTTGGGGGCACTGCGGACACTCTTCGGTTGTGCGTGAAGCCTCCCCAGGGAGCCAGGGCCCTCACACACGATGCGGCCTGAGCCCTTGGCAGACGCGGGCGATGGCCAGGCCCTGCACATACAGAGTTCTCCCGCGTCCATTCCGTCCTCGCACCGGGGGTTCCATGACAGGACCATGTCCCGTGGCCTTCCGCTTCCCGCTGCGGGCCTGAGAAATCCAGGCTTCCTCGCAGGGGTTCACCACTGACCTGAGCTCGTTTGACCCCACCTGGTCTGATTCCTGCCAAGACAGTCGGGGGTGTGGGGAGATATCGGCTCGGTGGTGGTGTCAGCAAGGGGAGAGAAGAGAGGAGGTTACAGACCGTCGGTGCACCCAGGGACGCGCTTCCACACCTCCTGGACAGCGACAGCGACAGCGACAGCGACAGGGACAGGGACAGCGACAGGGCCAGCGACAGCTACAGATACAACGACAGCTCCCTGGGCTCCTGCCCTGTCTCTGTCTCGGCGAGGGAAGGCCAGAGCCTGCCAAAGAGCCAGGTGAAGATGGGCTATGTTGGGAGGGCCCGGAGACTGGTAGTGGTGAGGTAGCGGCAAATGTTGCCAAAGCCTATTGGCAGAGGGATAGCTAAGGGATGGAGGTAGGAGGAAGGGGGTGAAAGGACCACGAGTCGGAGGAGGAGGAGGAGGAGGAGGAGGAGGAAGAGACAGGGGAGGATATAGAGAAGGAGGAGGAGGAAGGAAGACCTGGAGGAGGAAGAGGAAGGCAGGAGGGTCCTGAAGAGGAAAATGGCAGGTTGCATTCTAAGGAAGAAAGGACGCTTTGGTGCTAAGGAGGCAAACGGGATGAGGGGCACGAGAGAAGAGGACAAACTCCTGGGGCCTAGGCGGGGTGCGGGGTGCGGGCTGGATGGAGGATGTTTGCAGAGCCCCTCTGTGTTGGGCAGGATGTCTCCTTGGAGCCCCCCAGCGCTCACACAGCTCGAGTGCACGTGCATGTCAAAGAACAGGAGGCAGGAGAGCCTGAGGGGAGGACGAGGACCGTGGGGTGCACACACATGGCGAGCGGAGCTCCTGGTGTGTTGTCGGCGCGCGCGTGTCACCCCTGGCAATGTTTCTTGCGTTGGATTGAAGCTGAATTGAAAGTTGAATGAGGGAACGGAAGGAAATGAATGTTTGCAGGAGACTAGGTGGCTGGGCATGGGTACGAAGACCAAGTGTGGACTGCGCTTGAAACGATGGTGAAGACGGAGCTTGGGCGGCACTGAGGCAGGAGGTGGCCAGCGGCTAAGAGGACGTGTGCATCGGGCTGCTTGACATTCCCATTCCTGTCTCCCTGAACGTGGGCTGAGCACAAGTGTGGTTTTGGTGGTTGTTGTTGAAAGGCAGGAGGAATGGTGGGGCGAAAGGGTTGGTGCAGGGTGGTGAGTGTGAGAGTAGAGGCTGCCGTGCGTGTGCGTGTGCGTGTGCGTGTGGGTGTGGGTGTGGGTGTGTAGGTGTTGGTGAGCAAAGGATGGGGCTTAGGTGAGCATGTATGAGCGTGTGGGCAAGCGAAGGTGTGTTGAAGGGAATGCAAAAGAGGAGAGGCGGGAGGGGAGGGTGTGGGTGTCCGTGTTGTGGTGTGTTGTGGTTTGAGGTGTGTGTGGTGTCGCGGTTGCGCAAAAGCGGCGGGAAGAAAATGTGTAGCCCAGGCTGGCCTCGAACTCCTGATCCTCCTGCCTCCGCCTCTTCAGCAATATCCTACCGGCATGCGCCACCACAACCGGCGACAGCCGCTGCCGCTCTGCCTCTATTCCAAGACGCCGCCGCCTGACGTCACGCCGACACGCCCCTCCTGCTCCACCGACCGCCTCCAGCACAACCGCCCCACAGCCCGGCCGCCCGACCGCCCGGCGCCAGCAACGCCTCGCCCGCCTCACTCTCCGCTACACACTCACAGCTTCGGCACGCACGCACGCACACGCACTCACGCCAGCCACCTCCTGCGCTCAGCACCCAACACACCGGCCCCCCGCCGCTGCCCGACACCACGCCGCACGCGCGCCCTCTCGCGGCCGCCACCACAACCGCACTCCTCTCTCCCCGCCTGCCTCCCTCCCCGGCCCTCCTGCTAGGCCCAGGCCTGGACACGCACCCCCACCTGCAGCCTCCTCGCCCTCCCTCACGGGGCCCTCAGCTACATGCCCACACCCCCAGGCCCGGGACACTTGTCTCAGGACTCACACGACTACTCGGAGTGGACGCTTCACAAACTTTGCACCTTTCACACTTCTCTCCTCCACTCCACCGGCTCTGGGCGAGCCCACAGACCGCACGCTCCTCCTAACCAACACGTACGACGCGGGACACGGGAACTAGCCAGGGGCCCGAGCTGCCATCCACCAACACTGGGACCCCCATTGCCCCAGTAATGCCAGGGTGTGACTGGCTACGCTATGGGAAAGACAGCCGTCAGGGTGTTGACACAACAAGCCTGGGCGTAGGGTAGGCCAAGCAGTGCGTGCTCGCTGCGGGGCCCCCTCTTGCCTGTGGAAGTGGGTCGGGGGCGGGAGGGGGGGTGGTAAACACCAGCCCTCCTCCAGCTCTCCACTCCCCGTACTACCGTATGGGGCCCACCGGCTCGGTGGCAGCACGCCGACAGACAGAAGCTCTCGGTTTTCTGTCCAGAAACGGCATCAGGATTTCCATGAGAGCACCGAGTGCCCTAGACCTGGGCCCGGGCCCGGGCCCGGGCTTGGACCCCGTCGTCCTGTAAGGATGGAGAGCTGGACATTCCACAGCATCTCAGGGAGGGCAAACACTTTCATTGCACAGCTGGGTGGGGGACGCCCCTCTCAGCAGGCAGGATGGCCCCAGTTGATGATGAGGTCTTGCTGGTGGAACAGGGAAGGAAGGCTGGCTGCCCGAGGGAGGACAGGTCCCCACCCAAACCAAATCACAAACCGACGGAACACCAAGGGGACACAGCCGGTGTCTTTATAGAACCAAACTGTGCGGCCTAAGGAATGCAGGATCAGACATGCCAGTCGCAAGGCCTCTCTTTGGTGAGTGAATATCAGAACTTTCAGCTACTCTGCAGGGTGAGGCATCAACCTGACGGCTCCCAGGACGCCAATAGCCGATTAGGACAACCCAAAGAAAGAGCGGAGGAATGACAAAAGAAACAAGAAAAGAAGGGAAAGAAAATGAAAGGAAGACAGACAACATGAGAAGCAGGCCTGGTGTCTCACCCCATGAACCCAGGCACTTGGAAGGCAGAGGTAGGAGGACAGCGGTGAGCTCAAGGCCACCCTGAGACTACATATTGAATTCCAGGTCTTCCCCCTGGGCTAGAGACTAACCTTACCTTAAATAAATAAATGAATAAATGCATGCATGCATGCATGAATGAATGAATGAATAAATAAATAACAAATGAATAAGGCAGAGAGGAGATCACAGGAAGACACTGAAACGACAGGAAGGCAAGAAGGATGGGAGGGGGAAAACCAACCAACCAACCAACCATGTCTGGGTCTCCTTGGAGTGTGGTGTGTATTACAGCTGTTATCTGAGTACTGATCAGCTAGTGAGAGGAGAATCCCTGGACCTTCCAGGACAGCTTGAACCAAATGGCAGGGTAGTAGTTTGCAGGTCTGGCGGGGTTACTTCGTGAAGCCCTGTCTCACAACGCTGTCTCAGTACTGGGCCGCAAGTGGCAGGAGAATCCCTGCCTGCACCTTTCAGGCCAGCTGGACGCAAATGGCAACGCAGTAGTTTCCAGGTCATTTCCCTGACGGCAGTCCACCTCGAAAAGCGGCCCTGTCCCCAGACAACACCTGTGGAGCTACCTACCTAATCTCCTTGTGAGTCCTCGACGTTTCCATTTGCCAGGACTTGGCATCCTCCCCAAAATGAAATTCTGGGTTGATTCCAGAGGACACAGGCCAAGTTTCATCCCCTGCTTTGGAACTTCGAGAAGACAATGCCCATTCTCATATAAGTAAGGGACACACGTATCTCGTACCTCAAGTGTTCATCCGTCCGTCCATCCATCCATCTGGCCACCTCTGGTGCCTTTCCCTTTGGGCTATGGGAAATCCCATTGTCCTCTACCTGCCCGTGCCCACATTTCTTCCTGTCTTCTCTTCTCGAGACCCTTAAGGACTTGTGCGCAGGCCATAGGGCACTTTTCTCCGGAGCTCTAATTCAGATTGCTCGCCAGTGGGACCAGAGTCATCGATGGCCAGATTCCCCTGACCCACTCCGCCCACCGCTCCTGCCGCCTTGGACCACCTCACCCCGTCCCCTGCCTGCCACCTGTGTCCCCAGTTCGTTGGAACGACCGCCCCATTGGCAAGAGGTGGCCCTCACCTGTCTGCCCCTTAAGTCCCTTTGCACAGAACCCTCGAGGCGACGGGCGGCTGGGGAGGTTCGGCCTTGGGGGCACTGCGGACACTCTTCGGTTGTGCGTGAAGCCTCCCCAGGGAGCCAGGGCCCTCACACACGATGCGGCCTGAGCCCTTGGCAGACGCGGGCGATGGCCAGGCCCTGCACATACAGAGTTCTCCCGCGTCCATTCCGTCCTCGCACCGGGGGTTCCATGACAGGACCATGTCCCGTGGCCTTCCGCTTCCCGCTGCGGGCCTGAGAAATCCAGGCTTCCTCGCAGGGGTTCACCACTGACCTGAGCTCGTTTGACCCCACCTGGTCTGATTCCTGCCAAGACAGTCGGGGGTGTGGGGAGATATCGGCTCGGTGGTGGTGTCAGCAAGGGGAGAGAAGAGAGGAGGTTACAGACCGTCGGTGCACCCAGGGACGCGCTTCCACACCTCCTGGACAGCGACAGCGACAGCGACAGCGACAGGGACAGGGACAGCGACAGGGCCAGCGACAGCTACAGATACAACGACAGCTCCCTGGGCTCCTGCCCTGTCTCTGTCTCGGCGAGGGAAGGCCAGAGCCTGCCAAAGAGCCAGGTGAAGATGGGCTATGTTGGGAGGGCCCGGAGACTGGTAGTGGTGAGGTAGCGGCAAATGTTGCCAAAGCCTATTGGCAGAGGGATAGCTAAGGGATGGAGGTAGGAGGAAGGGGGTGAAAGGACCACGAGTCGGAGGAGGAGGAGGAGGAGGAGGAGGAGGAAGAGACAGGGGAGGATATAGAGAAGGAGGAGGAGGAAGGAAGACCTGGAGGAGGAAGAGGAAGGCAGGAGGGTCCTGAAGAGGAAAATGGCAGGTTGCATTCTAAGGAAGAAAGGACGCTTTGGTGCTAAGGAGGCAAACGGGATGAGGGGCACGAGAGAAGAGGACAAACTCCTGGGGCCTAGGCGGGGTGCGGGGTGCGGGCTGGATGGAGGATGTTTGCAGAGCCCCTCTGTGTTGGGCAGGATGTCTCCTTGGAGCCCCCCAGCGCTCACACAGCTCGAGTGCACGTGCATGTCAAAGAACAGGAGGCAGGAGAGCCTGAGGGGAGGACGAGGACCGTGGGGTGCACACACATGGCGAGCGGAGCTCCTGGTGTGTTGTCGGCGCGCGCGTGTCACCCCTGGCAATGTTTCTTGCGTTGGATTGAAGCTGAATTGAAAGTTGAATGAGGGAACGGAAGGAAATGAATGTTTGCAGGAGACTAGGTGGCTGGGCATGGGTACGAAGACCAAGTGTGGACTGCGCTTGAAACGATGGTGAAGACGGAGCTTGGGCGGCACTGAGGCAGGAGGTGGCCAGCGGCTAAGAGGACGTGTGCATCGGGCTGCTTGACATTCCCATTCCTGTCTCCCTGAACGTGGGCTGAGCACAAGTGTGGTTTTGGTGGTTGTTGTTGAAAGGCAGGAGGAATGGTGGGGCGAAAGGGTTGGTGCAGGGTGGTGAGTGTGAGAGTAGAGGCTGCCGTGCGTGTGCGTGTGCGTGTGCGTGTGGGTGTGGGTGTGGGTGTGTAGGTGTTGGTGAGCAAAGGATGGGGCTTAGGTGAGCATGTATGAGCGTGTGGGCAAGCGAAGGTGTGTTGAAGGGAATGCAAAAGAGGAGAGGCGGGAGGGGAGGGTGTGGGTGTCCGTGTTGTGGTGTGTTGTGGTTTGAGGTGTGTGTGGTGTCGCGGTTGCGCAAAAGCGGCGGGAAGAAAATGTGTAGCCCAGGCTGGCCTCGAACTCCTGATCCTCCTGCCTCCGCCTCTTCAGCAATATCCTACCGGCATGCGCCACCACAACCGGCGACAGCCGCTGCCGCTCTGCCTCTATTCCAAGACGCCGCCGCCTGACGTCACGCCGACACGCCCCTCCTGCTCCACCGACCGCCTCCAGCACAACCGCCCCACAGCCCGGCCGCCCGACCGCCCGGCGCCAGCAACGCCTCGCCCGCCTCACTCTCCGCTACACACTCACAGCTTCGGCACGCACGCACGCACACGCACTCACGCCAGCCACCTCCTGCGCTCAGCACCCAACACACCGGCCCCCCGCCGCTGCCCGACACCACGCCGCACGCGCGCCCTCTCGCGGCCGCCACCACAACCGCACTCCTCTCTCCCCGCCTGCCTCCCTCCCCGGCCCTCCTGCTAGGCCCAGGCCTGGACACGCACCCCCACCTGCAGCCTCCTCGCCCTCCCTCACGGGCCCTCAGCTACATGCCCACACCCCCAGGCCCGGGACACTTGTCTCAGGACTCACACGACTACTCGGAGTGGACGCTTCACAAACTTTGCACCTTTCACACTTCTCTCCTCCACTCCACCGGCTCTGGGCGAGCCCACAGACCGCACGCTCCTCCTAACCAACACGTACGACGCGGGACACGGGAACTAGCCAGGGGCCCGAGCTGCCATCCACCAACACTGGGACCCCCATTGCCCCAGTAATGCCAGGGTGTGACTGGCTACGCTATGGGAAAGACAGCCGTCAGGGTGTTGACACAACAAGCCTGGGCGTAGGGTAGGCCAAGCAGTGCGTGCTCGCTGCGGGGCCCCCTCTTGCCTGTGGAAGTGGGTCGGGGGCGGGAGGGGGGGTGGTAAACACCAGCCCTCCTCCAGCTCTCCACTCCCCGTACTACCGTATGGGGCCCACCGGCTCGGTGGCAGCACGCCGACAGACAGAAGCTCTCGGTTTTCTGTCCAGAAACGGCATCAGGATTTCCATGAGAGCACCGAGTGCCCTAGACCTGGGCCCGGGCCCGGGCCCGGGCTTGGACCCCGTCGTCCTGTAAGGATGGAGAGCTGGACATTCCACAGCATCTCAGGGAGGGCAAACACTTTCATTGCACAGCTGGGTGGGGGACGCCCCTCTCAGCAGGCAGGATGGCCCCAGTTGATGATGAGGTCTTGCTGGTGGAACAGGGAAGGAAGGCTGGCTGCCCGAGGGAGGACAGGTCCCCACCCAAACCAAATCACAAACCGACGGAACACCAAGGGGACACAGCCGGTGTCTTTATAGAACCAAACTGTGCGGCCTAAGGAATGCAGGATCAGACATGCCAGTCGCAAGGCCTCTCTTTGGTGAGTGAATATCAGAACTTTCAGCTACTCTGCAGGGTGAGGCATCAACCTGACGGCTCCCAGGACGCCAATAGCCGATTAGGACAACCCAAAGAAAGAGCGGAGGAATGACAAAAGAAACAAGAAAAGAAGGGAAAGAAAATGAAAGGAAGACAGACAACATGAGAAGCAGGCCTGGTGTCTCACCCCATGAACCCAGGCACTTGGAAGGCAGAGGTAGGAGGACAGCGGTGAGCTCAAGGCCACCCTGAGACTACATATTGAATTCCAGGTCTTCCCCCTGGGCTAGAGACTAACCTTACCTTAAATAAATAAATGAATAAATGCATGCATGCATGCATGAATGAATGAATGAATAAATAAATAACAAATGAATAAGGCAGAGAGGAGATCACAGGAAGACACTGAAACGACAGGAAGGCAAGAAGGATGGGAGGGGGAAAACCAACCAACCAACCAACCATGTCTGGGTCTCCTTGGAGTGTGGTGTGTATTACAGCTGTTATCTGAGTACTGATCAGCTAGTGAGAGGAGAATCCCTGGACCTTCCAGGACAGCTTGAACCAAATGGCAGGGTAGTAGTTTGCAGGTCTGGCGGGGTTACTTCGTGAAGCCCTGTCTCACAACGCTGTCTCAGTACTGGGCCGCAAGTGGCAGGAGAATCCCTGCCTGCACCTTTCAGGCCAGCTGGACGCAAATGGCAACGCAGTAGTTTCCAGGTCATTTCCCTGACGGCAGTCCACCTCGAAAAGCGGCCCTGTCCCCAGACAACACCTGTGGAGCTACCTACCTAATCTCCTTGTGAGTCCTCGACGTTTCCATTTGCCAGGACTTGGCATCCTCCCCAAAATGAAATTCTGGGTTGATTCCAGAGGACACAGGCCAAGTTTCATCCCCTGCTTTGGAACTTCGAGAAGACAATGCCCATTCTCATATAAGTAAGGGACACACGTATCTCGTACCTCAAGTGTTCATCCGTCCGTCCATCCATCCATCTGGCCACCTCTGGTGCCTTTCCCTTTGGGCTATGGGAAATCCCATTGTCCTCTACCTGCCCGTGCCCACATTTCTTCCTGTCTTCTCTTCTCGAGACCCTTAAGGACTTGTGCGCAGGCCATAGGGCACTTTTCTCCGGAGCTCTAATTCAGATTGCTCGCCAGTGGGACCAGAGTCATCGATGGCCAGATTCCCCTGACCCACTCCGCCCACCGCTCCTGCCGCCTTGGACCACCTCACCCCGTCCCCTGCCTGCCACCTGTGTCCCCAGTTCGTTGGAACGACCGCCCCATTGGCAAGAGGTGGCCCTCACCTGTCTGCCCCTTAAGTCCCTTTGCACAGAACCCTCGAGGCGACGGGCGGCTGGGGAGGTTCGGCCTTGGGGGCACTGCGGACACTCTTCGGTTGTGCGTGAAGCCTCCCCAGGGAGCCAGGGCCCTCACACACGATGCGGCCTGAGCCCTTGGCAGACGCGGGCGATGGCCAGGCCCTGCACATACAGAGTTCTCCCGCGTCCATTCCGTCCTCGCACCGGGGGTTCCATGACAGGACCATGTCCCGTGGCCTTCCGCTTCCCGCTGCGGGCCTGAGAAATCCAGGCTTCCTCGCAGGGGTTCACCACTGACCTGAGCTCGTTTGACCCCACCTGGTCTGATTCCTGCCAAGACAGTCGGGGGTGTGGGGAGATATCGGCTCGGTGGTGGTGTCAGCAAGGGGAGAGAAGAGAGGAGGTTACAGACCGTCGGTGCACCCAGGGACGCGCTTCCACACCTCCTGGACAGCGACAGCGACAGCGACAGCGACAGGGACAGGGACAGCGACAGGGCCAGCGACAGCTACAGATACAACGACAGCTCCCTGGGCTCCTGCCCTGTCTCTGTCTCGGCGAGGGAAGGCCAGAGCCTGCCAAAGAGCCAGGTGAAGATGGGCTATGTTGGGAGGGCCCGGAGACTGGTAGTGGTGAGGTAGCGGCAAATGTTGCCAAAGCCTATTGGCAGAGGGATAGCTAAGGGATGGAGGTAGGAGGAAGGGGGTGAAAGGACCACGAGTCGGAGGAGGAGGAGGAGGAGGAGGAGGAGGAGGAAGAGACAGGGGAGGATATAGAGAAGGAGGAGGAGGAAGGAAGACCTGGAGGAGGAAGAGGAAGGCAGGAGGGTCCTGAAGAGGAAAATGGCAGGTTGCATTCTAAGGAAGAAAGGACGCTTTGGTGCTAAGGAGGCAAACGGGATGAGGGGCACGAGAGAAGAGGACAAACTCCTGGGGCCTAGGCGGGGTGCGGGGTGCGGGCTGGATGGAGGATGTTTGCAGAGCCCCTCTGTGTTGGGCAGGATGTCTCCTTGGAGCCCCCCAGCGCTCACACAGCTCGAGTGCACGTGCATGTCAAAGAACAGGAGGCAGGAGAGCCTGAGGGGAGGACGAGGACCGTGGGGTGCACACACATGGCGAGCGGAGCTCCTGGTGTGTTGTCGGCGCGCGCGTGTCACCCCTGGCAATGTTTCTTGCGTTGGATTGAAGCTGAATTGAAAGTTGAATGAGGGAACGGAAGGAAATGAATGTTTGCAGGAGACTAGGTGGCTGGGCATGGGTACGAAGACCAAGTGTGGACTGCGCTTGAAACGATGGTGAAGACGGAGCTTGGGCGGCACTGAGGCAGGAGGTGGCCAGCGGCTAAGAGGACGTGTGCATCGGGCTGCTTGACATTCCCATTCCTGTCTCCCTGAACGTGGGCTGAGCACAAGTGTGGTTTTGGTGGTTGTTGTTGAAAGGCAGGAGGAATGGTGGGGCGAAAGGGTTGGTGCAGGGTGGTGAGTGTGAGAGTAGAGGCTGCCGTGCGTGTGCGTGTGCGTGTGCGTGTGGGTGTGGGTGTGGGTGTGTAGGTGTTGGTGAGCAAAGGATGGGGCTTAGGTGAGCATGTATGAGCGTGTGGGCAAGCGAAGGTGTGTTGAAGGGAATGCAAAAGAGGAGAGGCGGGAGGGGAGGGTGTGGGTGTCCGTGTTGTGGTGTGTTGTGGTTTGAGGTGTGTGTGGTGTCGCGGTTGCGCAAAAGCGGCGGGAAGAAAATGTGTAGCCCAGGCTGGCCTCGAACTCCTGATCCTCCTGCCTCCGCCTCTTCAGCAATATCCTACCGGCATGCGCCACCACAACCGGCGACAGCCGCTGCCGCTCTGCCTCTATTCCAAGACGCCGCCGCCTGACGTCACGCCGACACGCCCCTCCTGCTCCACCGCCCGCCTCCAGCACAACCGCCCCACAGCCCGGCCGCCCGACCGCCCGGCGCCAGCAACGCCTCGCCCGCCTCACTCTCCGCTACACACTCACAGCTTCGGCACGCACGCACGCACACGCACTCACGCCAGCCACCTCCTGCGCTCAGCACCCAACACACCGGCCCCCCGCCGCTGCCCGACACCACGCCGCACGCGCGCCCTCTCGCGGCCGCCACCACAACCGCACTCCTCTCTCCCCGCCTGCCTCCCTCCCCGGCCCTCCTGCTAGGCCCAGGCCTGGACACGCACCCCCACCTGCAGCCTCCTCGCCCTCCCTCACGGGCCCTCAGCTACATGCCCACACCCCCAGGCCCGGGACACTTGTCTCAGGACTCACACGACTACTCGGAGTGGACGCTTCACAAACTTTGCACCTTTCACACTTCTCTCCTCCACTCCACCGGCTCTGGGCGAGCCCACAGACCGCACGCTCCTCCTAACCAACACGTACGACGCGGGACACGGGAACTAGCCAGGGGCCCGAGCTGCCATCCACCAACACTGGGACCCCCATTGCCCCAGTAATGCCAGGGTGTGACTGGCTACGCTATGGGAAAGACAGCCGTCAGGGTGTTGACACAACAAGCCTGGGCGTAGGGTAGGCCAAGCAGTGCGTGCTCGCTGCGGGGCCCCCTCTTGCCTGTGGAAGTGGGTCGGGGGCGGGAGGGGGGGTGGTAAACACCAGCCCTCCTCCAGCTCTCCACTCCCCGTACTACCGTATGGGGCCCACCGGCTCGGTGGCAGCACGCCGACAGACAGAAGCTCTCGGTTTTCTGTCCAGAAACGGCATCAGGATTTCCATGAGAGCACCGAGTGCCCTAGACCTGGGCCCGGGCCCGGGCCCGGGCTTGGACCCCGTCGTCCTGTAAGGATGGAGAGCTGGACATTCCACAGCATCTCAGGGAGGGCAAACACTTTCATTGCACAGCTGGGTGGGGGACGCCCCTCTCAGCAGGCAGGATGGCCCCAGTTGATGATGAGGTCTTGCTGGTGGAACAGGGAAGGAAGGCTGGCTGCCCGAGGGAGGACAGGTCCCCACCCAAACCAAATCACAAACCGACGGAACACCAAGGGGACACAGCCGGTGTCTTTATAGAACCAAACTGTGCGGCCTAAGGAATGCAGGATCAGACATGCCAGTCGCAAGGCCTCTCTTTGGTGAGTGAATATCAGAACTTTCAGCTACTCTGCAGGGTGAGGCATCAACCTGACGGCTCCCAGGACGCCAATAGCCGATTAGGACAACCCAAAGAAAGAGCGGAGGAATGACAAAAGAAACAAGAAAAGAAGGGAAAGAAAATGAAAGGAAGACAGACAACATGAGAAGCAGGCCTGGTGTCTCACCCCATGAACCCAGGCACTTGGAAGGCAGAGGTAGGAGGACAGCGGTGAGCTCAAGGCCACCCTGAGACTACATATTGAATTCCAGGTCTTCCCCCTGGGCTAGAGACTAACCTTACCTTAAATAAATAAATGAATAAATGCATGCATGCATGCATGAATGAATGAATGAATAAATAAATAACAAATGAATAAGGCAGAGAGGAGATCACAGGAAGACACTGAAACGACAGGAAGGCAAGAAGGATGGGAGGGGGAAAACCAACCAACCAACCAACCATGTCTGGGTCTCCTTGGAGTGTGGTGTGTATTACAGCTGTTATCTGAGTACTGATCAGCTAGTGAGAGGAGAATCCCTGGACCTTCCAGGACAGCTTGAACCAAATGGCAGGGTAGTAGTTTGCAGGTCTGGCGGGGTTACTTCGTGAAGCCCTGTCTCACAACGCTGTCTCAGTACTGGGCCGCAAGTGGCAGGAGAATCCCTGCCTGCACCTTTCAGGCCAGCTGGACGCAAATGGCAACGCAGTAGTTTCCAGGTCATTTCCCTGACGGCAGTCCACCTCGAAAAGCGGCCCTGTCCCCAGACAACACCTGTGGAGCTACCTACCTAATCTCCTTGTGAGTCCTCGACGTTTCCATTTGCCAGGACTTGGCATCCTCCCCAAAATGAAATTCTGGGTTGATTCCAGAGGACACAGGCCAAGTTTCATCCCCTGCTTTGGAACTTCGAGAAGACAATGCCCATTCTCATATAAGTAAGGGACACACGTATCTCGTACCTCAAGTGTTCATCCGTCCGTCCATCCATCCATCTGGCCACCTCTGGTGCCTTTCCCTTTGGGCTATGGGAAATCCCATTGTCCTCTACCTGCCCGTGCCCACATTTCTTCCTGTCTTCTCTTCTCGAGACCCTTAAGGACTTGTGCGCAGGCCATAGGGCACTTTTCTCCGGAGCTCTAATTCAGATTGCTCGCCAGTGGGACCAGAGTCATCGATGGCCAGATTCCCCTGACCCACTCCGCCCACCGCTCCTGCCGCCTTGGACCACCTCACCCCGTCCCCTGCCTGCCACCTGTGTCCCCAGTTCGTTGGAACGACCGCCCCATTGGCAAGAGGTGGCCCTCACCTGTCTGCCCCTTAAGTCCCTTTGCACAGAACCCTCGAGGCGACGGGCGGCTGGGGAGGTTCGGCCTTGGGGGCACTGCGGACACTCTTCGGTTGTGCGTGAAGCCTCCCCAGGGAGCCAGGGCCCTCACACACGATGCGGCCTGAGCCCTTGGCAGACGCGGGCGATGGCCAGGCCCTGCACATACAGAGTTCTCCCGCGTCCATTCCGTCCTCGCACCGGGGGTTCCATGACAGGACCATGTCCCGTGGCCTTCCGCTTCCCGCTGCGGGCCTGAGAAATCCAGGCTTCCTCGCAGGGGTTCACCACTGACCTGAGCTCGTTTGACCCCACCTGGTCTGATTCCTGCCAAGACAGTCGGGGGTGTGGGGAGATATCGGCTCGGTGGTGGTGTCAGCAAGGGGAGAGAAGAGAGGAGGTTACAGACCGTCGGTGCACCCAGGGACGCGCTTCCACACCTCCTGGACAGCGACAGCGACAGCGACAGCGACAGGGACAGGGACAGCGACAGGGCCAGCGACAGCTACAGATACAACGACAGCTCCCTGGGCTCCTGCCCTGTCTCTGTCTCGGCGAGGGAAGGCCAGAGCCTGCCAAAGAGCCAGGTGAAGATGGGCTATGTTGGGAGGGCCCGGAGACTGGTAGTGGTGAGGTAGCGGCAAATGTTGCCAAAGCCTATTGGCAGAGGGATAGCTAAGGGATGGAGGTAGGAGGAAGGGGGTGAAAGGACCACGAGTCGGAGGAGGAGGAGGAGGAGGAGGAGGAGGAAGAGACAGGGGAGGATATAGAGAAGGAGGAGGAGGAAGGAAGACCTGGAGGAGGAAGAGGAAGGCAGGAGGGTCCTGAAGAGGAAAATGGCAGGTTGCATTCTAAGGAAGAAAGGACGCTTTGGTGCTAAGGAGGCAAACGGGATGAGGGGCACGAGAGAAGAGGACAAACTCCTGGGGCCTAGGCGGGGTGCGGGGTGCGGGCTGGATGGAGGATGTTTGCAGAGCCCCTCTGTGTTGGGCAGGATGTCTCCTTGGAGCCCCCCAGCGCTCACACAGCTCGAGTGCACGTGCATGTCAAAGAACAGGAGGCAGGAGAGCCTGAGGGGAGGACGAGGACCGTGGGGTGCACACACATGGCGAGCGGAGCTCCTGGTGTGTTGTCGGCGCGCGCGTGTCACCCCTGGCAATGTTTCTTGCGTTGGATTGAAGCTGAATTGAAAGTTGAATGAGGGAACGGAAGGAAATGAATGTTTGCAGGAGACTAGGTGGCTGGGCATGGGTACGAAGACCAAGTGTGGACTGCGCTTGAAACGATGGTGAAGACGGAGCTTGGGCGGCACTGAGGCAGGAGGTGGCCAGCGGCTAAGAGGACGTGTGCATCGGGCTGCTTGACATTCCCATTCCTGTCTCCCTGAACGTGGGCTGAGCACAAGTGTGGTTTTGGTGGTTGTTGTTGAAAGGCAGGAGGAATGGTGGGGCGAAAGGGTTGGTGCAGGGTGGTGAGTGTGAGAGTAGAGGCTGCCGTGCGTGTGCGTGTGCGTGTGCGTGTGGGTGTGGGTGTGGGTGTGTAGGTGTTGGTGAGCAAAGGATGGGGCTTAGGTGAGCATGTATGAGCGTGTGGGCAAGCGAAGGTGTGTTGAAGGGAATGCAAAAGAGGAGAGGCGGGAGGGGAGGGTGTGGGTGTCCGTGTTGTGGTGTGTTGTGGTTTGAGGTGTGTGTGGTGTCGCGGTTGCGCAAAAGCGGCGGGAAGAAAATGTGTAGCCCAGGCTGGCCTCGAACTCCTGATCCTCCTGCCTCCGCCTCTTCAGCAATATCCTACCGGCATGCGCCACCACAACCGGCGACAGCCGCTGCCGCTCTGCCTCTATTCCAAGACGCCGCCGCCTGACGTCACGCCGACACGCCCCTCCTGCTCCACCGACCGCCTCCAGCACAACCGCCCCACAGCCCGGCCGCCCGACCGCCCGGCGCCAGCAACGCCTCGCCCGCCTCACTCTCCGCTACACACTCACAGCTTCGGCACGCACGCACGCACACGCACTCACGCCAGCCACCTCCTGCGCTCAGCACCCAACACACCGGCCCCCCGCCGCTGCCCGACACCACGCCGCACGCGCGCCCTCTCGCGGCCGCCACCACAACCGCACTCCTCTCTCCCCGCCTGCCTCCCTCCCCGGCCCTCCTGCTAGGCCCAAGGCCTGGACACGCACCCCCACCTGCAGCCTCCTCGCCCTCCCTCACGGGCCCTCAGCTACATGCCCACACCCCCAGGCCCGGGACACTTGTCTCAGGACTCACACGACTACTCGGAGTGGGACGCTTCACAAACTTTGCACCTTTCACACTTCTCTCCTCCACTCCACCGGCTCTGGGCGAGCCCACAGACCGCACGCTCCTCCTAACCAACACGTACGACGCGGGACACGGGAACTAGCCAGGGGCCCGAGCTGCCATCCACCAACACTGGGACCCCCATTGCCCCAGTAATGCCAGGGTGTGACTGGCTACGCTATGGGAAAGACAGCCGTCAGGGTGTTGACACAACAAGCCTGGGCGTAGGGTAGGCCAAGCAGTGCGTGCTCGCTGCGGGGCCCCCTCTTGCCTGTGGAAGTGGGTCGGGGGCGGGAGGGGGGGTGGTAAACACCAGCCCTCCTCCAGCTCTCCACTCCCCGTACTACCGTATGGGGCCCACCGGCTCGGTGGCAGCACGCCGACAGACAGAAGCTCTCGGTTTTCTGTCCAGAAACGGCATCAGGATTTCCATGAGAGCACCGAGTGCCCTAGACCTGGGCCCGGGCCCGGGCCCGGGCTTGGACCCCGTCGTCCTGTAAGGATGGAGAGCTGGACATTCCACAGCATCTCAGGGAGGGCAAACACTTTCATTGCACAGCTGGGTGGGGGACGCCCCTCTCAGCAGGCAGGATGGCCCCAGTTGATGATGAGGTCTTGCTGGTGGAACAGGGAAGGAAGGCTGGCTGCCCGAGGGAGGACAGGTCCCCACCCAAACCAAATCACAAACCGACGGAACACCAAGGGGACACAGCCGGTGTCTTTATAGAACCAAACTGTGCGGCCTAAGGAATGCAGGATCAGACATGCCAGTCGCAAGGCCTCTCTTTGGTGAGTGAATATCAGAACTTTCAGCTACTCTGCAGGGTGAGGCATCAACCTGACGGCTCCCAGGACGCCAATAGCCGATTAGGACAACCCAAAGAAAGAGCGGAGGAATGACAAAAGAAACAAGAAAAGAAGGGAAAGAAAATGAAAGGAAGACAGACAACATGAGAAGCAGGCCTGGTGTCTCACCCCATGAACCCAGGCACTTGGAAGGCAGAGGTAGGAGGACAGCGGTGAGCTCAAGGCCACCCTGAGACTACATATTGAATTCCAGGTCTTCCCCCTGGGCTAGAGACTAACCTTACCTTAAATAAATAAATGAATAAATGCATGCATGCATGCATGAATGAATGAATGAATAAATAAATAACAAATGAATAAGGCAGAGAGGAGATCACAGGAAGACACTGAAACGACAGGAAGGCAAGAAGGATGGGAGGGGGAAAACCAACCAACCAACCAACCATGTCTGGGTCTCCTTGGAGTGTGGTGTGTATTACAGCTGTTATCTGAGTACTGATCAGCTAGTGAGAGGAGAATCCCTGGACCTTCCAGGACAGCTTGAACCAAATGGCAGGGTAGTAGTTTGCAGGTCTGGCGGGGTTACTTCGTGAAGCCCTGTCTCACAACGCTGTCTCAGTACTGGGCCGCAAGTGGCAGGAGAATCCCTGCCTGCACCTTTCAGGCCAGCTGGACGCAAATGGCAACGCAGTAGTTTCCAGGTCATTTCCCTGACGGCAGTCCACCTCGAAAAGCGGCCCTGTCCCCAGACAACACCTGTGGAGCTACCTACCTAATCTCCTTGTGAGTCCTCGACGTTTCCATTTGCCAGGACTTGGCATCCTCCCCAAAATGAAATTCTGGGTTGATTCCAGAGGACACAGGCCAAGTTTCATCCCCTGCTTTGGAACTTCGAGAAGACAATGCCCATTCTCATATAAGTAAGGGACACACGTATCTCGTACCTCAAGTGTTCATCCGTCCGTCCATCCATCCATCTGGCCACCTCTGGTGCCTTTCCCTTTGGGCTATGGGAAATCCCATTGTCCTCTACCTGCCCGTGCCCACATTTCTTCCTGTCTTCTCTTCTCGAGACCCTTAAGGACTTGTGCGCAGGCCATAGGGCACTTTTCTCCGGAGCTCTAATTCAGATTGCTCGCCAGTGGGACCAGAGTCATCGATGGCCAGATTCCCCTGACCCACTCCGCCCACCGCTCCTGCCGCCTTGGACCACCTCACCCCGTCCCCTGCCTGCCACCTGTGTCCCCAGTTCGTTGGAACGACCGCCCCATTGGCAAGAGGTGGCCCTCACCTGTCTGCCCCTTAAGTCCCTTTGCACAGAACCCTCGAGGCGACGGGCGGCTGGGGAGGTTCGGCCTTGGGGGCACTGCGGACACTCTTCGGTTGTGCGTGAAGCCTCCCCAGGGAGCCAGGGCCCTCACACACGATGCGGCCTGAGCCCTTGGCAGACGCGGGCGATGGCCAGGCCCTGCACATACAGAGTTCTCCCGCGTCCATTCCGTCCTCGCACCGGGGGTTCCATGACAGGACCATGTCCCGTGGCCTTCCGCTTCCCGCTGCGGGCCTGAGAAATCCAGGCTTCCTCGCAGGGGTTCACCACTGACCTGAGCTCGTTTGACCCCACCTGGTCTGATTCCTGCCAAGACAGTCGGGGGTGTGGGGAGATATCGGCTCGGTGGTGGTGTCAGCAAGGGGAGAGAAGAGAGGAGGTTACAGACCGTCGGTGCACCCAGGGACGCGCTTCCACACCTCCTGGACAGCGACAGCGACAGCGACAGCGACAGGGACAGGGACAGCGACAGGGCCAGCGACAGCTACAGATACAACGACAGCTCCCTGGGCTCCTGCCCTGTCTCTGTCTCGGCGAGGGAAGGCCAGAGCCTGCCAAAGAGCCAGGTGAAGATGGGCTATGTTGGGAGGGCCCGGAGACTGGTAGTGGTGAGGTAGCGGCAAATGTTGCCAAAGCCTATTGGCAGAGGGATAGCTAAGGGATGGAGGTAGGAGGAAGGGGGTGAAAGGACCACGAGTCGGAGGAGGAGGAGGAGGAGGAGGAGGAGGAAGAGACAGGGGAGGATATAGAGAAGGAGGAGGAGGAAGGAAGACCTGGAGGAGGAAGAGGAAGGCAGGAGGGTCCTGAAGAGGAAAATGGCAGGTTGCATTCTAAGGAAGAAAGGACGCTTTGGTGCTAAGGAGGCAAACGGGATGAGGGGCACGAGAGAAGAGGACAAACTCCTGGGGCCTAGGCGGGGTGCGGGGTGCGGGCTGGATGGAGGATGTTTGCAGAGCCCCTCTGTGTTGGGCAGGATGTCTCCTTGGAGCCCCCCAGCGCTCACACAGCTCGAGTGCACGTGCATGTCAAAGAACAGGAGGCAGGAGAGCCTGAGGGGAGGACGAGGACCGTGGGGTGCACACACATGGCGAGCGGAGCTCCTGGTGTGTTGTCGGCGCGCGCGTGTCACCCCTGGCAATGTTTCTTGCGTTGGATTGAAGCTGAATTGAAAGTTGAATGAGGGAACGGAAGGAAATGAATGTTTGCAGGAGACTAGGTGGCTGGGCATGGGTACGAAGACCAAGTGTGGACTGCGCTTGAAACGATGGTGAAGACGGAGCTTGGGCGGCACTGAGGCAGGAGGTGGCCAGCGGCTAAGAGGACGTGTGCATCGGGCTGCTTGACATTCCCATTCCTGTCTCCCTGAACGTGGGCTGAGCACAAGTGTGGTTTTGGTGGTTGTTGTTGAAAGGCAGGAGGAATGGTGGGGCGAAAGGGTTGGTGCAGGGTGGTGAGTGTGAGAGTAGAGGCTGCCGTGCGTGTGCGTGTGCGTGTGCGTGTGGTGTGGGTGTGGGTGTGGGTGTGTAGGTGTTGGTGAGCAAAGGATGGGGCTTAGGTGAGCATGTATGAGCGTGTGGGCAAGCGAAGGTGTGTTGAAGGGAATGCAAAAGAGGAGAGGCGGGAGGGGAGGGTGTGGGTGTCCGTGTTGTGGTGTGTTGTGGTTTGAGGTGTGTGTGGTGTCGCGGTTGCGCAAAAGCGGCGGGAAGAAAATGTGTAGCCCAGGCTGGCCTCGAACTCCTGATCCTCCTGCCTCCGCCTCTTCAGCAATATCCTACCGGCATGCGCCACCACAACCGGCGACAGCCGCTGCCGCTCTGCCTCTATTCCAAGACGCCGCCGCCTGACGTCACGCCGACACGCCCCTCCTGCTCCACCGCCCGCCTCCAGCACAACCGCCCCACAGCCCGGCCGCCCGACCGCCCGGCGCCAGCAACGCCTCGCCCGCCTCACTCTCCGCTACACACTCACAGCTTCGGCACGCACGCACGCACACGCACTCACGCCAGCCACCTCCTGCGCTCAGCACCCAACACACCGGCCCCCCGCCGCTGCCCGACACCACGCCGCACGCGCGCCCTCTCGCGGCCGCCACCACAACCGCACTCCTCTCTCCCCGCCTGCCTCCCTCCCCGGCCCTCCTGCTAGGCCCAAGGCCTGGACACGCACCCCCACCTGCAGCCTCCTCGCCCTCCCTCACGGGCCCTCAGCTACATGCCCACACCCCCAGGCCCGGGACACTTGTCTCAGGACTCACACGACTACTCGGAGTGGGCGCTTCACAAACTTTGCACCTTTCACACTTCTCTCCTCCACTCCACCGGCTCTGGGCGAGCCCACAGACCGCACGCTCCTCCTAACCAACACGTACGACGCGGGACACGGGAACTAGCCAGGGGCCCGAGCTGCCATCCACCAACACTGGGACCCCCATTGCCCCAGTAATGCCAGGGTGTGACTGGCTACGCTATGGGAAAGACAGCCGTCAGGGTGTTGACACAACAAGCCTGGGCGTAGGGTAGGCCAAGCAGTGCGTGCTCGCTGCGGGGCCCCCTCTTGCCTGTGGAAGTGGGTCGGGGGCGGGAGGGGGGGTGGTAAACACCAGCCCTCCTCCAGCTCTCCACTCCCCGTACTACCGTATGGGGCCCACCGGCTCGGTGGCAGCACGCCGACAGACAGAAGCTCTCGGTTTTCTGTCCAGAAACGGCATCAGGATTTCCATGAGAGCACCGAGTGCCCTAGACCTGGGCCCGGGCCCGGGCCCGGGCTTGGACCCCGTCGTCCTGTAAGGATGGAGAGCTGGACATTCCACAGCATCTCAGGGAGGGCAAACACTTTCATTGCACAGCTGGGTGGGGGACGCCCCTCTCAGCAGGCAGGATGGCCCCAGTTGATGATGAGGTCTTGCTGGTGGAACAGGGAAGGAAGGCTGGCTGCCCGAGGGAGGACAGGTCCCCACCCAAACCAAATCACAAACCGACGGAACACCAAGGGGACACAGCCGGTGTCTTTATAGAACCAAACTGTGCGGCCTAAGGAATGCAGGATCAGACATGCCAGTCGCAAGGCCTCTCTTTGGTGAGTGAATATCAGAACTTTCAGCTACTCTGCAGGGTGAGGCATCAACCTGACGGCTCCCAGGACGCCAATAGCCGATTAGGACAACCCAAAGAAAGAGCGGAGGAATGACAAAAGAAACAAGAAAAGAAGGGAAAGAAAATGAAAGGAAGACAGACAACATGAGAAGCAGGCCTGGTGTCTCACCCCATGAACCCAGGCACTTGGAAGGCAGAGGTAGGAGGACAGCGGTGAGCTCAAGGCCACCCTGAGACTACATATTGAATTCCAGGTCTTCCCCCTGGGCTAGAGACTAACCTTACCTTAAATAAATAAATGAATAAATGCATGCATGCATGCATGAATGAATGAATGAATAAATAAATAACAAATGAATAAGGCAGAGAGGAGATCACAGGAAGACACTGAAACGACAGGAAGGCAAGAAGGATGGGAGGGGGAAAACCAACCAACCAACCAACCATGTCTGGGTCTCCTTGGAGTGTGGTGTGTATTACAGCTGTTATCTGAGTACTGATCAGCTAGTGAGAGGAGAATCCCTGGACCTTCCAGGACAGCTTGAACCAAATGGCAGGGTAGTAGTTTGCAGGTCTGGCGGGGTTACTTCGTGAAGCCCTGTCTCACAACGCTGTCTCAGTACTGGGCCGCAAGTGGCAGGAGAATGCCTGCCTGCACCTTTCAGGCCAGCTGGACGCAAATGGCAACGCAGTAGTTTCCAGGTCATTTCCCTGACGGCAGTCCACCTCGAAAAGCGGCCCTGTCCCCAGACAACACCTGTGGAGCTACCTACCTAATCTCCTTGTGAGTCCTCGACGTTTCCATTTGCCAGGACTTGGCATCCTCCCCAAAATGAAATTCTGGGTTGATTCCAGAGGACACAGGCCAAGTTTCATCCCCTGCTTTGGAACTTCGAGAAGACAATGCCCATTCTCATATAAGTAAGGGACACACGTATCTCGTACCTCAAGTGTTCATCCGTCCGTCCATCCATCCATCTGGCCACCTCTGGTGCCTTTCCCTTTGGGCTATGGGAAATCCCATTGTCCTCTACCTGCCCGTGCCCACATTTCTTCCTGTCTTCTCTTCTCGAGACCCTTAAGGACTTGTGCGCAGGCCATAGGGCACTTTTCTCCGGAGCTCTAATTCAGATTGCTCGCCAGTGGGACCAGAGTCATCGATGGCCAGATTCCCCTGACCCACTCCGCCCACCGCTCCTGCCGCCTTGGACCACCTCACCCCGTCCCCTGCCTGCCACCTGTGTCCCCAGTTCGTTGGAACGACCGCCCCATTGGCAAGAGGTGGCCCTCACCTGTCTGCCCCTTAAGTCCCTTTGCACAGAACCCTCGAGGCGACGGGCGGCTGGGGAGGTTCGGCCTTGGGGGCACTGCGGACACTCTTCGGTTGTGCGTGAAGCCTCCCCAGGGAGCCAGGGCCCTCACACACGATGCGGCCTGAGCCCTTGGCAGACGCGGGCGATGGCCAGGCCCTGCACATACAGAGTTCTCCCGCGTCCATTCCGTCCTCGCACCGGGGGTTCCATGACAGGACCATGTCCCGTGGCCTTCCGCTTCCCGCTGCGGGCCTGAGAAATCCAGGCTTCCTCGCAGGGGTTCACCACTGACCTGAGCTCGTTTGACCCCACCTGGTCTGATTCCTGCCAAGACAGTCGGGGGTGTGGGGAGATATCGGCTCGGTGGTGGTGTCAGCAAGGGGAGAGAAGAGAGGAGGTTACAGACCGTCGGTGCACCCAGGGACGCGCTTCCACACCTCCTGGACAGCGACAGCGACAGCGACAGCGACAGGGACAGGGACAGCGACAGGGCCAGCGACAGCTACAGATACAACGACAGCTCCCTGGGCTCCTGCCCTGTCTCTGTCTCGGCGAGGGAAGGCCAGAGCCTGCCAAAGAGCCAGGTGAAGATGGGCTATGTTGGGAGGGCCCGGAGACTGGTAGTGGTGAGGTAGCGGCAAATGTTGCCAAAGCCTATTGGCAGAGGGATAGCTAAGGGATGGAGGTAGGAGGAAGGGGGTGAAAGGACCACGAGTCGGAGGAGGAGGAGGAGGAGGAGGAGGAGGAAGAGACAGGGGAGGATATAGAGAAGGAGGAGGAGGAAGGAAGACCTGGAGGAGGAAGAGGAAGGCAGGAGGGTCCTGAAGAGGAAAATGGCAGGTTGCATTCTAAGGAAGAAAGGACGCTTTGGTGCTAAGGAGGCAAACGGGATGAGGGGCACGAGAGAAGAGGACAAACTCCTGGGGCCTAGGCGGGGTGCGGGGTGCGGGCTGGATGGAGGATGTTTGCAGAGCCCCTCTGTGTTGGGCAGGATGTCTCCTTGGAGCCCCCCAGCGCTCACACAGCTCGAGTGCACGTGCATGTCAAAGAACAGGAGGCAGGAGAGCCTGAGGGGAGGACGAGGACCGTGGGGTGCACACACATGGCGAGCGGAGCTCCTGGTGTGTTGTCGGCGCGCGCGTGTCACCCCTGGCAATGTTTCTTGCGTTGGATTGAAGCTGAATTGAAAGTTGAATGAGGGAACGGAAGGAAATGAATGTTTGCAGGAGACTAGGTGGCTGGGCATGGGTACGAAGACCAAGTGTGGACTGCGCTTGAAACGATGGTGAAGACGGAGCTTGGGCGGCACTGAGGCAGGAGGTGGCCAGCGGCTAAGAGGACGTGTGCATCGGGCTGCTTGACATTCCCATTCCTGTCTCCCTGAACGTGGGCTGAGCACAAGTGTGGTTTTGGTGGTTGTTGTTGAAAGGCAGGAGGAATGGTGGGGCGAAAGGGTTGGTGCAGGGTGGTGAGTGTGAGAGTAGAGGCTGCCGTGCGTGTGCGTGTGCGTGTGCGTGTGGGTGTGGGTGTGGGTGTGTAGGTGTTGGTGAGCAAAGGATGGGGCTTAGGTGAGCATGTATGAGCGTGTGGGCAAGCGAAGGTGTGTTGAAGGGAATGCAAAAGAGGAGAGGCGGGAGGGGAGGGTGTGGGTGTCCGTGTTGTGGTGTGTTGTGGTTTGAGGTGTGTGTGGTGTCGCGGTTGCGCAAAAGCGGCGGGAAGAAAATGTGTAGCCCAGGCTGGCCTCGAACTCCTGATCCTCCTGCCTCCGCCTCTTCAGCAATATCCTACCGGCATGCGCCACCACAACCGGCGACAGCCGCTGCCGCTCTGCCTCTATTCCAAGACGCCGCCGCCTGACGTCACGCCGACACGCCCCTCCTGCTCCACCGCCCGCCTCCAGCACAACCGCCCCACAGCCCGGCCGCCCGACCGCCCGGCGCCAGCAACGCCTCGCCCGCCTCACTCTCCGCTACACACTCACAGCTTCGGCACGCACGCACGCACACGCACTCACGCCAGCCACCTCCTGCGCTCAGCACCCAACACACCGGCCCCCCGCCGCTGCCCGACACCACGCCGCACGCGCGCCCTCTCGCGGCCGCCACCACAACCGCACTCCTCTCTCCCCGCCTGCCTCCCTCCCCGGCCCTCCTGCTAGGCCCAAGGCCTGGACACGCACCCCCACCTGCAGCCTCCTCGCCCTCCCTCACGGGCCCTCAGCTACATGCCCACACCCCCAGGCCCGGGACACTTGTCTCAGGACTCACACGACTACTCGGAGTGGGCGCTTCACAAACTTTGCACCTTTCACACTTCTCTCCTCCACTCCACCGGCTCTGGGCGAGCCCACAGACCGCACGCTCCTCCTAACCAACACGTACGACGCGGGACACGGGAACTAGCCAGGGGCCCGAGCTGCCATCCACCAACACTGGGACCCCCATTGCCCCAGTAATGCCAGGGTGTGACTGGCTACGCTATGGGAAAGACAGCCGTCAGGGTGTTGACACAACAAGCCTGGGCGTAGGGTAGGCCAAGCAGTGCGTGCTCGCTGCGGGGCCCCCTCTTGCCTGTGGAAGTGGGTCGGGGGCGGGAGGGGGGGTGGTAAACACCAGCCCTCCTCCAGCTCTCCACTCCCCGTACTACCGTATGGGGCCCACCGGCTCGGTGGCAGCACGCCGACAGACAGAAGCTCTCGGTTTTCTGTCCAGAAACGGCATCAGGATTTCCATGAGAGCACCGAGTGCCCTAGACCTGGGCCCGGGCCCGGGCCCGGGCTTGGACCCCGTCGTCCTGTAAGGATGGAGAGCTGGACATTCCACAGCATCTCAGGGAGGGCAAACACTTTCATTGCACAGCTGGGTGGGGGACGCCCCTCTCAGCAGGCAGGATGGCCCCAGTTGATGATGAGGTCTTGCTGGTGGAACAGGGAAGGAAGGCTGGCTGCCCGAGGGAGGACAGGTCCCCACCCAAACCAAATCACAAACCGACGGAACACCAAGGGGACACAGCCGGTGTCTTTATAGAACCAAACTGTGCGGCCTAAGGAATGCAGGATCAGACATGCCAGTCGCAAGGCCTCTCTTTGGTGAGTGAATATCAGAACTTTCAGCTACTCTGCAGGGTGAGGCATCAACCTGACGGCTCCCAGGACGCCAATAGCCGATTAGGACAACCCAAAGAAAGAGCGGAGGAATGACAAAAGAAACAAGAAAAGAAGGGAAAGAAAATGAAAGGAAGACAGACAACATGAGAAGCAGGCCTGGTGTCTCACCCCATGAACCCAGGCACTTGGAAGGCAGAGGTAGGAGGACAGCGGTGAGCTCAAGGCCACCCTGAGACTACATATTGAATTCCAGGTCTTCCCCCTGGGCTAGAGACTAACCTTACCTTAAATAAATAAATGAATAAATGCATGCATGCATGCATGAATGAATGAATGAATAAATAAATAACAAATGAATAAGGCAGAGAGGAGATCACAGGAAGACACTGAAACGACAGGAAGGCAAGAAGGATGGGAGGGGGAAAACCAACCAACCAACCAACCATGTCTGGGTCTCCTTGGAGTGTGGTGTGTATTACAGCTGTTATCTGAGTACTGATCAGCTAGTGAGAGGAGAATCCCTGGACCTTCCAGGACAGCTTGAACCAAATGGCAGGGTAGTAGTTTGCAGGTCTGGCGGGGTTACTTCGTGAAGCCCTGTCTCACAACGCTGTCTCAGTACTGGGCCGCAAGTGGCAGGAGAATCCCTGCCTGCACCTTTCAGGCCAGCTGGACGCAAATGGCAACGCAGTAGTTTCCAGGTCATTTCCCTGACGGCAGTCCACCTCGAAAAGCGGCCCTGTCCCCAGACAACACCTGTGGAGCTACCTACCTAATCTCCTTGTGAGTCCTCGACGTTTCCATTTGCCAGGACTTGGCATCCTCCCCAAAATGAAATTCTGGGTTGATTCCAGAGGACACAGGCCAAGTTTCATCCCCTGCTTTGGAACTTCGAGAAGACAATGCCCATTCTCATATAAGTAAGGGACACACGTATCTCGTACCTCAAGTGTTCATCCGTCCGTCCATCCATCCATCTGGCCACCTCTGGTGCCTTTCCCTTTGGGCTATGGGAAATCCCATTGTCCTCTACCTGCCCGTGCCCACATTTCTTCCTGTCTTCTCTTCTCGAGACCCTTAAGGACTTGTGCGCAGGCCATAGGGCACTTTTCTCCGGAGCTCTAATTCAGATTGCTCGCCAGTGGGACCAGAGTCATCGATGGCCAGATTCCCCTGACCCACTCCGCCCACCGCTCCTGCCGCCTTGGACCACCTCACCCCGTCCCCTGCCTGCCACCTGTGTCCCCAGTTCGTTGGAACGACCGCCCCATTGGCAAGAGGTGGCCCTCACCTGTCTGCCCCTTAAGTCCCTTTGCACAGAACCCTCGAGGCGACGGGCGGCTGGGGAGGTTCGGCCTTGGGGGCACTGCGGACACTCTTCGGTTGTGCGTGAAGCCTCCCCAGGGAGCCAGGGCCCTCACACACGATGCGGCCTGAGCCCTTGGCAGACGCGGGCGATGGCCAGGCCCTGCACATACAGAGTTCTCCCGCGTCCATTCCGTCCTCGCACCGGGGGTTCCATGACAGGACCATGTCCCGTGGCCTTCCGCTTCCCGCTGCGGGCCTGAGAAATCCAGGCTTCCTCGCAGGGGTTCACCACTGACCTGAGCTCGTTTGACCCCACCTGGTCTGATTCCTGCCAAGACAGTCGGGGGTGTGGGGAGATATCGGCTCGGTGGTGGTGTCAGCAAGGGGAGAGAAGAGAGGAGGTTACAGACCGTCGGTGCACCCAGGGACGCGCTTCCACACCTCCTGGACAGCGACAGCGACAGCGACAGCGACAGGGACAGGGACAGCGACAGGGCCAGCGACAGCTACAGATACAACGACAGCTCCCTGGGCTCCTGCCCTGTCTCTGTCTCGGCGAGGGAAGGCCAGAGCCTGCCAAAGAGCCAGGTGAAGATGGGCTATGTTGGGAGGGCCCGGAGACTGGTAGTGGTGAGGTAGCGGCAAATGTTGCCAAAGCCTATTGGCAGAGGGATAGCTAAGGGATGGAGGTAGGAGGAAGGGGGTGAAAGGACCACGAGTCGGAGGAGGAGGAGGAGGAGGAGGAGGAGGAAGAGACAGGGGAGGATATAGAGAAGGAGGAGGAGGAAGGAAGACCTGGAGGAGGAAGAGGAAGGCAGGAGGGTCCTGAAGAGGAAAATGGCAGGTTGCATTCTAAGGAAGAAAGGACGCTTTGGTGCTAAGGAGGCAAACGGGATGAGGGGCACGAGAGAAGAGGACAAACTCCTGGGGCCTAGGCGGGGTGCGGGGTGCGGGCTGGATGGAGGATGTTTGCAGAGCCCCTCTGTGTTGGGCAGGATGTCTCCTTGGAGCCCCCCAGCGCTCACACAGCTCGAGTGCACGTGCATGTCAAAGAACAGGAGGCAGGAGAGCCTGAGGGGAGGACGAGGACCGTGGGGTGCACACACATGGCGAGCGGAGCTCCTGGTGTGTTGTCGGCGCGCGCGTGTCACCCCTGGCAATGTTTCTTGCGTTGGATTGAAGCTGAATTGAAAGTTGAATGAGGGAACGGAAGGAAATGAATGTTTGCAGGAGACTAGGTGGCTGGGCATGGGTACGAAGACCAAGTGTGGACTGCGCTTGAAACGATGGTGAAGACGGAGCTTGGGCGGCACTGAGGCAGGAGGTGGCCAGCGGCTAAGAGGACGTGTGCATCGGGCTGCTTGACATTCCCATTCCTGTCTCCCTGAACGTGGGCTGAGCACAAGTGTGGTTTTGGTGGTTGTTGTTGAAAGGCAGGAGGAATGGTGGGGCGAAAGGGTTGGTGCAGGGTGGTGAGTGTGAGAGTAGAGGCTGCCGTGCGTGTGCGTGTGCGTGTGCGTGTGGGTGTGGGTGTGGGTGTGTAGGTGTTGGTGAGCAAAGGATGGGGCTTAGGTGAGCATGTATGAGCGTGTGGGCAAGCGAAGGTGTGTTGAAGGGAATGCAAAAGAGGAGAGGCGGGAGGGGAGGGTGTGGGTGTCCGTGTTGTGGTGTGTTGTGGTTTGAGGTGTGTGTGGTGTCGCGGTTGCGCAAAAGCGGCGGGAAGAAAATGTGTAGCCCAGGCTGGCCTCGAACTCCTGATCCTCCTGCCTCCGCCTCTTCAGCAATATCCTACCGGCATGCGCCACCACAACCGGCGACAGCCGCTGCCGCTCTGCCTCTATTCCAAGACGCCGCCGCCTGACGTCACGCCGACACGCCCCTCCTGCTCCACCGCCCGCCTCCAGCACAACCGCCCCACAGCCCGGCCGCCCGACCGCCCGGCGCCAGCAACGCCTCGCCCGCCTCACTCTCCGCTACACACTCACAGCTTCGGCACGCACGCACGCACACGCACTCACGCCAGCCACCTCCTGCGCTCAGCACCCAACACACCGGCCCCCCGCCGCTGCCCGACACCACGCCGCACGCGCGCCCTCTCGCGGCCGCCACCACAACCGCACTCCTCTCTCCCCGCCTGCCTCCCTCCCCGGCCCTCCTGCTAGGCCCAAGGCCTGGACACGCACCCCCACCTGCAGCCTCCTCGCCCTCCCTCACGGGCCCTCAGCTACATGCCCACACCCCCAGGCCCGGGACACTTGTCTCAGGACTCACACGACTACTCGGAGTGGGCGCTTCACAAACTTTGCACCTTTCACACTTCTCTCCTCCACTCCACCGGCTCTGGGCGAGCCCACAGACCGCACGCTCCTCCTAACCAACACGTACGACGCGGGACACGGGAACTAGCCAGGGGCCCGAGCTGCCATCCACCAACACTGGGACCCCCATTGCCCCAGTAATGCCAGGGTGTGACTGGCTACGCTATGGGAAAGACAGCCGTCAGGGTGTTGACACAACAAGCCTGGGCGTAGGGTAGGCCAAGCAGTGCGTGCTCGCTGCGGGGCCCCCTCTTGCCTGTGGAAGTGGGTCGGGGGCGGGAGGGGGGGTGGTAAACACCAGCCCTCCTCCAGCTCTCCACTCCCCGTACTACCGTATGGGGCCCACCGGCTCGGTGGCAGCACGCCGACAGACAGAAGCTCTCGGTTTTCTGTCCAGAAACGGCATCAGGATTTCCATGAGAGCACCGAGTGCCCTAGACCTGGGCCCGGGCCCGGGCCCGGGCTTGGACCCCGTCGTCCTGTAAGGATGGAGAGCTGGACATTCCACAGCATCTCAGGGAGGGCAAACACTTTCATTGCACAGCTGGGTGGGGGACGCCCCTCTCAGCAGGCAGGATGGCCCCAGTTGATGATGAGGTCTTGCTGGTGGAACAGGGAAGGAAGGCTGGCTGCCCGAGGGAGGACAGGTCCCCACCCAAACCAAATCACAAACCGACGGAACACCAAGGGGACACAGCCGGTGTCTTTATAGAACCAAACTGTGCGGCCTAAGGAATGCAGGATCAGACATGCCAGTCGCAAGGCCTCTCTTTGGTGAGTGAATATCAGAACTTTCAGCTACTCTGCAGGGTGAGGCATCAACCTGACGGCTCCCAGGACGCCAATAGCCGATTAGGACAACCCAAAGAAAGAGCGGAGGAATGACAAAAGAAACAAGAAAAGAAGGGAAAGAAAATGAAAGGAAGACAGACAACATGAGAAGCAGGCCTGGTGTCTCACCCCATGAACCCAGGCACTTGGAAGGCAGAGGTAGGAGGACAGCGGTGAGCTCAAGGCCACCCTGAGACTACATATTGAATTCCAGGTCTTCCCCCTGGGCTAGAGACTAACCTTACCTTAAATAAATAAATGAATAAATGCATGCATGCATGCATGAATGAATGAATGAATAAATAAATAACAAATGAATAAGGCAGAGAGGAGATCACAGGAAGACACTGAAACGACAGGAAGGCAAGAAGGATGGGAGGGGGAAAACCAACCAACCAACCAACCATGTCTGGGTCTCCTTGGAGTGTGGTGTGTATTACAGCTGTTATCTGAGTACTGATCAGCTAGTGAGAGGAGAATCCCTGGACCTTCCAGGACAGCTTGAACCAAATGGCAGGGTAGTAGTTTGCAGGTCTGGCGGGGTTACTTCGTGAAGCCCTGTCTCACAACGCTGTCTCAGTACTGGGCCGCAAGTGGCAGGAGAATCCCTGCCTGCACCTTTCAGGCCAGCTGGACGCAAATGGCAACGCAGTAGTTTCCAGGTCATTTCCCTGACGGCAGTCCACCTCGAAAAGCGGCCCTGTCCCCAGACAACACCTGTGGAGCTACCTACCTAATCTCCTTGTGAGTCCTCGACGTTTCCATTTGCCAGGACTTGGCATCCTCCCCAAAATGAAATTCTGGGTTGATTCCAGAGGACACAGGCCAAGTTTCATCCCCTGCTTTGGAACTTCGAGAAGACAATGCCCATTCTCATATAAGTAAGGGACACACGTATCTCGTACCTCAAGTGTTCATCCGTCCGTCCATCCATCCATCTGGCCACCTCTGGTGCCTTTCCCTTTGGGCTATGGGAAATCCCATTGTCCTCTACCTGCCCGTGCCCACATTTCTTCCTGTCTTCTCTTCTCGAGACCCTTAAGGACTTGTGCGCAGGCCATAGGGCACTTTTCTCCGGAGCTCTAATTCAGATTGCTCGCCAGTGGGACCAGAGTCATCGATGGCCAGATTCCCCTGACCCACTCCGCCCACCGCTCCTGCCGCCTTGGACCACCTCACCCCGTCCCCTGCCTGCCACCTGTGTCCCCAGTTCGTTGGAACGACCGCCCCATTGGCAAGAGGTGGCCCTCACCTGTCTGCCCCTTAAGTCCCTTTGCACAGAACCCTCGAGGCGACGGGCGGCTGGGGAGGTTCGGCCTTGGGGGCACTGCGGACACTCTTCGGTTGTGCGTGAAGCCTCCCCAGGGAGCCAGGGCCCTCACACACGATGCGGCCTGAGCCCTTGGCAGACGCGGGCGATGGCCAGGCCCTGCACATACAGAGTTCTCCCGCGTCCATTCCGTCCTCGCACCGGGGGTTCCATGACAGGACCATGTCCCGTGGCCTTCCGCTTCCCGCTGCGGGCCTGAGAAATCCAGGCTTCCTCGCAGGGGTTCACCACTGACCTGAGCTCGTTTGACCCCACCTGGTCTGATTCCTGCCAAGACAGTCGGGGGTGTGGGGAGATATCGGCTCGGTGGTGGTGTCAGCAAGGGGAGAGAAGAGAGGAGGTTACAGACCGTCGGTGCACCCAGGGACGCGCTTCCACACCTCCTGGACAGCGACAGCGACAGCGACAGCGACAGGGACAGGGACAGCGACAGGGCCAGCGACAGCTACAGATACAACGACAGCTCCCTGGGCTCCTGCCCTGTCTCTGTCTCGGCGAGGGAAGGCCAGAGCCTGCCAAAGAGCCAGGTGAAGATGGGCTATGTTGGGAGGGCCCGGAGACTGGTAGTGGTGAGGTAGCGGCAAATGTTGCCAAAGCCTATTGGCAGAGGGATAGCTAAGGGATGGAGGTAGGAGGAAGGGGGTGAAAGGACCACGAGTCGGAGGAGGAGGAGGAGGAGGAGGAGGAGGAAGAGACAGGGGAGGATATAGAGAAGGAGGAGGAGGAAGGAAGACCTGGAGGAGGAAGAGGAAGGCAGGAGGGTCCTGAAGAGGAAAATGGCAGGTTGCATTCTAAGGAAGAAAGGACGCTTTGGTGCTAAGGAGGCAAACGGGATGAGGGGCACGAGAGAAGAGGACAAACTCCTGGGGCCTAGGCGGGGTGCGGGGTGCGGGCTGGATGGAGGATGTTTGCAGAGCCCCTCTGTGTTGGGCAGGATGTCTCCTTGGAGCCCCCCAGCGCTCACACAGCTCGAGTGCACGTGCATGTCAAAGAACAGGAGGCAGGAGAGCCTGAGGGGAGGACGAGGACCGTGGGGTGCACACACATGGCGAGCGGAGCTCCTGGTGTGTTGTCGGCGCGCGCGTGTCACCCCTGGCAATGTTTCTTGCGTTGGATTGAAGCTGAATTGAAAGTTGAATGAGGGAACGGAAGGAAATGAATGTTTGCAGGAGACTAGGTGGCTGGGCATGGGTACGAAGACCAAGTGTGGACTGCGCTTGAAACGATGGTGAAGACGGAGCTTGGGCGGCACTGAGGCAGGAGGTGGCCAGCGGCTAAGAGGACGTGTGCATCGGGCTGCTTGACATTCCCATTCCTGTCTCCCTGAACGTGGGCTGAGCACAAGTGTGGTTTTGGTGGTTGTTGTTGAAAGGCAGGAGGAATGGTGGGGCGAAAGGGTTGGTGCAGGGTGGTGAGTGTGAGAGTAGAGGCTGCCGTGCGTGTGCGTGTGCGTGTGCGTGTGGGTGTGGGTGTGGGTGTGGGTGTGTAGGTGTTGGTGAGCAAAGGATGGGGCTTAGGTGAGCATGTATGAGCGTGTGGGCAAGCGAAGGTGTGTTGAAGGGAATGCAAAAGAGGAGAGGCGGGAGGGGAGGGTGTGGGTGTCCGTGTTGTGGTGTGTTGTGGTTTGAGGTGTGTGTGGTGTCGCGGTTGCGCAAAAGCGGCGGGAAGAAAATGTGTAGCCCAGGCTGGCCTCGAACTCCTGATCCTCCTGCCTCCGCCTCTTCAGCAATATCCTACCGGCATGCGCCACCACAACCGGCGACAGCCGCTGCCGCTCTGCCTCTATTCCAAGACGCCGCCGCCTGACGTCACGCCGACACGCCCCTCCTGCTCCACCGCCCGCCTCCAGCACAACCGCCCCACAGCCCGGCCGCCCGACCGCCCGGCGCCAGCAACGCCTCGCCCGCCTCACTCTCCGCTACACACTCACAGCTTCGGCACGCACGCACGCACACGCACTCACGCCAGCCACCTCCTGCGCTCAGCACCCAACACACCGGCCCCCCGCCGCTGCCCGACACCACGCCGCACGCGCGCCCTCTCGCGGCCGCCACCACAACCGCACTCCTCTCTCCCCGCCTGCCTCCCTCCCCGGCCCTCCTGCTAGGCCCAAGGCCTGGACACGCACCCCCACCTGCAGCCTCCTCGCCCTCCCTCACGGGCCCTCAGCTACATGCCCACACCCCCAGGCCCGGGACACTTGTCTCAGGACTCACACGACTACTCGGAGTGGGCGCTTCACAAACTTTGCACCTTTCACACTTCTCTCCTCCACTCCACCGGCTCTGGGCGAGCCCACAGACCGCACGCTCCTCCTAACCAACACGTACGACGCGGGACACGGGAACTAGCCAGGGGCCCGAGCTGCCATCCACCAACACTGGGACCCCCATTGCCCCAGTAATGCCAGGGTGTGACTGGCTACGCTATGGGAAAGACAGCCGTCAGGGTGTTGACACAACAAGCCTGGGCGTAGGGTAGGCCAAGCAGTGCGTGCTCGCTGCGGGGCCCCCTCTTGCCTGTGGAAGTGGGTCGGGGGCGGGAGGGGGGGTGGTAAACACCAGCCCTCCTCCAGCTCTCCACTCCCCGTACTACCGTATGGGGCCCACCGGCTCGGTGGCAGCACGCCGACAGACAGAAGCTCTCGGTTTTCTGTCCAGAAACGGCATCAGGATTTCCATGAGAGCACCGAGTGCCCTAGACCTGGGCCCGGGCCCGGGCCCGGGCTTGGACCCCGTCGTCCTGTAAGGATGGAGAGCTGGACATTCCACAGCATCTCAGGGAGGGCAAACACTTTCATTGCACAGCTGGGTGGGGGACGCCCCTCTCAGCAGGCAGGATGGCCCCAGTTGATGATGAGGTCTTGCTGGTGGAACAGGGAAGGAAGGCTGGCTGCCCGAGGGAGGACAGGTCCCCACCCAAACCAAATCACAAACCGACGGAACACCAAGGGGACACAGCCGGTGTCTTTATAGAACCAAACTGTGCGGCCTAAGGAATGCAGGATCAGACATGCCAGTCGCAAGGCCTCTCTTTGGTGAGTGAATATCAGAACTTTCAGCTACTCTGCAGGGTGAGGCATCAACCTGACGGCTCCCAGGACGCCAATAGCCGATTAGGACAACCCAAAGAAAGAGCGGAGGAATGACAAAAGAAACAAGAAAAGAAGGGAAAGAAAATGAAAGGAAGACAGACAACATGAGAAGCAGGCCTGGTGTCTCACCCCATGAACCCAGGCACTTGGAAGGCAGAGGTAGGAGGACAGCGGTGAGCTCAAGGCCACCCTGAGACTACATATTGAATTCCAGGTCTTCCCCCTGGGCTAGAGACTAACCTTACCTTAAATAAATAAATGAATAAATGCATGCATGCATGCATGAATGAATGAATGAATAAATAAATAACAAATGAATAAGGCAGAGAGGAGATCACAGGAAGACACTGAAACGACAGGAAGGCAAGAAGGATGGGAGGGGGAAAACCAACCAACCAACCAACCATGTCTGGGTCTCCTTGGAGTGTGGTGTGTATTACAGCTGTTATCTGAGTACTGATCAGCTAGTGAGAGGAGAATCCCTGGACCTTCCAGGACAGCTTGAACCAAATGGCAGGGTAGTAGTTTGCAGGTCTGGCGGGGTTACTTCGTGAAGCCCTGTCTCACAACGCTGTCTCAGTACTGGGCCGCAAGTGGCAGGAGAATCCCTGCCTGCACCTTTCAGGCCAGCTGGACGCAAATGGCAACGCAGTAGTTTCCAGGTCATTTCCCTGACGGCAGTCCACCTCGAAAAGCGGCCCTGTCCCCAGACAACACCTGTGGAGCTACCTACCTAATCTCCTTGTGAGTCCTCGACGTTTCCATTTGCCAGGACTTGGCATCCTCCCCAAAATGAAATTCTGGGTTGATTCCAGAGGACACAGGCCAAGTTTCATCCCCTGCTTTGGAACTTCGAGAAGACAATGCCCATTCTCATATAAGTAAGGGACACACGTATCTCGTACCTCAAGTGTTCATCCGTCCGTCCATCCATCCATCTGGCCACCTCTGGTGCCTTTCCCTTTGGGCTATGGGAAATCCCATTGTCCTCTACCTGCCCGTGCCCACATTTCTTCCTGTCTTCTCTTCTCGAGACCCTTAAGGACTTGTGCGCAGGCCATAGGGCACTTTTCTCCGGAGCTCTAATTCAGATTGCTCGCCAGTGGGACCAGAGTCATCGATGGCCAGATTCCCCTGACCCACTCCGCCCACCGCTCCTGCCGCCTTGGACCACCTCACCCCGTCCCCTGCCTGCCACCTGTGTCCCCAGTTCGTTGGAACGACCGCCCCATTGGCAAGAGGTGGCCCTCACCTGTCTGCCCCTTAAGTCCCTTTGCACAGAACCCTCGAGGCGACGGGCGGCTGGGGAGGTTCGGCCTTGGGGGCACTGCGGACACTCTTCGGTTGTGCGTGAAGCCTCCCCAGGGAGCCAGGGCCCTCACACACGATGCGGCCTGAGCCCTTGGCAGACGCGGGCGATGGCCAGGCCCTGCACATACAGAGTTCTCCCGCGTCCATTCCGTCCTCGCACCGGGGGTTCCATGACAGGACCATGTCCCGTGGCCTTCCGCTTCCCGCTGCGGGCCTGAGAAATCCAGGCTTCCTCGCAGGGGTTCACCACTGACCTGAGCTCGTTTGACCCCACCTGGTCTGATTCCTGCCAAGACAGTCGGGGGTGTGGGGAGATATCGGCTCGGTGGTGGTGTCAGCAAGGGGAGAGAAGAGAGGAGGTTACAGACCGTCGGTGCACCCAGGGACGCGCTTCCACACCTCCTGGACAGCGACAGCGACAGCGACAGCGACAGGGACAGGGACAGCGACAGGGCCAGCGACAGCTACAGATACAACGACAGCTCCCTGGGCTCCTGCCCTGTCTCTGTCTCGGCGAGGGAAGGCCAGAGCCTGCCAAAGAGCCAGGTGAAGATGGGCTATGTTGGGAGGGCCCGGAGACTGGTAGTGGTGAGGTAGCGGCAAATGTTGCCAAAGCCTATTGGCAGAGGGATAGCTAAGGGATGGAGGTAGGAGGAAGGGGGTGAAAGGACCACGAGTCGGAGGAGGAGGAGGAGGAGGAGGAGGAGGAAGAGACAGGGGAGGATATAGAGAAGGAGGAGGAGGAAGGAAGACCTGGAGGAGGAAGAGGAAGGCAGGAGGGTCCTGAAGAGGAAAATGGCAGGTTGCATTCTAAGGAAGAAAGGACGCTTTGGTGCTAAGGAGGCAAACGGGATGAGGGGCACGAGAGAAGAGGACAAACTCCTGGGGCCTAGGCGGGGTGCGGGGTGCGGGCTGGATGGAGGATGTTTGCAGAGCCCCTCTGTGTTGGGCAGGATGTCTCCTTGGAGCCCCCCAGCGCTCACACAGCTCGAGTGCACGTGCATGTCAAAGAACAGGAGGCAGGAGAGCCTGAGGGGAGGACGAGGACCGTGGGGTGCACACACATGGCGAGCGGAGCTCCTGGTGTGTTGTCGGCGCGCGCGTGTCACCCCTGGCAATGTTTCTTGCGTTGGATTGAAGCTGAATTGAAAGTTGAATGAGGGAACGGAAGGAAATGAATGTTTGCAGGAGACTAGGTGGCTGGGCATGGGTACGAAGACCAAGTGTGGACTGCGCTTGAAACGATGGTGAAGACGGAGCTTGGGCGGCACTGAGGCAGGAGGTGGCCAGCGGCTAAGAGGACGTGTGCATCGGGCTGCTTGACATTCCCATTCCTGTCTCCCTGAACGTGGGCTGAGCACAAGTGTGGTTTTGGTGGTTGTTGTTGAAAGGCAGGAGGAATGGTGGGGCGAAAGGGTTGGTGCAGGGTGGTGAGTGTGAGAGTAGAGGCTGCCGTGCGTGTGCGTGTGCGTGTGCGTGTGGGTGTGGGTGTGGGTGTGTAGGTGTTGGTGAGCAAAGGATGGGGCTTAGGTGAGCATGTATGAGCGTGTGGGCAAGCGAAGGTGTGTTGAAGGGAATGCAAAAGAGGAGAGGCGGGAGGGGAGGGTGTGGGTGTCCGTGTTGTGGTGTGTTGTGGTTTGAGGTGTGTGTGGTGTCGCGGTTGCGCAAAAGCGGCGGGAAGAAAATGTGTAGCCCAGGCTGGCCTCGAACTCCTGATCCTCCTGCCTCCGCCTCTTCAGCAATATCCTACCGGCATGCGCCACCACAACCGGCGACAGCCGCTGCCGCTCTGCCTCTATTCCAAGACGCCGCCGCCTGACGTCACGCCGACACGCCCCTCCTGCTCCACCGCCCGCCTCCAGCACAACCGCCCCACAGCCCGGCCGCCCGACCGCCCGGCGCCAGCAACGCCTCGCCCGCCTCACTCTCCGCTACACACTCACAGCTTCGGCACGCACGCACGCACACGCACTCACGCCAGCCACCTCCTGCGCTCAGCACCCAACACACCGGCCCCCCGCCGCTGCCCGACACCACGCCGCACGCGCGCCCTCTCGCGGCCGCCACCACAACCGCACTCCTCTCTCCCCGCCTGCCTCCCTCCCCGGCCCTCCTGCTAGGCCCAGGCCTGGACACGCACCCCCACCTGCAGCCTCCTCGCCCTCCCTCACGGGCCCTCAGCTACATGCCCACACCCCCAGGCCCGGGACACTTGTCTCAGGACTCACACGACTACTCGGAGTGGGCGCTTCACAAACTTTGCACCTTTCACACTTCTCTCCTCCACTCCACCGGCTCTGGGCGAGCCCACAGACCGCACGCTCCTCCTAACCAACACGTACGACGCGGGACACGGGAACTAGCCAGGGGCCCGAGCTGCCATCCACCAACACTGGGACCCCCATTGCCCCAGTAATGCCAGGGTGTGACTGGCTACGCTATGGGAAAGACAGCCGTCAGGGTGTTGACACAACAAGCCTGGGCGTAGGGTAGGCCAAGCAGTGCGTGCTCGCTGCGGGGCCCCCTCTTGCCTGTGGAAGTGGGTCGGGGGCGGGAGGGGGGGTGGTAAACACCAGCCCTCCTCCAGCTCTCCACTCCCCGTACTACCGTATGGGGCCCACCGGCTCGGTGGCAGCACGCCGACAGACAGAAGCTCTCGGTTTTCTGTCCAGAAACGGCATCAGGATTTCCATGAGAGCACCGAGTGCCCTAGACCTGGGCCCGGGCCCGGGCCCGGGCTTGGACCCCGTCGTCCTGTAAGGATGGAGAGCTGGACATTCCACAGCATCTCAGGGAGGGCAAACACTTTCATTGCACAGCTGGGTGGGGGACGCCCCTCTCAGCAGGCAGGATGGCCCCAGTTGATGATGAGGTCTTGCTGGTGGAACAGGGAAGGAAGGCTGGCTGCCCGAGGGAGGACAGGTCCCCACCCAAACCAAATCACAAACCGACGGAACACCAAGGGGACACAGCCGGTGTCTTTATAGAACCAAACTGTGCGGCCTAAGGAATGCAGGATCAGACATGCCAGTCGCAAGGCCTCTCTTTGGTGAGTGAATATCAGAACTTTCAGCTACTCTGCAGGGTGAGGCATCAACCTGACGGCTCCCAGGACGCCAATAGCCGATTAGGACAACCCAAAGAAAGAGCGGAGGAATGACAAAAGAAACAAGAAAAGAAGGGAAAGAAAATGAAAGGAAGACAGACAACATGAGAAGCAGGCCTGGTGTCTCACCCCATGAACCCAGGCACTTGGAAGGCAGAGGTAGGAGGACAGCGGTGAGCTCAAGGCCACCCTGAGACTACATATTGAATTCCAGGTCTTCCCCCTGGGCTAGAGACTAACCTTACCTTAAATAAATAAATGAATAAATGCATGCATGCATGCATGAATGAATGAATGAATAAATAAATAACAAATGAATAAGGCAGAGAGGAGATCACAGGAAGACACTGAAACGACAGGAAGGCAAGAAGGATGGGAGGGGGAAAACCAACCAACCAACCAACCATGTCTGGGTCTCCTTGGAGTGTGGTGTGTATTACAGCTGTTATCTGAGTACTGATCAGCTAGTGAGAGGAGAATCCCTGGACCTTCCAGGACAGCTTGAACCAAATGGCAGGGTAGTAGTTTGCAGGTCTGGCGGGGTTACTTCGTGAAGCCCTGTCTCACAACGCTGTCTCAGTACTGGGCCGCAAGTGGCAGGAGAATCCCTGCCTGCACCTTTCAGGCCAGCTGGACGCAAATGGCAACGCAGTAGTTTCCAGGTCATTTCCCTGACGGCAGTCCACCTCGAAAAGCGGCCCTGTCCCCAGACAACACCTGTGGAGCTACCTACCTAATCTCCTTGTGAGTCCTCGACGTTTCCATTTGCCAGGACTTGGCATCCTCCCCAAAATGAAATTCTGGGTTGATTCCAGAGGACACAGGCCAAGTTTCATCCCCTGCTTTGGAACTTCGAGAAGACAATGCCCATTCTCATATAAGTAAGGGACACACGTATCTCGTACCTCAAGTGTTCATCCGTCCGTCCATCCATCCATCTGGCCACCTCTGGTGCCTTTCCCTTTGGGCTATGGGAAATCCCATTGTCCTCTACCTGCCCGTGCCCACATTTCTTCCTGTCTTCTCTTCTCGAGACCCTTAAGGACTTGTGCGCAGGCCATAGGGCACTTTTCTCCGGAGCTCTAATTCAGATTGCTCGCCAGTGGGACCAGAGTCATCGATGGCCAGATTCCCCTGACCCACTCCGCCCACCGCTCCTGCCGCCTTGGACCACCTCACCCCGTCCCCTGCCTGCCACCTGTGTCCCCAGTTCGTTGGAACGACCGCCCCATTGGCAAGAGGTGGCCCTCACCTGTCTGCCCCTTAAGTCCCTTTGCACAGAACCCTCGAGGCGACGGGCGGCTGGGGAGGTTCGGCCTTGGGGGCACTGCGGACACTCTTCGGTTGTGCGTGAAGCCTCCCCAGGGAGCCAGGGCCCTCACACACGATGCGGCCTGAGCCCTTGGCAGACGCGGGCGATGGCCAGGCCCTGCACATACAGAGTTCTCCCGCGTCCATTCCGTCCTCGCACCGGGGGTTCCATGACAGGACCATGTCCCGTGGCCTTCCGCTTCCCGCTGCGGGCCTGAGAAATCCAGGCTTCCTCGCAGGGGTTCACCACTGACCTGAGCTCGTTTGACCCCACCTGGTCTGATTCCTGCCAAGACAGTCGGGGGTGTGGGGAGATATCGGCTCGGTGGTGGTGTCAGCAAGGGGAGAGAAGAGAGGAGGTTACAGACCGTCGGTGCACCCAGGGACGCGCTTCCACACCTCCTGGACAGCGACAGCGACAGCGACAGCGACAGGGACAGGGACAGCGACAGGGCCAGCGACAGCTACAGATACAACGACAGCTCCCTGGGCTCCTGCCCTGTCTCTGTCTCGGCGAGGGAAGGCCAGAGCCTGCCAAAGAGCCAGGTGAAGATGGGCTATGTTGGGAGGGCCCGGAGACTGGTAGTGGTGAGGTAGCGGCAAATGTTGCCAAAGCCTATTGGCAGAGGGATAGCTAAGGGATGGAGGTAGGAGGAAGGGGGTGAAAGGACCACGAGTCGGAGGAGGAGGAGGAGGAGGAGGAGGAAGAGACAGGGGAGGATATAGAGAAGGAGGAGGAGGAAGGAAGACCTGGAGGAGGAAGAGGAAGGCAGGAGGGTCCTGAAGAGGAAAATGGCAGGTTGCATTCTAAGGAAGAAAGGACGCTTTGGTGCTAAGGAGGCAAACGGGATGAGGGGCACGAGAGAAGAGGACAAACTCCTGGGGCCTAGGCGGGGTGCGGGGTGCGGGCTGGATGGAGGATGTTTGCAGAGCCCCTCTGTGTTGGGCAGGATGTCTCCTTGGAGCCCCCCAGCGCTCACACAGCTCGAGTGCACGTGCATGTCAAAGAACAGGAGGCAGGAGAGCCTGAGGGGAGGACGAGGACCGTGGGGTGCACACACATGGCGAGCGGAGCTCCTGGTGTGTTGTCGGCGCGCGCGTGTCACCCCTGGCAATGTTTCTTGCGTTGGATTGAAGCTGAATTGAAAGTTGAATGAGGGAACGGAAGGAAATGAATGTTTGCAGGAGACTAGGTGGCTGGGCATGGGTACGAAGACCAAGTGTGGACTGCGCTTGAAACGATGGTGAAGACGGAGCTTGGGCGGCACTGAGGCAGGAGGTGGCCAGCGGCTAAGAGGACGTGTGCATCGGGCTGCTTGACATTCCCATTCCTGTCTCCCTGAACGTGGGCTGAGCACAAGTGTGGTTTTGGTGGTTGTTGTTGAAAGGCAGGAGGAATGGTGGGGCGAAAGGGTTGGTGCAGGGTGGTGAGTGTGAGAGTAGAGGCTGCCGTGCGTGTGCGTGTGCGTGTGCGTGTGGGTGTGGGTGTGGGTGTGTAGGTGTTGGTGAGCAAAGGATGGGGCTTAGGTGAGCATGTATGAGCGTGTGGGCAAGCGAAGGTGTGTTGAAGGGAATGCAAAAGAGGAGAGGCGGGAGGGGAGGGTGTGGGTGTCCGTGTTGTGGTGTGTTGTGGTTTGAGGTGTGTGTGGTGTCGCGGTTGCGCAAAAGCGGCGGGAAGAAAATGTGTAGCCCAGGCTGGCCTCGAACTCCTGATCCTCCTGCCTCCGCCTCTTCAGCAATATCCTACCGGCATGCGCCACCACAACCGGCGACAGCCGCTGCCGCTCTGCCTCTATTCCAAGACGCCGCCGCCTGACGTCACGCCGACACGCCCCTCCTGCTCCACCGCCCGCCTCCAGCACAACCGCCCCACAGCCCGGCCGCCCGACCGCCCGGCGCCAGCAACGCCTCGCCCGCCTCACTCTCCGCTACACACTCACAGCTTCGGCACGCACGCACGCACACGCACTCACGCCAGCCACCTCCTGCGCTCAGCACCCAACACACCGGCCCCCCGCCGCTGCCCGACACCACGCCGCACGCGCGCCCTCTCGCGGCCGCCACCACAACCGCACTCCTCTCTCCCCGCCTGCCTCCCTCCCCGGCCCTCCTGCTAGGCCCAAGGCCTGGACACGCACCCCCACCTGCAGCCTCCTCGCCCTCCCTCACGGGCCCTCAGCTACATGCCCACACCCCCAGGCCCGGGACACTTGTCTCAGGACTCACACGACTACTCGGAGTGGGCGCTTCACAAACTTTGCACCTTTCACACTTCTCTCCTCCACTCCACCGGCTCTGGGCGAGCCCACAGACGGCACGCTCCTCCTAACCAACACGTACGACGCGGGACACGGGAACTAGCCAGGGGCCCGAGCTGCCATCCACCAACACTGGGACCCCCATTGCCCCAGTAATGCCAGGGTGTGACTGGCTA
This sequence comes from Dipus sagitta, assembly GCA_036346955.1. Taxonomy (NCBI): domain Eukaryota; kingdom Metazoa; phylum Chordata; class Mammalia; order Rodentia; family Dipodidae; genus Dipus; species Dipus sagitta. The sequence goes on along the minus strand of CM070790.1, from coordinate 38,262,863 downwards.
CGCTATGGGAAAGACAGCCGTCAGGGTGTTGACACAACAAGCCTGGGCGTAGGGTAGGCCAAGCAGTGCGTGCTCGCTGCGGGGCCCCCTCTTGCCTGTGGAAGTGGGTCGGGGGCGGGAGGGGGGGTGGTAAACACCAGCCCTCCTCCAGCTCTCCACTCCCCGTACTACCGTATGGGGCCCACCGGCTCGGTGGCAGCACGCCGACAGACAGAAGCTCTCGGTTTTCTGTCCAGAAACGGCATCAGGATTTCCATGAGAGCACCGAGTGCCCTAGACCTGGGCCCGGGCCCGGGCCCGGGCTTGGACCCCGTCGTCCTGTAAGGATGGAGAGCTGGACATTCCACAGCATCTCAGGGAGGGCAAACACTTTCATTGCACAGCTGGGTGGGGGACGCCCCTCTCAGCAGGCAGGATGGCCCCAGTTGATGATGAGGTCTTGCTGGTGGAACAGGGAAGGAAGGCTGGCTGCCCGAGGGAGGACAGGTCCCCACCCAAACCAAATCACAAACCGACGGAACACCAAGGGGACACAGCCGGTGTCTTTATAGAACCAAACTGTGCGGCCTAAGGAATGCAGGATCAGACATGCCAGTCGCAAGGCCTCTCTTTGGTGAGTGAATATCAGAACTTTCAGCTACTCTGCAGGGTGAGGCATCAACCTGACGGCTCCCAGGACGCCAATAGCCGATTAGGACAACCCAAAGAAAGAGCGGAGGAATGACAAAAGAAACAAGAAAAGAAGGGAAAGAAAATGAAAGGAAGACAGACAACATGAGAAGCAGGCCTGGTGTCTCACCCCATGAACCCAGGCACTTGGAAGGCAGAGGTAGGAGGACAGCGGTGAGCTCAAGGCCACCCTGAGACTACATATTGAATTCCAGGTCTTCCCCCTGGGCTAGAGACTAACCTTACCTTAAATAAATAAATGAATAAATGCATGCATGCATGCATGAATGAATGAATGAATAAATAAATAACAAATGAATAAGGCAGAGAGGAGATCACAGGAAGACACTGAAACGACAGGAAGGCAAGAAGGATGGGAGGGGGAAAACCAACCAACCAACCAACCATGTCTGGGTCTCCTTGGAGTGTGGTGTGTATTACAGCTGTTATCTGAGTACTGATCAGCTAGTGAGAGGAGAATCCCTGGACCTTCCAGGACAGCTTGAACCAAATGGCAGGGTAGTAGTTTGCAGGTCTGGCGGGGTTACTTCGTGAAGCCCTGTCTCACAACGCTGTCTCAGTACTGGGCCGCAAGTGGCAGGAGAATCCCTGCCTGCACCTTTCAGGCCAGCTGGACGCAAATGGCAACGCAGTAGTTTCCAGGTCATTTCCCTGACGGCAGTCCACCTCGAAAAGCGGCCCTGTCCCCAGACAACACCTGTGGAGCTACCTACCTAATCTCCTTGTGAGTCCTCGACGTTTCCATTTGCCAGGACTTGGCATCCTCCCCAAAATGAAATTCTGGGTTGATTCCAGAGGACACAGGCCAAGTTTCATCCCCTGCTTTGGAACTTCGAGAAGACAATGCCCATTCTCATATAAGTAAGGGACACACGTATCTCGTACCTCAAGTGTTCATCCGTCCGTCCATCCATCCATCTGGCCACCTCTGGTGCCTTTCCCTTTGGGCTATGGGAAATCCCATTGTCCTCTACCTGCCCGTGCCCACATTTCTTCCTGTCTTCTCTTCTCGAGACCCTTAAGGACTTGTGCGCAGGCCATAGGGCACTTTTCTCCGGAGCTCTAATTCAGATTGCTCGCCAGTGGGACCAGAGTCATCGATGGCCAGATTCCCCTGACCCACTCCGCCCACCGCTCCTGCCGCCTTGGACCACCTCACCCCGTCCCCTGCCTGCCACCTGTGTCCCCAGTTCGTTGGAACGACCGCCCCATTGGCAAGAGGTGGCCCTCACCTGTCTGCCCCTTAAGTCCCTTTGCACAGAACCCTCGAGGCGACGGGCGGCTGGGGAGGTTCGGCCTTGGGGGCACTGCGGACACTCTTCGGTTGTGCGTGAAGCCTCCCCAGGGAGCCAGGGCCCTCACACACGATGCGGCCTGAGCCCTTGGCAGACGCGGGCGATGGCCAGGCCCTGCACATACAGAGTTCTCCCGCGTCCATTCCGTCCTCGCACCGGGGGTTCCATGACAGGACCATGTCCCGTGGCCTTCCGCTTCCCGCTGCGGGCCTGAGAAATCCAGGCTTCCTCGCAGGGGTTCACCACTGACCTGAGCTCGTTTGACCCCACCTGGTCTGATTCCTGCCAAGACAGTCGGGGGTGTGGGGAGATATCGGCTCGGTGGTGGTGTCAGCAAGGGGAGAGAAGAGAGGAGGTTACAGACCGTCGGTGCACCCAGGGACGCGCTTCCACACCTCCTGGACAGCGACAGCGACAGCGACAGCGACAGGGACAGGGACAGCGACAGGGCCAGCGACAGCTACAGATACAACGACAGCTCCCTGGGCTCCTGCCCTGTCTCTGTCTCGGCGAGGGAAGGCCAGAGCCTGCCAAAGAGCCAGGTGAAGATGGGCTATGTTGGGAGGGCCCGGAGACTGGTAGTGGTGAGGTAGCGGCAAATGTTGCCAAAGCCTATTGGCAGAGGGATAGCTAAGGGATGGAGGTAGGAGGAAGGGGGTGAAAGGACCACGAGTCGGAGGAGGAGGAGGAGGAGGAGGAGGAGGAAGAGACAGGGGAGGATATAGAGAAGGAGGAGGAGGAAGGAAGACCTGGAGGAGGAAGAGGAAGGCAGGAGGGTCCTGAAGAGGAAAATGGCAGGTTGCATTCTAAGGAAGAAAGGACGCTTTGGTGCTAAGGAGGCAAACGGGATGAGGGGCACGAGAGAAGAGGACAAACTCCTGGGGCCTAGGCGGGGTGCGGGGTGCGGGCTGGATGGAGGATGTTTGCAGAGCCCCTCTGTGTTGGGCAGGATGTCTCCTTGGAGCCCCCCAGCGCTCACACAGCTCGAGTGCACGTGCATGTCAAAGAACAGGAGGCAGGAGAGCCTGAGGGGAGGACGAGGACCGTGGGGTGCACACACATGGCGAGCGGAGCTCCTGGTGTGTTGTCGGCGCGCGCGTGTCACCCCTGGCAATGTTTCTTGCGTTGGATTGAAGCTGAATTGAAAGTTGAATGAGGGAACGGAAGGAAATGAATGTTTGCAGGAGACTAGGTGGCTGGGCATGGGTACGAAGACCAAGTGTGGACTGCGCTTGAAACGATGGTGAAGACGGAGCTTGGGCGGCACTGAGGCAGGAGGTGGCCAGCGGCTAAGAGGACGTGTGCATCGGGCTGCTTGACATTCCCATTCCTGTCTCCCTGAACGTGGGCTGAGCACAAGTGTGGTTTTGGTGGTTGTTGTTGAAAGGCAGGAGGAATGGTGGGGCGAAAGGGTTGGTGCAGGGTGGTGAGTGTGAGAGTAGAGGCTGCCGTGCGTGTGCGTGTGCGTGTGCGTGTGGGTGTGGGTGTGGGTGTGTAGGTGTTGGTGAGCAAAGGATGGGGCTTAGGTGAGCATGTATGAGCGTGTGGGCAAGCGAAGGTGTGTTGAAGGGAATGCAAAAGAGGAGAGGCGGGAGGGGAGGGTGTGGGTGTCCGTGTTGTGGTGTGTTGTGGTTTGAGGTGTGTGTGGTGTCGCGGTTGCGCAAAAGCGGCGGGAAGAAAATGTGTAGCCCAGGCTGGCCTCGAACTCCTGATCCTCCTGCCTCCGCCTCTTCAGCAATATCCTACCGGCATGCGCCACCACAACCGGCGACAGCCGCTGCCGCTCTGCCTCTATTCCAAGACGCCGCCGCCTGACGTCACGCCGACACGCCCCTCCTGCTCCACCGCCCGCCTCCAGCACAACCGCCCCACAGCCCGGCCGCCCGACCGCCCGGCGCCAGCAACGCCTCGCCCGCCTCACTCTCCGCTACACACTCACAGCTTCGGCACGCACGCACGCACACGCACTCACGCCAGCCACCTCCTGCGCTCAGCACCCAACACACCGGCCCCCCGCCGCTGCCCGACACCACGCCGCACGCGCGCCCTCTCGCGGCCGCCACCACAACCGCACTCCTCTCTCCCCGCCTGCCTCCCTCCCCGGCCCTCCTGCTAGGCCCAAGGCCTGGACACGCACCCCCACCTGCAGCCTCCTCGCCCTCCCTCACGGGCCCTCAGCTACATGCCCACACCCCCAGGCCCGGGACACTTGTCTCAGGACTCACACGACTACTCGGAGTGGGCGCTTCACAAACTTTGCACCTTTCACACTTCTCTCCTCCACTCCACCGGCTCTGGGCGAGCCCACTGACGGCACGCTCCTCCTAACCAACACGTACGACGCGGGACACGGGAACTAGCCAGGGGCCCGAGCTGCCATCCACCAACACTGGGACCCCCATTGCCCCAGTAATGCCAGGGTGTGACTGGCTACGCTATGGGAAAGACAGCCGTCAGGGTGTTGACACAACAAGCCTGGGCGTAGGGTAGGCCAAGCAGTGCGTGCTCGCTGCGGGGCCCCCTCTTGCCTGTGGAAGTGGGTCGGGGGCGGGAGGGGGGGTGGTAAACACCAGCCCTCCTCCAGCTCTCCACTCCCCGTACTACCGTATGGGGCCCACCGGCTCGGTGGCAGCACGCCGACAGACAGAAGCTCTCGGTTTTCTGTCCAGAAACGGCATCAGGATTTCCATGAGAGCACCGAGTGCCCTAGACCTGGGCCCGGGCCCGGGCCCGGGCTTGGACCCCGTCGTCCTGTAAGGATGGAGAGCTGGACATTCCACAGCATCTCAGGGAGGGCAAACACTTTCATTGCACAGCTGGGTGGGGGACGCCCCTCTCAGCAGGCAGGATGGCCCCAGTTGATGATGAGGTCTTGCTGGTGGAACAGGGAAGGAAGGCTGGCTGCCCGAGGGAGGACAGGTCCCCACCCAAACCAAATCACAAACCGACGGAACACCAAGGGGACACAGCCGGTGTCTTTATAGAACCAAACTGTGCGGCCTAAGGAATGCAGGATCAGACATGCCAGTCGCAAGGCCTCTCTTTGGTGAGTGAATATCAGAACTTTCAGCTACTCTGCAGGGTGAGGCATCAACCTGACGGCTCCCAGGACGCCAATAGCCGATTAGGACAACCCAAAGAAAGAGCGGAGGAATGACAAAAGAAACAAGAAAAGAAGGGAAAGAAAATGAAAGGAAGACAGACAACATGAGAAGCAGGCCTGGTGTCTCACCCCATGAACCCAGGCACTTGGAAGGCAGAGGTAGGAGGACAGCGGTGAGCTCAAGGCCACCCTGAGACTACATATTGAATTCCAGGTCTTCCCCCTGGGCTAGAGACTAACCTTACCTTAAATAAATAAATGAATAAATGCATGCATGCATGCATGAATGAATGAATGAATAAATAAATAACAAATGAATAAGGCAGAGAGGAGATCACAGGAAGACACTGAAACGACAGGAAGGCAAGAAGGATGGGAGGGGGAAAACCAACCAACCAACCAACCATGTCTGGGTCTCCTTGGAGTGTGGTGTGTATTACAGCTGTTATCTGAGTACTGATCAGCTAGTGAGAGGAGAATCCCTGGACCTTCCAGGACAGCTTGAACCAAATGGCAGGGTAGTAGTTTGCAGGTCTGGCGGGGTTACTTCGTGAAGCCCTGTCTCACAACGCTGTCTCAGTACTGGGCCGCAAGTGGCAGGAGAATCCCTGCCTGCACCTTTCAGGCCAGCTGGACGCAAATGGCAACGCAGTAGTTTCCAGGTCATTTCCCTGACGGCAGTCCACCTCGAAAAGCGGCCCTGTCCCCAGACAACACCTGTGGAGCTACCTACCTAATCTCCTTGTGAGTCCTCGACGTTTCCATTTGCCAGGACTTGGCATCCTCCCCAAAATGAAATTCTGGGTTGATTCCAGAGGACACAGGCCAAGTTTCATCCCCTGCTTTGGAACTTCGAGAAGACAATGCCCATTCTCATATAAGTAAGGGACACACGTATCTCGTACCTCAAGTGTTCATCCGTCCGTCCATCCATCCATCTGGCCACCTCTGGTGCCTTTCCCTTTGGGCTATGGGAAATCCCATTGTCCTCTACCTGCCCGTGCCCACATTTCTTCCTGTCTTCTCTTCTCGAGACCCTTAAGGACTTGTGCGCAGGCCATAGGGCACTTTTCTCCGGAGCTCTAATTCAGATTGCTCGCCAGTGGGACCAGAGTCATCGATGGCCAGATTCCCCTGACCCACTCCGCCCACCGCTCCTGCCGCCTTGGACCACCTCACCCCGTCCCCTGCCTGCCACCTGTGTCCCCAGTTCGTTGGAACGACCGCCCCATTGGCAAGAGGTGGCCCTCACCTGTCTGCCCCTTAAGTCCCTTTGCACAGAACCCTCGAGGCGACGGGCGGCTGGGGAGGTTCGGCCTTGGGGGCACTGCGGACACTCTTCGGTTGTGCGTGAAGCCTCCCCAGGGAGCCAGGGCCCTCACACACGATGCGGCCTGAGCCCTTGGCAGACGCGGGCGATGGCCAGGCCCTGCACATACAGAGTTCTCCCGCGTCCATTCCGTCCTCGCACCGGGGGTTCCATGACAGGACCATGTCCCGTGGCCTTCCGCTTCCCGCTGCGGGCCTGAGAAATCCAGGCTTCCTCGCAGGGGTTCACCACTGACCTGAGCTCGTTTGACCCCACCTGGTCTGATTCCTGCCAAGACAGTCGGGGGTGTGGGGAGATATCGGCTCGGTGGTGGTGTCAGCAAGGGGAGAGAAGAGAGGAGGTTACAGACCGTCGGTGCACCCAGGGACGCGCTTCCACACCTCCTGGACAGCGACAGCGACAGCGACAGCGACAGGGACAGGGACAGCGACAGGGCCAGCGACAGCTACAGATACAACGACAGCTCCCTGGGCTCCTGCCCTGTCTCTGTCTCGGCGAGGGAAGGCCAGAGCCTGCCAAAGAGCCAGGTGAAGATGGGCTATGTTGGGAGGGCCCGGAGACTGGTAGTGGTGAGGTAGCGGCAAATGTTGCCAAAGCCTATTGGCAGAGGGATAGCTAAGGGATGGAGGTAGGAGGAAGGGGGTGAAAGGACCACGAGTCGGAGGAGGAGGAGGAGGAGGAGGAGGAAGAGACAGGGGAGGATATAGAGAAGGAGGAGGAGGAAGGAAGACCTGGAGGAGGAAGAGGAAGGCAGGAGGGTCCTGAAGAGGAAAATGGCAGGTTGCATTCTAAGGAAGAAAGGACGCTTTGGTGCTAAGGAGGCAAACGGGATGAGGGGCACGAGAGAAGAGGACAAACTCCTGGGGCCTAGGCGGGGTGCGGGGTGCGGGCTGGATGGAGGATGTTTGCAGAGCCCCTCTGTGTTGGGCAGGATGTCTCCTTGGAGCCCCCCAGCGCTCACACAGCTCGAGTGCACGTGCATGTCAAAGAACAGGAGGCAGGAGAGCCTGAGGGGAGGACGAGGACCGTGGGGTGCACACACATGGCGAGCGGAGCTCCTGGTGTGTTGTCGGCGCGCGCGTGTCACCCCTGGCAATGTTTCTTGCGTTGGATTGAAGCTGAATTGAAAGTTGAATGAGGGAACGGAAGGAAATGAATGTTTGCAGGAGACTAGGTGGCTGGGCATGGGTACGAAGACCAAGTGTGGACTGCGCTTGAAACGATGGTGAAGACGGAGCTTGGGCGGCACTGAGGCAGGAGGTGGCCAGCGGCTAAGAGGACGTGTGCATCGGGCTGCTTGACATTCCCATTCCTGTCTCCCTGAACGTGGGCTGAGCACAAGTGTGGTTTTGGTGGTTGTTGTTGAAAGGCAGGAGGAATGGTGGGGCGAAAGGGTTGGTGCAGGGTGGTGAGTGTGAGAGTAGAGGCTGCCGTGCGTGTGCGTGTGCGTGTGCGTGTGGTGGGTGTGGGTGTGGGTGTGTAGGTGTTGGTGAGCAAAGGATGGGGCTTAGGTGAGCATGTATGAGCGTGTGGGCAAGCGAAGGTGTGTTGAAGGGAATGCAAAAGAGGAGAGGCGGGAGGGGAGGGTGTGGGTGTCCGTGTTGTGGTGTGTTGTGGTTTGAGGTGTGTGTGGTGTCGCGGTTGCGCAAAAGCGGCGGGAAGAAAATGTGTAGCCCAGGCTGGCCTCGAACTCCTGATCCTCCTGCCTCCGCCTCTTCAGCAATATCCTACCGGCATGCGCCACCACAACCGGCGACAGCCGCTGCCGCTCTGCCTCTATTCCAAGACGCCGCCGCCTGACGTCACGCCGACACGCCCCTCCTGCTCCACCGCCCGCCTCCAGCACAACCGCCCCACAGCCCGGCCGCCCGACCGCCCGGCGCCAGCAACGCCTCGCCCGCCTCACTCTCCGCTACACACTCACAGCTTCGGCACGCACGCACGCACACGCACTCACGCCAGCCACCTCCTGCGCTCAGCACCCAACACACCGGCCCCCCGCCGCTGCCCGACACCACGCCGCACGCGCGCCCTCTCGCGGCCGCCACCACAACCGCACTCCTCTCTCCCCGCCTGCCTCCCTCCCCGGCCCTCCTGCTAGGCCCAAGGCCTGGACACGCACCCCCACCTGCAGCCTCCTCGCCCTCCCTCACGGGCCCTCAGCTACATGCCCACACCCCCAGGCCCGGGACACTTGTCTCAGGACTCACACGACTACTCGGAGTGGGCGCTTCACAAACTTTGCACCTTTCACACTTCTCTCCTCCACTCCACCGGCTCTGGGCGAGCCCACAGACGGCACGCTCCTCCTAACCAACACGTACGACGCGGGACACGGGAACTAGCCAGGGGCCCGAGCTGCCATCCACCAACACTGGGACCCCCATTGCCCCAGTAATGCCAGGGTGTGACTGGCTACGCTATGGGAAAGACAGCCGTCAGGGTGTTGACACAACAAGCCTGGGCGTAGGGTAGGCCAAGCAGTGCGTGCTCGCTGCGGGGCCCCCTCTTGCCTGTGGAAGTGGGTCGGGGGCGGGAGGGGGGGTGGTAAACACCAGCCCTCCTCCAGCTCTCCACTCCCCGTACTACCGTATGGGGCCCACCGGCTCGGTGGCAGCACGCCGACAGACAGAAGCTCTCGGTTTTCTGTCCAGAAACGGCATCAGGATTTCCATGAGAGCACCGAGTGCCCTAGACCTGGGCCCGGGCCCGGGCCCGGGCTTGGACCCCGTCGTCCTGTAAGGATGGAGAGCTGGACATTCCACAGCATCTCAGGGAGGGCAAACACTTTCATTGCACAGCTGGGTGGGGGACGCCCCTCTCAGCAGGCAGGATGGCCCCAGTTGATGATGAGGTCTTGCTGGTGGAACAGGGAAGGAAGGCTGGCTGCCCGAGGGAGGACAGGTCCCCACCCAAACCAAATCACAAACCGACGGAACACCAAGGGGACACAGCCGGTGTCTTTATAGAACCAAACTGTGCGGCCTAAGGAATGCAGGATCAGACATGCCAGTCGCAAGGCCTCTCTTTGGTGAGTGAATATCAGAACTTTCAGCTACTCTGCAGGGTGAGGCATCAACCTGACGGCTCCCAGGACGCCAATAGCCGATTAGGACAACCCAAAGAAAGAGCGGAGGAATGACAAAAGAAACAAGAAAAGAAGGGAAAGAAAATGAAAGGAAGACAGACAACATGAGAAGCAGGCCTGGTGTCTCACCCCATGAACCCAGGCACTTGGAAGGCAGAGGTAGGAGGACAGCGGTGAGCTCAAGGCCACCCTGAGACTACATATTGAATTCCAGGTCTTCCCCCTGGGCTAGAGACTAACCTTACCTTAAATAAATAAATGAATAAATGCATGCATGCATGCATGAATGAATGAATGAATAAATAAATAACAAATGAATAAGGCAGAGAGGAGATCACAGGAAGACACTGAAACGACAGGAAGGCAAGAAGGATGGGAGGGGGAAAACCAACCAACCAACCAACCATGTCTGGGTCTCCTTGGAGTGTGGTGTGTATTACAGCTGTTATCTGAGTACTGATCAGCTAGTGAGAGGAGAATCCCTGGACCTTCCAGGACAGCTTGAACCAAATGGCAGGGTAGTAGTTTGCAGGTCTGGCGGGGTTACTTCGTGAAGCCCTGTCTCACAACGCTGTCTCAGTACTGGGCCGCAAGTGGCAGGAGAATCCCTGCCTGCACCTTTCAGGCCAGCTGGACGCAAATGGCAACGCAGTAGTTTCCAGGTCATTTCCCTGACGGCAGTCCACCTCGAAAAGCGGCCCTGTCCCCAGACAACACCTGTGGAGCTACCTACCTAATCTCCTTGTGAGTCCTCGACGTTTCCATTTGCCAGGACTTGGCATCCTCCCCAAAATGAAATTCTGGGTTGATTCCAGAGGACACAGGCCAAGTTTCATCCCCTGCTTTGGAACTTCGAGAAGACAATGCCCATTCTCATATAAGTAAGGGACACACGTATCTCGTACCTCAAGTGTTCATCCGTCCGTCCATCCATCCATCTGGCCACCTCTGGTGCCTTTCCCTTTGGGCTATGGGAAATCCCATTGTCCTCTACCTGCCCGTGCCCACATTTCTTCCTGTCTTCTCTTCTCGAGACCCTTAAGGACTTGTGCGCAGGCCATAGGGCACTTTTCTCCGGAGCTCTAATTCAGATTGCTCGCCAGTGGGACCAGAGTCATCGATGGCCAGATTCCCCTGACCCACTCCGCCCACCGCTCCTGCCGCCTTGGACCACCTCACCCCGTCCCCTGCCTGCCACCTGTGTCCCCAGTTCGTTGGAACGACCGCCCCATTGGCAAGAGGTGGCCCTCACCTGTCTGCCCCTTAAGTCCCTTTGCACAGAACCCTCGAGGCGACGGGCGGCTGGGGAGGTTCGGCCTTGGGGGCACTGCGGACACTCTTCGGTTGTGCGTGAAGCCTCCCCAGGGAGCCAGGGCCCTCACACACGATGCGGCCTGAGCCCTTGGCAGACGCGGGCGATGGCCAGGCCCTGCACATACAGAGTTCTCCCGCGTCCATTCCGTCCTCGCACCGGGGGTTCCATGACAGGACCATGTCCCGTGGCCTTCCGCTTCCCGCTGCGGGCCTGAGAAATCCAGGCTTCCTCGCAGGGGTTCACCACTGACCTGAGCTCGTTTGACCCCACCTGGTCTGATTCCTGCCAAGACAGTCGGGGGTGTGGGGAGATATCGGCTCGGTGGTGGTGTCAGCAAGGGGAGAGAAGAGAGGAGGTTACAGACCGTCGGTGCACCCAGGGACGCGCTTCCACACCTCCTGGACAGCGACAGCGACAGCGACAGCGACAGGGACAGGGACAGCGACAGGGCCAGCGACAGCTACAGATACAACGACAGCTCCCTGGGCTCCTGCCCTGTCTCTGTCTCGGCGAGGGAAGGCCAGAGCCTGCCAAAGAGCCAGGTGAAGATGGGCTATGTTGGGAGGGCCCGGAGACTGGTAGTGGTGAGGTAGCGGCAAATGTTGCCAAAGCCTATTGGCAGAGGGATAGCTAAGGGATGGAGGTAGGAGGAAGGGGGTGAAAGGACCACGAGTCGGAGGAGGAGGAGGAGGAGGAGGAGGAGGAAGAGACAGGGGAGGATATAGAGAAGGAGGAGGAGGAAGGAAGACCTGGAGGAGGAAGAGGAAGGCAGGAGGGTCCTGAAGAGGAAAATGGCAGGTTGCATTCTAAGGAAGAAAGGACGCTTTGGTGCTAAGGAGGCAAACGGGATGAGGGGCACGAGAGAAGAGGACAAACTCCTGGGGCCTAGGCGGGGTGCGGGGTGCGGGCTGGATGGAGGATGTTTGCAGAGCCCCTCTGTGTTGGGCAGGATGTCTCCTTGGAGCCCCCCAGCGCTCACACAGCTCGAGTGCACGTGCATGTCAAAGAACAGGAGGCAGGAGAGCCTGAGGGGAGGACGAGGACCGTGGGGTGCACACACATGGCGAGCGGAGCTCCTGGTGTGTTGTCGGCGCGCGCGTGTCACCCCTGGCAATGTTTCTTGCGTTGGATTGAAGCTGAATTGAAAGTTGAATGAGGGAACGGAAGGAAATGAATGTTTGCAGGAGACTAGGTGGCTGGGCATGGGTACGAAGACCAAGTGTGGACTGCGCTTGAAACGATGGTGAAGACGGAGCTTGGGCGGCACTGAGGCAGGAGGTGGCCAGCGGCTAAGAGGACGTGTGCATCGGGCTGCTTGACATTCCCATTCCTGTCTCCCTGAACGTGGGCTGAGCACAAGTGTGGTTTTGGTGGTTGTTGTTGAAAGGCAGGAGGAATGGTGGGGCGAAAGGGTTGGTGCAGGGTGGTGAGTGTGAGAGTAGAGGCTGCCGTGCGTGTGCGTGTGCGTGTGCGTGTGGTGTGGGTGTGGGTGTGGGTGTGTAGGTGTTGGTGAGCAAAGGATGGGGCTTAGGTGAGCATGTATGAGCGTGTGGGCAAGCGAAGGTGTGTTGAAGGGAATGCAAAAGAGGAGAGGCGGGAGGGGAGGGTGTGGGTGTCCGTGTTGTGGTGTGTTGTGGTTTGAGGTGTGTGTGGTGTCGCGGTTGCGCAAAAGCGGCGGGAAGAAAATGTGTAGCCCAGGCTGGCCTCGAACTCCTGATCCTCCTGCCTCCGCCTCTTCAGCAATATCCTACCGGCATGCGCCACCACAACCGGCGACAGCCGCTGCCGCTCTGCCTCTATTCCAAGACGCCGCCGCCTGACGTCACGCCGACACGCCCCTCCTGCTCCACCGCCCGCCTCCAGCACAACCGCCCCACAGCCCGGCCGCCCGACCGCCCGGCGCCAGCAACGCCTCGCCCGCCTCACTCTCCGCTACACACTCACAGCTTCGGCACGCACGCACGCACACGCACTCACGCCAGCCACCTCCTGCGCTCAGCACCCAACACACCGGCCCCCCGCCGCTGCCCGACACCACGCCGCACGCGCGCCCTCTCGCGGCCGCCACCACAACCGCACTCCTCTCTCCCCGCCTGCCTCCCTCCCCGGCCCTCCTGCTAGGCCCAAGGCCTGGACACGCACCCCCACCTGCAGCCTCCTCGCCCTCCCTCACGGGCCCTCAGCTACATGCCCACACCCCCAGGCCCGGGACACTTGTCTCAGGACTCACACGACTACTCGGAGTGGGCGCTTCACAAACTTTGCACCTTTCACACTTCTCTCCTCCACTCCACCGGCTCTGGGCGAGCCCACAGACGGCACGCTCCTCCTAACCAACACGTACGACGCGGGACACGGGAACTAGCCAGGGGCCCGAGCTGCCATCCACCAACACTGGGACCCCCATTGCCCCAGTAATGCCAGGGTGTGACTGGCTACGCTATGGGAAAGACAGCCGTCAGGGTGTTGACACAACAAGCCTGGGCGTAGGGTAGGCCAAGCAGTGCGTGCTCGCTGCGGGGCCCCCTCTTGCCTGTGGAAGTGGGTCGGGGGCGGGAGGGGGGGTGGTAAACACCAGCCCTCCTCCAGCTCTCCACTCCCCGTACTACCGTATGGGGCCCACCGGCTCGGTGGCAGCACGCCGACAGACAGAAGCTCTCGGTTTTCTGTCCAGAAACGGCATCAGGATTTCCATGAGAGCACCGAGTGCCCTAGACCTGGGCCCGGGCCCGGGCCCGGGCTTGGACCCCGTCGTCCTGTAAGGATGGAGAGCTGGACATTCCACAGCATCTCAGGGAGGGCAAACACTTTCATTGCACAGCTGGGTGGGGGACGCCCCTCTCAGCAGGCAGGATGGCCCCAGTTGATGATGAGGTCTTGCTGGTGGAACAGGGAAGGAAGGCTGGCTGCCCGAGGGAGGACAGGTCCCCACCCAAACCAAATCACAAACCGACGGAACACCAAGGGGACACAGCCGGTGTCTTTATAGAACCAAACTGTGCGGCCTAAGGAATGCAGGATCAGACATGCCAGTCGCAAGGCCTCTCTTTGGTGAGTGAATATCAGAACTTTCAGCTACTCTGCAGGGTGAGGCATCAACCTGACGGCTCCCAGGACGCCAATAGCCGATTAGGACAACCCAAAGAAAGAGCGGAGGAATGACAAAAGAAACAAGAAAAGAAGGGAAAGAAAATGAAAGGAAGACAGACAACATGAGAAGCAGGCCTGGTGTCTCACCCCATGAACCCAGGCACTTGGAAGGCAGAGGTAGGAGGACAGCGGTGAGCTCAAGGCCACCCTGAGACTACATATTGAATTCCAGGTCTTCCCCCTGGGCTAGAGACTAACCTTACCTTAAATAAATAAATGAATAAATGCATGCATGCATGCATGAATGAATGAATGAATAAATAAATAACAAATGAATAAGGCAGAGAGGAGATCACAGGAAGACACTGAAACGACAGGAAGGCAAGAAGGATGGGAGGGGGAAAACCAACCAACCAACCAACCATGTCTGGGTCTCCTTGGAGTGTGGTGTGTATTACAGCTGTTATCTGAGTACTGATCAGCTAGTGAGAGGAGAATCCCTGGACCTTCCAGGACAGCTTGAACCAAATGGCAGGGTAGTAGTTTGCAGGTCTGGCGGGGTTACTTCGTGAAGCCCTGTCTCACAACGCTGTCTCAGTACTGGGCCGCAAGTGGCAGGAGAATCCCTGCCTGCACCTTTCAGGCCAGCTGGACGCAAATGGCAACGCAGTAGTTTCCAGGTCATTTCCCTGACGGCAGTCCACCTCGAAAAGCGGCCCTGTCCCCAGACAACACCTGTGGAGCTACCTACCTAATCTCCTTGTGAGTCCTCGACGTTTCCATTTGCCAGGACTTGGCATCCTCCCCAAAATGAAATTCTGGGTTGATTCCAGAGGACACAGGCCAAGTTTCATCCCCTGCTTTGGAACTTCGAGAAGACAATGCCCATTCTCATATAAGTAAGGGACACACGTATCTCGTACCTCAAGTGTTCATCCGTCCGTCCATCCATCCATCTGGCCACCTCTGGTGCCTTTCCCTTTGGGCTATGGGAAATCCCATTGTCCTCTACCTGCCCGTGCCCACATTTCTTCCTGTCTTCTCTTCTCGAGACCCTTAAGGACTTGTGCGCAGGCCATAGGGCACTTTTCTCCGGAGCTCTAATTCAGATTGCTCGCCAGTGGGACCAGAGTCATCGATGGCCAGATTCCCCTGACCCACTCCGCCCACCGCTCCTGCCGCCTTGGACCACCTCACCCCGTCCCCTGCCTGCCACCTGTGTCCCCAGTTCGTTGGAACGACCGCCCCATTGGCAAGAGGTGGCCCTCACCTGTCTGCCCCTTAAGTCCCTTTGCACAGAACCCTCGAGGCGACGGGCGGCTGGGGAGGTTCGGCCTTGGGGGCACTGCGGACACTCTTCGGTTGTGCGTGAAGCCTCCCCAGGGAGCCAGGGCCCTCACACACGATGCGGCCTGAGCCCTTGGCAGACGCGGGCGATGGCCAGGCCCTGCACATACAGAGTTCTCCCGCGTCCATTCCGTCCTCGCACCGGGGGTTCCATGACAGGACCATGTCCCGTGGCCTTCCGCTTCCCGCTGCGGGCCTGAGAAATCCAGGCTTCCTCGCAGGGGTTCACCACTGACCTGAGCTCGTTTGACCCCACCTGGTCTGATTCCTGCCAAGACAGTCGGGGGTGTGGGGAGATATCGGCTCGGTGGTGGTGTCAGCAAGGGGAGAGAAGAGAGGAGGTTACAGACCGTCGGTGCACCCAGGGACGCGCTTCCACACCTCCTGGACAGCGACAGCGACAGCGACAGCGACAGGGACAGGGACAGCGACAGGGCCAGCGACAGCTACAGATACAACGACAGCTCCCTGGGCTCCTGCCCTGTCTCTGTCTCGGCGAGGGAAGGCCAGAGCCTGCCAAAGAGCCAGGTGAAGATGGGCTATGTTGGGAGGGCCCGGAGACTGGTAGTGGTGAGGTAGCGGCAAATGTTGCCAAAGCCTATTGGCAGAGGGATAGCTAAGGGATGGAGGTAGGAGGAAGGGGGTGAAAGGACCACGAGTCGGAGGAGGAGGAGGAGGAGGAGGAGGAAGAGACAGGGGAGGATATAGAGAAGGAGGAGGAGGAAGGAAGACCTGGAGGAGGAAGAGGAAGGCAGGAGGGTCCTGAAGAGGAAAATGGCAGGTTGCATTCTAAGGAAGAAAGGACGCTTTGGTGCTAAGGAGGCAAACGGGATGAGGGGCACGAGAGAAGAGGACAAACTCCTGGGGCCTAGGCGGGGTGCGGGGTGCGGGCTGGATGGAGGATGTTTGCAGAGCCCCTCTGTGTTGGGCAGGATGTCTCCTTGGAGCCCCCCAGCGCTCACACAGCTCGAGTGCACGTGCATGTCAAAGAACAGGAGGCAGGAGAGCCTGAGGGGAGGACGAGGACCGTGGGGTGCACACACATGGCGAGCGGAGCTCCTGGTGTGTTGTCGGCGCGCGCGTGTCACCCCTGGCAATGTTTCTTGCGTTGGATTGAAGCTGAATTGAAAGTTGAATGAGGGAACGGAAGGAAATGAATGTTTGCAGGAGACTAGGTGGCTGGGCATGGGTACGAAGACCAAGTGTGGACTGCGCTTGAAACGATGGTGAAGACGGAGCTTGGGCGGCACTGAGGCAGGAGGTGGCCAGCGGCTAAGAGGACGTGTGCATCGGGCTGCTTGACATTCCCATTCCTGTCTCCCTGAACGTGGGCTGAGCACAAGTGTGGTTTTGGTGGTTGTTGTTGAAAGGCAGGAGGAATGGTGGGGCGAAAGGGTTGGTGCAGGGTGGTGAGTGTGAGAGTAGAGGCTGCCGTGCGTGTGCGTGTGCGTGTGCGTGTGGGTGTGGGTGTGGGTGTGTAGGTGTTGGTGAGCAAAGGATGGGGCTTAGGTGAGCATGTATGAGCGTGTGGGCAAGCGAAGGTGTGTTGAAGGGAATGCAAAAGAGGAGAGGCGGGAGGGGAGGGTGTGGGTGTCCGTGTTGTGGTGTGTTGTGGTTTGAGGTGTGTGTGGTGTCGCGGTTGCGCAAAAGCGGCGGGAAGAAAATGTGTAGCCCAGGCTGGCCTCGAACTCCTGATCCTCCTGCCTCCGCCTCTTCAGCAATATCCTACCGGCATGCGCCACCACAACCGGCGACAGCCGCTGCCGCTCTGCCTCTATTCCAAGACGCCGCCGCCTGACGTCACGCCGACACGCCCCTCCTGCTCCACCGCCCGCCTCCAGCACAACCGCCCCACAGCCCGGCCGCCCGACCGCCCGGCGCCAGCAACGCCTCGCCCGCCTCACTCTCCGCTACACACTCACAGCTTCGGCACGCACGCACGCACACGCACTCACGCCAGCCACCTCCTGCGCTCAGCACCCAACACACCGGCCCCCCGCCGCTGCCCGACACCACGCCGCACGCGCGCCCTCTCGCGGCCGCCACCACAACCGCACTCCTCTCTCCCCGCCTGCCTCCCTCCCCGGCCCTCCTGCTAGGCCCAAGGCCTGGACACGCACCCCCACCTGCAGCCTCCTCGCCCTCCCTCACGGGCCCTCAGCTACATGCCCACACCCCCAGGCCCGGGACACTTGTCTCAGGACTCACACGACTACTCGGAGTGGGCGCTTCACAAACTTTGCACCTTTCACACTTCTCTCCTCCACTCCACCGGCTCTGGGCGAGCCCACAGACCGCACGCTCCTCCTAACCAACACGTACGACGCGGGACACGGGAACTAGCCAGGGGCCCGAGCTGCCATCCACCAACACTGGGACCCCCATTGCCCCAGTAATGCCAGGGTGTGACTGGCTACGCTATGGGAAAGACAGCCGTCAGGGTGTTGACACAACAAGCCTGGGCGTAGGGTAGGCCAAGCAGTGCGTGCTCGCTGCGGGGCCCCCTCTTGCCTGTGGAAGTGGGTCGGGGGCGGGAGGGGGGGTGGTAAACACCAGCCCTCCTCCAGCTCTCCACTCCCCGTACTACCGTATGGGGCCCACCGGCTCGGTGGCAGCACGCCGACAGACAGAAGCTCTCGGTTTTCTGTCCAGAAACGGCATCAGGATTTCCATGAGAGCACCGAGTGCCCTAGACCTGGGCCCGGGCCCGGGCCCGGGCTTGGACCCCGTCGTCCTGTAAGGATGGAGAGCTGGACATTCCACAGCATCTCAGGGAGGGCAAACACTTTCATTGCACAGCTGGGTGGGGGACGCCCCTCTCAGCAGGCAGGATGGCCCCAGTTGATGATGAGGTCTTGCTGGTGGAACAGGGAAGGAAGGCTGGCTGCCCGAGGGAGGACAGGTCCCCACCCAAACCAAATCACAAACCGACGGAACACCAAGGGGACACAGCCGGTGTCTTTATAGAACCAAACTGTGCGGCCTAAGGAATGCAGGATCAGACATGCCAGTCGCAAGGCCTCTCTTTGGTGAGTGAATATCAGAACTTTCAGCTACTCTGCAGGGTGAGGCATCAACCTGACGGCTCCCAGGACGCCAATAGCCGATTAGGACAACCCAAAGAAAGAGCGGAGGAATGACAAAAGAAACAAGAAAAGAAGGGAAAGAAAATGAAAGGAAGACAGACAACATGAGAAGCAGGCCTGGTGTCTCACCCCATGAACCCAGGCACTTGGAAGGCAGAGGTAGGAGGACAGCGGTGAGCTCAAGGCCACCCTGAGACTACATATTGAATTCCAGGTCTTCCCCCTGGGCTAGAGACTAACCTTACCTTAAATAAATAAATGAATAAATGCATGCATGCATGCATGAATGAATGAATGAATAAATAAATAACAAATGAATAAGGCAGAGAGGAGATCACAGGAAGACACTGAAACGACAGGAAGGCAAGAAGGATGGGAGGGGGAAAACCAACCAACCAACCAACCATGTCTGGGTCTCCTTGGAGTGTGGTGTGTATTACAGCTGTTATCTGAGTACTGATCAGCTAGTGAGAGGAGAATCCCTGGACCTTCCAGGACAGCTTGAACCAAATGGCAGGGTAGTAGTTTGCAGGTCTGGCGGGGTTACTTCGTGAAGCCCTGTCTCACAACGCTGTCTCAGTACTGGGCCGCAAGTGGCAGGAGAATCCCTGCCTGCACCTTTCAGGCCAGCTGGACGCAAATGGCAACGCAGTAGTTTCCAGGTCATTTCCCTGACGGCAGTCCACCTCGAAAAGCGGCCCTGTCCCCAGACAACACCTGTGGAGCTACCTACCTAATCTCCTTGTGAGTCCTCGACGTTTCCATTTGCCAGGACTTGGCATCCTCCCCAAAATGAAATTCTGGGTTGATTCCAGAGGACACAGGCCAAGTTTCATCCCCTGCTTTGGAACTTCGAGAAGACAATGCCCATTCTCATATAAGTAAGGGACACACGTATCTCGTACCTCAAGTGTTCATCCGTCCGTCCATCCATCCATCTGGCCACCTCTGGTGCCTTTCCCTTTGGGCTATGGGAAATCCCATTGTCCTCTACCTGCCCGTGCCCACATTTCTTCCTGTCTTCTCTTCTCGAGACCCTTAAGGACTTGTGCGCAGGCCATAGGGCACTTTTCTCCGGAGCTCTAATTCAGATTGCTCGCCAGTGGGACCAGAGTCATCGATGGCCAGATTCCCCTGACCCACTCCGCCCACCGCTCCTGCCGCCTTGGACCACCTCACCCCGTCCCCTGCCTGCCACCTGTGTCCCCAGTTCGTTGGAACGACCGCCCCATTGGCAAGAGGTGGCCCTCACCTGTCTGCCCCTTAAGTCCCTTTGCACAGAACCCTCGAGGCGACGGGCGGCTGGGGAGGTTCGGCCTTGGGGGCACTGCGGACACTCTTCGGTTGTGCGTGAAGCCTCCCCAGGGAGCCAGGGCCCTCACACACGATGCGGCCTGAGCCCTTGGCAGACGCGGGCGATGGCCAGGCCCTGCACATACAGAGTTCTCCCGCGTCCATTCCGTCCTCGCACCGGGGGTTCCATGACAGGACCATGTCCCGTGGCCTTCCGCTTCCCGCTGCGGGCCTGAGAAATCCAGGCTTCCTCGCAGGGGTTCACCACTGACCTGAGCTCGTTTGACCCCACCTGGTCTGATTCCTGCCAAGACAGTCGGGGGTGTGGGGAGATATCGGCTCGGTGGTGGTGTCAGCAAGGGGAGAGAAGAGAGGAGGTTACAGACCGTCGGTGCACCCAGGGACGCGCTTCCACACCTCCTGGACAGCGACAGCGACAGCGACAGCGACAGGGACAGGGACAGCGACAGGGCCAGCGACAGCTACAGATACAACGACAGCTCCCTGGGCTCCTGCCCTGTCTCTGTCTCGGCGAGGGAAGGCCAGAGCCTGCCAAAGAGCCAGGTGAAGATGGGCTATGTTGGGAGGGCCCGGAGACTGGTAGTGGTGAGGTAGCGGCAAATGTTGCCAAAGCCTATTGGCAGAGGGATAGCTAAGGGATGGAGGTAGGAGGAAGGGGGTGAAAGGACCACGAGTCGGAGGAGGAGGAGGAGGAGGAGGAGGAGGAAGAGACAGGGGAGGATATAGAGAAGGAGGAGGAGGAAGGAAGACCTGGAGGAGGAAGAGGAAGGCAGGAGGGTCCTGAAGAGGAAAATGGCAGGTTGCATTCTAAGGAAGAAAGGACGCTTTGGTGCTAAGGAGGCAAACGGGATGAGGGGCACGAGAGAAGAGGACAAACTCCTGGGGCCTAGGCGGGGTGCGGGGTGCGGGCTGGATGGAGGATGTTTGCAGAGCCCCTCTGTGTTGGGCAGGATGTCTCCTTGGAGCCCCCCAGCGCTCACACAGCTCGAGTGCACGTGCATGTCAAAGAACAGGAGGCAGGAGAGCCTGAGGGGAGGACGAGGACCGTGGGGTGCACACACATGGCGAGCGGAGCTCCTGGTGTGTTGTCGGCGCGCGCGTGTCACCCCTGGCAATGTTTCTTGCGTTGGATTGAAGCTGAATTGAAAGTTGAATGAGGGAACGGAAGGAAATGAATGTTTGCAGGAGACTAGGTGGCTGGGCATGGGTACGAAGACCAAGTGTGGACTGCGCTTGAAACGATGGTGAAGACGGAGCTTGGGCGGCACTGAGGCAGGAGGTGGCCAGCGGCTAAGAGGACGTGTGCATCGGGCTGCTTGACATTCCCATTCCTGTCTCCCTGAACGTGGGCTGAGCACAAGTGTGGTTTTGGTGGTTGTTGTTGAAAGGCAGGAGGAATGGTGGGGCGAAAGGGTTGGTGCAGGGTGGTGAGTGTGAGAGTAGAGGCTGCCGTGCGTGTGCGTGTGCGTGTGCGTGTGGGTGTGGGTGTGGGTGTGTAGGTGTTGGTGAGCAAAGGATGGGGCTTAGGTGAGCATGTATGAGCGTGTGGGCAAGCGAAGGTGTGTTGAAGGGAATGCAAAAGAGGAGAGGCGGGAGGGGAGGGTGTGGGTGTCCGTGTTGTGGTGTGTTGTGGTTTGAGGTGTGTGTGGTGTCGCGGTTGCGCAAAAGCGGCGGGAAGAAAATGTGTAGCCCAGGCTGGCCTCGAACTCCTGATCCTCCTGCCTCCGCCTCTTCAGCAATATCCTACCGGCATGCGCCACCACAACCGGCGACAGCCGCTGCCGCTCTGCCTCTATTCCAAGACGCCGCCGCCTGACGTCACGCCGACACGCCCCTCCTGCTCCACCGACCGCCTCCAGCACAACCGCCCCACAGCCCGGCCGCCCGACCGCCCGGCGCCAGCAACGCCTCGCCCGCCTCACTCTCCGCTACACACTCACAGCTTCGGCACGCACGCACGCACACGCACTCACGCCAGCCACCTCCTGCGCTCAGCACCCAACACACCGGCCCCCCGCCGCTGCCCGACACCACGCCGCACGCGCGCCCTCTCGCGGCCGCCACCACAACCGCACTCCTCTCTCCCCGCCTGCCTCCCTCCCCGGCCCTCCTGCTAGGCCCAAGGCCTGGACACGCACCCCCACCTGCAGCCTCCTCGCCCTCCCTCACGGGCCCTCAGCTACATGCCCACACCCCCAGGCCCGGGACACTTGTCTCAGGACTCACACGACTACTCGGAGTGGGCGCTTCACAAACTTTGCACCTTTCACACTTCTCTCCTCCACTCCACCGGCTCTGGGCGAGCCCACAGACCGCACGCTCCTCCTAACCAACACGTACGACGCGGGACACGGGAACTAGCCAGGGGCCCGAGCTGCATCCACCAACACTGGGACCCCCGTTGCCCCAGTAATGCCAGGGGTGTGACTGGCTACGCTATGGGAAAGACAGCCGACAGGGTTGTTGACACAACAAGCCTGGGCGTAGGGTAGGCCAAGCAGTGGTGCTCGCTGCGGGGCCCCCTCTTGCCTGTGGAAGTGGGTCGGGGGCGGGAGGGGGGTGGTAAACACCAGCCCTCCTCCAGCTCTCCACTCCCCGTACTACCGTATGGGGCCCACCGGCTCGGTGGCAGCACGCCGACAGACAGAAGCTCTCGGTTTTCTGTCCAGAAACGGCATCAGGATTTCCATGAGAGCACCGAGTGCCCTAGACCTGGGCCCGGGCCCGGGCCCGGGCTTGGACCCCGTCGTCCTGTAAGGATGGAGAGCTGGACATTCCACAGCATCTCAGGGAGGGCAAACACTTTCATTGCACAGCTGGGTGGGGGACGCCCTCTCAGCAGGCAGGATGGCCCCAGTTGATGATGAGGTCTTGCTGGTGGAACAGGGAAGGAAGGCTGGCTGCCGAGGGAGGACAGGTCCCCACCCAAACCAAATCACAAACCGACGGAACACCAAGGGGACACAGCCGGTGTCTTTATAGAACCAAACTGTGCGGCCTAAGGAATGCAGGATCAGACATGCCAGTCGCAA
>CM070790.1:38227843-38240073 GCA_036346955.1 Dipus sagitta | reverse complement strand
TCCGATGAAGCAAAGTAGTATGAACAAACTACTTCACTTGTTTTCACATAACCTTCCCCCTCTTTGTTCTGTTGTTCTTATCCTGATAGCGAAGTAAAACAACGCAAACCTACCTTTACTTGTTTCACAAAGAACTACTGTTTGTTTCTGTTGTCTTATCCTGATGACGCGAAGTAAACCAACAAACTTACCTTACTTAGTTTCACTTTAACTACTGTGTGGTTCTGTTACTCTTACTCTTTGGAGCGAAGTAGAACAAAAAATCTTATTGACGTATTTCACAGAAATTACTGTTTGTTTCTGTTGTCTTATCCTGATGGAGCAAGCACAGTGAACAACTTTCTTACGTGTTTCACACATAAACTACTGTTTGTTTCTGTTGTCTTATCGTGATGAGCGAAGTAGAACCGAACAAACTGACCTTACTTGGTTCACATAAACAACTGTATTGGTTTCTTTGTCTACTACGCTGTGGGAGCAAAGTAGAACAAACAAACAGATGTTACTTATTTCACACAAATTACGGTTTGTGTCGAGTGTCTTATCCAGATGAAGCGAAGGTAAACAAACAACTTACTTACTTGTTTCACATAAACTACCTGTTTGGTTCTGTTGTCTTAATCCTGCTTATCAAGTAAAATGAAGAAACTTACCTTACATGTTTGACATAAACTATACTTTTTTTTCTGTTGTCTTACCTGATGAAGCGAAGTACAATAGTAAACTTACCTTACGTGTTTCACATAAACTACGTTTTTTTCTGTTGTCTTATCCTGATGAAGCGAAGTAGAAAAAAAAAACCCTTACCTTACTTGTTTCCCCATAAACTGTTTTTTTGGGTTCGTTGTCAAAACCCCATTGAGCGAAGTAGAACAAACCAAACTTATGTTACATATTTTTCCCACAAATTACTGGGGGGTTCTGTTGTCTAATCCTGATGGGCGAAGCAAAGGAACAAACTTACCTTACTTGTTTCACATAATAACTTTGTTTTTCTCTTGTCTTATCCGGATGGAGAGAAGTAAAATGAATACTGCCCTTACTTTTTTCACATAACCTACTCTTTCTTTCTTCTGTCTTATCCTGATGAAGCGATGTAGAAGGAACAAACTTACCTTAATTGTTTCACATAATCTACTATTTCTTTCTTTTTCCTATGCTGATAAAGCGAAGTAGAATGAACAAACTTACTTTACTTTTTTCCACAAAAAACTACTTTTGGTGTTCTGTTGTCTACCCTTTGGAGCGAAGTAGAACAAACAAACCTATTTACTTAAATTCGCACAATACTGTTTGTTCTGTTGTCTATCCTAAGTTCGAGGCACAGCGAACAAACTTACCTTTTTTGGGGTCCACATTAATTTACTGTTTGTTTCGGTTGTCTGATCCTGATAAAGCGAATAATTGAGAAAATTTACTATTTGTTTCACATTAATTTTCGGGTTTTTTTTCTGTTTCTTAACCTGTTTAATGAAGTAAACGAACAAACTACTCTACTTGTTTCACATGACTGCGGTTTGGTTCTTTTGGTCTTACTCTGTTGCGCGAAGTAGAACAAACAAACTAGGGTACTTTTTTTCCACACAAATTACTATTTGTATCGTTGGTCTTTTCCGGACGGAGCGAAGTACAATGGATACACTTACCTTACTTTTTTTTAAACAAACTACTGTTTGTTTCTTTTTTTGTCTTATCCTGATAAAGTGAAGTAGAACGCACACCTTCCCTTTACTTGTTTCACATAAACTATGTTTGTTCTGTTGTCTATCTTGATGAAGCGAAGTAGAATGGAAGAAACTTACCTTACTGTTTCAAAATTAACACTGTTTGGATCTGTTACTACTATGTAGGGCGAATAAAAACAACAACTTATCGGGACTTAATTCACACAATTAGTGTTTTTTCGGGTTGTCTTAACCTGATGGAGCACGAACATTGAAAAACCTTACCTTATTTGTTTCACATAAACTACTTTTTGGGGTTTTTTTCCCTCTTATCCTGATGAAGCAAAGAGAAAACAAAATTTACTTTTCTTGTTTCACAAAAACTTTTTGTTTGTTCCTTTTTGTCTTATGCGGATGAGCGAAGTGAATGACAAAATTATTTTAAACTTTTTCACTTTAAACAGCTTTTTTTTGTTTCGTTTCTTATCTTGATAAAGCGAAGTAGAACAAACAAACTTACCTTACTTGTTTCACATAAAAAAACTAAATTTTTTCTGTTGTTTTATCCAGGGAGCGAAGTAAAAAAACCTACTTAACTCACTTTTTCACATAAACTACTGTTGTTTCTGTTGTCTTGTCGTGATGGAGCGAAGAAACATTTAGAAAACTTCCTTACTTTTTTTCACATAAACTACTGTTTGTTTCTTTTTGTCTTATCCTGATGAAGTGAAGTGGGAAAAAACCCAAACTTATTTTCCCGGGTTTCACTTTAAACTGCAGTTTGTTACTTTTGGTCTTATCCTTATGAAAAAGGGTAAAAAACGAAAAAACTTCCCTTTATTTCCCTTTCACAAAAAGTTTTTTTTGGGTTTCCCAGTTTGCCTTATCCTATGAACCCAAAGTAGAATGAACCAAACTTACTTACTTTTTTCACATTAACTACTGTTTGGTTCGGTTGTCTTAGCTCTTGGAGCCAAGTAGAACAAATAAACTTATGTCACTTATTTAAGGGAAAATTTAAACTTTTTCTTCTGTGTCTTAATCCTGATAGAAAAAAGTGCAATGAAGAAACTAAATTGACTTGTTTCACATAAACTACTGTTTGGTTCTGTTGCTTTTCCTGGTGAGCGAAGCACAATGAATAAACTTACCTTACTTTTTTCATATAACCAAAAGTTTGGTTCGTTGCTTACTCTTTGGAGCGAAGTAAGAAAAAAAAACAAACTTATGTTACTCCTTTCACACAAATTACTGTTGCTTTCTGGTTTGTATTATCCTAAAGGAGGCTAAGTAAAATTTGAAAAAAACTTCCCTTACTTGTTTCACTAAACTACTTTTTTTTTCTGTTGTCTTATACAGATGAAGCAAAGAAAACCAAGAAACTACCTAACTTGTTTCACATAAACACGTTTGTTTCGTTGTTTTAAACCCTGTGAAGCGAAGCAAAAAAAAACTTTAAAACAAACTTACTTTACTTGTTCATATTACTACGATTCTTCTGTTGTCCTACTCTGTTGGAGCGAAGTAGAAAAAAAAACCCCTTTAAAGTTACTTATTTCACACAAATTACTGTTGTTTCTGTTTCTTATCCTGATGCAGTGAAGCACATGAACAAACTTTCCTTACTTTTTCACATAAACTACTTTTTGTTTCTTTTTGTCTTATCCTGTGAAGTGAAGTAGAAAGAAACACATTACTCTACTTGTTTCACAGAAACTTCCTGCTTGTTCTGCTGTCTTAACCTGATGAAGCTAAGTAGAGCGAACAAACTTACATTACTTGTTTCACATTAACTATGTTTTGTTTCTTTTGTCCCTGATAAAAAGGAAAAAAATTTGAAGAAACTTGCTTTACTTTTTTCACTTTAACTACTGTTTGTTTCTTTTGCTTACTCTTTTGGAGCGAAGTAGAAGAAAAAAAACTAATTACTAATTCCCACAGAAATTATTTTGTTTGTTTCTGTTGTCTTATCCGAAGAAGCGAAGCACAATGAACAAAAGTAACCTTGCTTGTTTCCCCATAAACTAATGTTTGGTTTCGTTGTTTTATCCGGGATAAAGGGCAAAGTAGTAAAACAAACTACTTTACTTTTTCACAAAAAACTTCTGTTTGTTTCTGTTGTCTTATCCTGATGAAGCGAAGTAGAAAACAACAACTAACCTTATTTTTCCCCAAAACACTGTTTTTTTCTTTGTCTGATCCTGAATGAAGAAAAAGTAGCACGAAAAAACTTCCCTTTCCCTTTTTTTTTCACATTAACTACTGTTTCCTTCTTTGTTTTTATCCTGATGAAGTGAAGAAAAAATGAAACACTTACTCTACTTGTTTTCACAAAACTACTCTTGGTTCTGTTGTTTTAAACCAAAAGAAGCGAAGTAAACAAACAAACTAACATTACTTGTTTCACTTTTAAATACTGTTTGTTTTTCTGTTGTCTTATCCTGGAAGAAGCGAAGTAGAATGAAGAAACTTGTTTACTATTTCAAAATAACAACTTTTGGGTTTGTTCCCTTTCCCTCTGTTGGAGCAAAGAGAAACAAACAAACTTATGTTATTTTATTGCACAAAAATTACTGGCTTGTTCGTTGTCTTATCCTGATGAAGCGAAGCACAATGAACACAGTAACCTTGCTTGTTTCACATAAACTACTCTTTGTTTCTATTGTCTTATCCTGATGAAGCAAAGTAGTATGAACAAACTTACTTCACTTGTTTCACATAAACTTCTGTTTGTTTCTGTTGTCTTATCCTGTTGAAGCGAAGTAGAAACAACAAACTTAACTTACTTGTTTCACATAAACTACTGTTTGTTTCTGTTGTCTTATCCTGTGAAGCGAAGTAGAACCACAAACTTACCTTACTTGTTTCACACTAAACTACTGTTTCTTTCTGTTGTCTTATCCTGATGGAGCGAAGCACAGTGAACAAACTTTCCTTACTTGTTTCACATAAACTACTGTTTGTTTCTGTTGTCTTATCCTGATGAAGTGAAGTAGATAGAACAAACTTAGTCTACTTGTTTCACATAAACTTCTGTTTGGTTCTGTTGTCTTATCCTGATGAAGCGAAGTAGAACGAACAAACTTACATTACTTGTTTCACATACACTACTGTTTGTTTCTGTTGTCTTATCCTGATGGAGCGAAGCACAGTGAACAAACTTTCCTTACTTGTTTCACATAAACTTCTGTTTGTTTCTGTTGTCTTATCCTGTTGAAGCGAAGTAGAAACAACAAACTTAACTTACTTGTTTCACATAAACTACTGTTTGTTTCTGTTGTCTTATCCTGGTGAAGCGAAGTAGAACCAACAAACTTACCTTACTTGTTTCACATAAACTACTGTTTCTTTCTGTTGTCTTATCCTGATGGAGCGAAGCACAGTGAACAAACTTTCCTTACTTGTTTCACATAAACTACTGTTTGTTTCTGTTGTCTTATCCTGATGAAGTGAAGTAGATAGAACAAACTTAGTCTACCTTGTTTCACAAAACTCTGTTTTTGTCTGTTGTCTTATCCTGATGAAGTGAAGTAAACAAACCAACTTACTTTACTTGTTTCACAAAAACCCTACTGTTTTGTTTCTCTGGCTTATCCTGATGAAGTTGAAAGTAGAACAAAAAAAAAAAACTTACTTTACTTCTTTCAAAAAAAGTACGTTTGGTTCTGTTGCCTTATCCTGATGAAGCCAAGTAGAATGAACAAACTAACCTTTACTTGTTTCAAAATTAACTACTGTTTGGTTCTGTTGCTTAGTTTCTTGGAGCTAAGAAAAGAACAAAAAACTTATGCCCACTTTTTTAAAGGGAAATTACTTTTTTTTTTTTGTTTTGTCTTATCCTGTAGAACGAAGCACAATGAACAAACTAAATTGAGTTTGTTCACATAAACTACTGTTTGGTTCTTTTGGTCTTTTCCTGGGGAGCGAAGCACAATGAATAAACTTACCTTACTTGTTTCACATAAACTACTGTTTGTTTCTGTTGTCTTATCCTGATGAACCGAAGTAGAACAAACCACTTAACTTTATTTGTTTCACATAAACAACGTTTCTTTCTCTGGTCTAATCCTTATGAAGCGAAGTAGAATGAAAATCTTACTTTACTTTTTTTCAAAAAAAATACTGTTTGGTTCTGTTGTCTTAGCTTAGGGAAGCGAAGTAAAGGGAACAAACTTACTTTACTTGTTCACATAAACTACTGTTTTTTCTATTTTCTTATGCTTATGACGCGAAGTAGAACAACCAACTGACTTACACGTATCACATAACCAACTGTTTGGGTTCTGTTGTCTTAACTCCTCTGGGGAAGAGAACAAACAAACATAGGGTTACTTATTTCACACAAATTATGTTTTTCTGTGTCTATCCTGATGAAGCGAATACAACGAACAAACTTACCTTACTTGTTTCACATAAACAACTTTTTTGGTCTCTTTTCTTATCCTGATGATCAAGTAAAATGAACAAACTGCCCTTACTTGTTTCACATAACACTGTTTTTTACTGTTGTCTAATCCGAATGATGCGAAGTGGAGCAACAAACTGACTTACTTGTTTCAATAAACTACTGTTCGTTCTGTTGCCTTACCCTGTTGGAGCGAAGTAGCCAAACAAACAAATGTACTTATTTCACAAAAAATTAAACGTTTTGTTTCGTTGTCAAAACCTGATGGAGGAACCACAATAAACAAACTTACCTTACTTGTTTCACAAAAACTTCTGTTTGTTTCTCTTGTCTTATCCTGATAAAGCAATTAGAATGAAAAAACTTATGTACCTATTTCACACAAATAACTGTTTTTTTCTGCTGTGTTATCCTGAAGAAGCGAAGTAGAATGAACAAACTGACGTATTTGGTTTCCCCTTAACTACTTTTTTTGGTTCTGTTGTCTTACTTTGGTTGGAGCAAGGAGAACAAACAAACTTATGTACATTTTTCACCAAATTACTGTTTGTTTCTGTTTCTTATTCGAGGGAAGCGAATAAAAAATGAACAAATTTTACTTTACTTGATTCACATAAACTACTGTTTGTTTCGTTGTCTTATCTTGATGAAGTGAAGAGGAACGAACAAAGGTTTATTTTAAACTTTTTTAAAACAAAATTACTTTTTTGGTTCTGTTGAACTTACACTTTTTTGGAGCAAAGTAGAAAAAAACAACCTTAATGTTACTATCATTCACACAAATTTAAAGTGTTTGTTGTTGTCTTACCCTGATGGAGCGAAGAAAAAAGAACAAACTTCCTTACTTGTTCACTTTAAACTACCTTTTGGGGTTTCCCGGGTTGTCTTTTTGATGAAGCGAAGTAGAACAACAACCTTCCCTTACTTGTTTCACATAAACTACTGTTTGGTTCTTTTGCCCTTAAACCTAAGGAAGGAAATAGAACCAACAAACTTACCTTACTTGTTTCACAAAACTACGTTTGTTTTCTGTTTCTTATCCTGATGGAGCGAAGCACAATGAACAAAGTTACCTTATTTTGTTTCTCATAAACCACTGTTTGTTTCTGCTGTCTTATGCTGATGAAGCGAAATAGAACAAACAAACATACCCTTATTTTGTTTCACATAAACTACGTTTCTTTCTGTTGTTTTGTCCGGATAAGTAAAGGAGAACAAAACAAACAAAATTTAACTTGTTTCACAAAACTACTGTTTGGTTCTTTTTCTTACTCTTTGGAGCGAATTAGAAAAAACCCAAACTTGTGTTCTATTTCACAAAAATTACTGTTTGTTTCTGTTGCTTATCCGATGTAGCGAAGCACAATGAACAAACTTACCTTACTTGTTTCACAGAAGTACTGTTTGTTTGGCGTTCTCTTTTATCAAGATGAAGCGAACTAGAATGAACAAAACCTTACACTAGTTTCAAAATAACTACTGTTTGGTTCTGTTGTTTTAAAATCGTTGGAGCGAATTAGAACAAACAAACTTATGTTACTTATTTCACACCAAATTACGTTGTTTCTGTGTGATCCTATGAAAGCGAAGCAGAATGAAAAAACTTACCTTACTATTTTCCCCAAAAAACTACTGTTGTTTCTGTTGTCTTATCATAAATGAAGCGGGGAAAAACGAACGAACAAATTTGGGTTTACTTGTTTCACATAAACAAATGTTTATTCTGTTTAGCGTTGGACCAAAGAAGAACAAACAAATTTAAATTAAATTTAAATTTCCCCCCAAAAAACCCAAAAAATTACTGTTTTTTTCGGTGTCTTACCTGATGGAGCAAGAACAATGAAAAACCTTAACCTTACTTGTTTCACATAAACTACCGTTTGTTTCTGTTGTCTTATCCTTATGAACGAAGTATAACGGAAAAAACTTACCTTAACTTGTTTCAAAATAAACTATTTTTTTGTTCTGTTGTCTTACCGAAAAAACAAGAAAAAAGAACAAAACTTACCTTACGTTTCACATAAACTACTGTTGTTTATTTTGTCTTATCCGATGAAGCGAAATAGAACGAAAAAACCCTTACCTTACTAGTTTCACACAAACACGTTTTTTTCTTTTTGTTTTAAACCCATGGAGCAAAAGCAAAAAGAACAAACTTACCTTACTTTACTTCTCATAAACTTCTTTTTGTTTCTGCGTCTTACCTGATGAATCGAAAAAAAACCAAAACAAACTTACCAAAACTTGTTTCACAAAAACTACTTTTTGTTCTGTTGTGCTCTATCCTAAATGAAGGGGGAAGTATGAACGAACAAATTTACCTTACTTGTTTCACATAAATACTGTTTTGTTTCTGCTCTCTTACCCTGATGAATCAAAATAAAACCAACAAACATACCTTACTTGTTTCACAAAACAACGTTGTTTCTGTGTTTTAAACCTGATGAATCGAAATAAAACCAACAAACTTACCTTACTTGTTCAAAAAAAACCCTACGTTTGTTTTCTGTTGTCTTATCCTAAATGAATCGAACTAGAACGAACAAAATTATTTTAAACTTGTTTAAACATAAACTACGGGTTGTTTCTGTTGTTTTAATCTGATGAACCCAAGTGGGACAAACAAACTTACGAAACTTGTTTCACAAAATTTGTTTTGGGTCTGTGGTCTTAATCTGTTGGAGCGAATTAGAACAACAAAGTTATGTTACAAAATTTCACACAAATTACTATTTGTTATCTGTTTGTTATCCAAATGGAGCGAAGCAGAATGAAAAAACTTACCAAAACTATTTCACATAAACTACGGATTTTTTTTCCCCCTGTTGTCTTATCATGATGAAGCGAAGTAAATGAAAAAACCCTTTACCTTACTTGTTTCAACACAAACAACTTTTTGTTTTTTTGGGCTTAAACCGATGAAGCGAAAAGAACCAACAAACTTACCCAACTAGTTTCACACAAACTGGGTTTTTGTTGTCTGTTGTTTTAATCCGATGGAGCAAAGCACAATGAACAAACTTACCTTACTTGTTTCTCATAAACTACGTTTGTTTCTCCCTTTAAACCTAAATGAAGCGAAATAAAAACCAACAAACTCCCTAACCGGGTTTTTACATAAACTACTGTTTGTTTCTGTGTCTTGTCCTGATAAAGCAAAGTAGAACGAACAATTTTATTTTAAACTTTTTTCACTTTAAAACTACTGTTTTGGTTTTCTGTTTTTTACTCTGTTTGGAGCTAGGGGAAACCCAAACAAACTTTTGTTACTCATTTAAAAAACAAATTACGGTTTGTTTCTGTGTTTTATCCTATTGGAGTGAACACAATGAACAAACTTACCTTACTTGTTTTACAAAATTTTCTGTTTTATTTTCGTTGTCTATCCAAACAAGTGAAGTAGAACGAAAAAATTTTATTTTAGTTTTTTCACATTACCTACTTTTTGGGTTTCTGTTCTCTTACTCTGTTGGAGCAAATTAGAAGAAAAAAACTTATGTTACTATTCACAACAAATTACTGTTTGTTTCTGGGGCTTATCCTGAGGGATCGAAGCAGAAAATGAACAAAGTATTTTACTTGTTTCCCATAGAGTACTGTTTTTTTCCTGTTCGCTAATCAAGATGAACCCGAAATAGAATGAACAACTTACTTTCTTGTTTAAACATTAACTACTGTTTGTTTCTCTTGTCTTTTTCCTGATGAAGCAAAGTAAAATAAACCACTTTACTTGTTTCAAAATTAACTACTGTTGGTCCTGTTGTCTTATCCTGATGAAGCGAAGTAGAACAAACAAACTTACTTTACTTGTTTCACAAAAACTTCTTTTTGGGTTCTTTTGTCTATCCTGATAAGCGAAGTAGAACGAACAAATTTAAACTTACTTGTTTTTCACTAAAACTAATGTTTTTTTCTTTTGTCTTATACTGATGAAGGGAATAGAATGAACAAACTGACTTACTTGTTTTCACGTAAACTACGGGGGGGGGTTTTTTGGCTTACCTGATGGAGTAAGTACAGTGAACAAACTTACCTCTTGGGTTTCTTTATAAATTTACTTTTGTTTCTGTTGTCTTGCCCTTTATAAAGCCAAGTACATGAACAAACTTACTTTACCTTTCACATACACTACTGTTTTTCTTTTGTCTTATTCCTGATGAATCCAAGTAGAATGAACAAATTTACTTTACTTGTTTCACATAAACTACTGTTTGTTCTGTTGTCTTCTCCTGATTGAGTGAAGCAAAACCGAACAAACTTACTTTACTGTTTCTATAAACCACTGTTTGATTCGCTGGTTTTTTCTGATGAAGCGAAATAGAACCAACAAACTTCCCTTTACTTTTTCACATAAATACTGTTTCTTTCTGTTGTCTTATCAGTTTAAGCAAGTAGAACAAACAAATTTACTTTACTTGTTTCAAAAAAAAACTATTGTTTGGTTCTGTTTTAGTCTGTTGACGAAAGTAGAACAAACAAACTTATGTTACTATTTCACAAAAAATTTTCCCTGTTGTTTGGGTTTTGTCTTACCGGATGGAGCGAAGAACAATGAAACAACCTTCCCTTTTAAACTTGTTTCACCATAAACTACCTTTTGGGTTCTTTTTCCCTTATCCTGATGAAGCGAAGTATAACGACAAACTTACTTTACTTTTTTTCACTTAAACTATTTCTTTGGTTCTGTTGTCTTATCCGATGAATGGAAGTAAAAATGAACAAACTTACCTTACTTGGGTTTCACAAAACTACTGTTTGTTTCTTTGTCTTACCGGGGAAGCGAAATAGAACCAAAAACTCCCTTTCCCCCAGAAACACACAAAAAAACTGGTTTGTTTCTCTTGTCTTACCCTGATGGAGGGAAGCACAATGAACAAATTACCTTACTTTTCTCATAAACTATGTTTTTTTCCCTGCTGTCTTATCCTGATGAGCGAAATAGAACCAACAAACTTACCTTACTAGTTTCACACAACTACTTTTGGGGTTTTCTGTTGCTATCCGATGAAGCGAAGTAGAACGAACAAACTACTTACTTTTTTCCCCCCATCCCTACAGTTTGTTTCGGGTGTCTTATCCTGATAAAACACGTAGAATAAAACAAACAAAACGCTATTTGGGTTTCACATAAACTACTTTTTGGGTTTCCCTGCGGTCTTACCCGGATGAAGCGAAGTAGAATGAACAAAGGGACTTACTTGTTTCACATTAACTACTGTTTGCTACTGTTGTCTTACTCTGTTGCAGCGTATAGAACAATCAAACTTATTTACTTATTCACCAAATTACTATTTGTTTCTGTTGTCTTATCCTGAGGGAAGCGAAGAACAAGGAACAAACTTACCTTACTTGTTCCCATAAACAACGGTTTTTTTCCCTGTTGTATTAATCATGATGAAGCGAAGTGGAATGAACAAATTTTACTTTACTCGTTTCCATAAATACTTTTTGGGGTTTCTGTTGCCCACCCTTTAATGAACAAAGAAAACGAACAAACGTACTTTACTTGTTTCCCAAATTACTACGGGTTGGGGCTTTTGTCTTACTCTCTTGGAGCGAAGTAAAACCCAAAAAAATTTACTAACTTGTTTTCCATAAACTATTGTTTTATTCTTTTTAGTCTGTTGTAGCGAAGTAGAACAAAGAAACTTAGGGTTTCTTATTTAAACCAAAAAATACGTTTGTTTGGGTGTCTTATCCTATGGAGCGAAGCACAAGGAGCAAACTTCCCTTACATTTTCACATAAACTACTGGGGTTTCTATGTCTTATCTGATGAAAGCGAAGTAGAACGAACAAATTATTTTAAACTTGTTTCCATAAACTATTGTTTGTTCTGTTGTGGTATCCTAAATAAAGGGGGCGAAGTAGAAACGAACATACTTACCTTTAAAACTTGTTTCCCATAAACCTGATGTTTTCTGTTGTTTTTATCCTATGAAGCGAAGTAGAACAAACAAACTTACTTTACTTGTTTCCCATAAACTACTTTTTGGGTTTCTGTTGAAATTATCCGGATGAAGCGAGGGAATGAACAAACTTACTTACTTGTTTCACATAAAACTACTGTTTGTTTCTGTTGTCTTATCCTGATGGCACGAAGCACCAATGGACAAACTTACCTTTTTTGGGTTTCACATAAAGAAACTGTTTGTATCTGTT